>VZQC01014654.1:3092007-3212611 GCA_009823505.1 Rhizomys pruinosus
GAGAACAAGGAATCCCAGAACAGCTGGGGAAAGAGGGAGCCCCGGTTTTGAAAACACCAAAAAAAAAAAAAAAAAAAGAATAATGTTAAGGCCAGGCGTGGTGGCTCATGCCTTTAATGCCAGCACTCCAGAGGCAGATGCAGGCAGATCTCTGTGAGTTCAAGGCCAGCCTGGTCTACAGAGTGAGTTCCAGGCCAGCTGGGGCTACAGGGAGACCCTGTCTCAAAAAGACAAAAAAAAAAATACTAAGTCAATTTGTCATCTGATAACTCATATGAACAATTCTGGTTGCTAGGCCTCAGTTTCCCCATCATACGAGGCAGAAGAACTTCCCTTTTTTAGCAAGTTTAACAGGCATATTCAGGATGTGTGGTTGCACTGATTGCTCTGCACATATTTAGATTAAAACAACAAAACTTGAGGGACAGGTTATCTGCAGCGAGAAGAGGTACTGGGATTCCAGTCCAGGCCTCTAGGACCCACCCACCCTTCAGCCCCAGATCCTGGGAATCAAAAGTTAGGAGGTGTTACCCAGGGAGCGACAGTAACAATCTCCAGGGCTGCACAGCCTAAGAAAGTTTCTGTGACCAGAAAGCAAAACAAAACAAAGCAAAACCTTTGTGGGGTTGTGGCTGGCTGTGACACAGTGCTAGCTAGCACAGAGCTCTCCGGGAGCCTAGAGTCCGGGAGGGTGGCTGGCAGTTGTGGAGCCCACAGGGTTACCAGGCACTGGGCCCTGGGGACCTGGTGATGTAGAAAGGGAGGCCAGTGCTGTGCCTTTCTGGGCTGGCCCCTTGCTCTTAAGGTGTACACTGTGACTCTTAATTCCACTGCCCTGACCTCTAGGGGGCGCATTGCTGCGAGGTTGAGGAGCTTCCAGGCTTCATCCCATGGTTCTGAGCCAGCCTGGATTGAGGACTCAGGTCTAGGCTTTTCCCTGCCTCTTTCTTTCCAGCTGCTCCGTGAACTGCTGGCAAGTAGGGGAGTGTTGGTTGGAATCACAATAATCAGAACCACCCCATGGTTCACTTCACTGGCTGTGTGTCTTGGACAAATCAATTACCCTCTCTGAACGATTTGTCATTTGTAAAAAGGTCACCTTTAGCGAACATTCCTCTCCCAGCTGTCTAGATTAAATTAATGCTCATAGTTCAATCAGAATATAGAGCCAGGAGCCTGACTGCTGACTTTGGGGAGGCAAGAGATGAGTTCCCTGGCTTAGATTTCCACACATCAGATTGCCAACCTGTTCTTTCATCTGACTGAAATCTGTTGGCTCCAGACTCTAGGACAGAAACAGATGAATTGGACCTGACCCTAAAGAAATTCACTGTTAGCTATAGAGAGAGCCACACAACAGTCAGTTTCCCTATAGTGTAACCAGCTGGGCTTCTGGGGAAGCCTGAAGGAGAAACCAGGCACTCTGTGTCAAGCGTCAGGATCCCTTCCTGTCTGTAACAGAGCTCAACCTGGGCCTTGTCCATCCAATGGGCAGAGTGCCTTTCTCCAAGCTAACCCAGCCGGGTTTCAGGGCATAACTATCAGTTAGGTCCTGTAAGCTGGGGGAGGGTCTTGTCTCCTCTTCCATATAGAACTCTCCATCTCCTGTACAAGTCATTTCTGTTCCCCACCAGCCTAACTGCTCACTACCACATAGCAGTTTGAAAAGCATCTTTCTAGCCACACATCTACCTCACTGTAAACTTTTCCCATCCATTTTACAGATGAGAAACTTAAGACCTAGCAAGATGTAGTGATTTGTTATAGGTTGCAGGATCTAGGCACTGAGCAGGGTGGGGCTTGCTCCCAGATGTCCTGACTGCAAGTGATGTCTGGGATTATGGGCTGGGAGTAGTTTGGTGTGAGACAGCTGGTGATGTAGCTTTGGAAGGTGGTGGACTGGGTCATATCCTCTCTGAATTACCTATAGTAGGTCATGCGTTTCAGTTCTTCCTTTCCAAACCTAATTCCTGTGGGATGGGAGGAACAGATTCTACAAGGGGACACCTGACCATGAATGAGAAGGTTCTAGCATGGTGCTTGCTGGAGTGTCCACTGAACAGTTCCTCAAGGGGACAGGCTAGCCCCTTCCTATAATCCCTGCATTTAGGAGTCTGGGGCAGGAGGAGGACCTCAGGTTTAAGGCCAGACTGTGATACATAGCAAGAACCTGAGGTGAGGAAGTAGTTTAGTGGTGGAGAACTTAATTAGCATACACACAGGCCTGGGTAGATCCCCAGCAGAGGAAACAAACCTGTTTCTTTTTAAATATTTATATTTTTATTATTATTATTATTATTATTATTATTATTATTATTATTTTTGGTCTTTTCGAGACAGGGTCTCCCTGTAGTCCCAGCTGTCCTGGAACTCACTCTGTAGACTAGGCTGGCCTTGAACTCACAAAGATCCACCTGCCTCTGCCTCCCAAGTGCTAGGATTAAAGGCATGCACCACCACGCCCGGCTTAAATATTTATATTTTTAAAGATGTATTATTTTACAATTATGCGTATGTATGTGTGGCTATGTGTCCAGGAGTGTAGATGCCTGAGGAGGCCAGAGGTATCAGATACCCCTGGAGCTGGAGTCACGGGCAGTTGTGGAGCCACTCACTGTAGGTACAAGGAACCAAACTCAGGTCCTCTGCAAAAGCAGTGTGTGCTTTTAACCACTGAGCCATCTCCCTTGTCTCTATTGTTATTCTTTTAATTATATATGTGGGGGGGGTGTTTGTGTGTGTGTGTGTGTGTGTGTGTGTGTGTGTGTGTGTGTGTGTGCATGTATGTGAGCGCCGGTGCCTGTGGAGGCCAGAGGTGTCCAATCCCCCTGCATAAACTGATATAGTGGGTTATGTCTGTAATCCCAGCCATCACTCAAGAGGTGGAGACCCAAGGCTCAGAAGTTCAAGTGAGTTTAAGACCAGCCTGGACTATATAAGGTCCCGTTTATAATGAGAGTAATAATAATAAACAATAATAGTTACTAGGTGGTCACAAAGAGGAAATGAGCTGACACAATCTATAGAATATACATGGGGGTCTTGTGTGCACTAATGCCATACAGCAGATTTGCTCTGCTAGTGGTTGTGTGTGTGTGTGTGTGTGTGTGTGTGTGTAGGTATTTAAACTTTGATTGTGTTCATTTTACAGATAGGGAAACTGAGGTTCAGAGAGCCTAGGACCCTTGCCTCACAGTAAGTGATAAATCCAGGAGTCAAGACCAGGCTCTTTTCAGGGCTGAGTTGTGCTGGGGTTGTGACTAGGATCCAGCCGTAGAATGTAGCAGTGAGAACAGCAGACTGGAAGACTGGGTTCCCAACATTGCCTTGTTAGGAAAGCAGAGCAGGTAGCATATCTTTCTTTCATCACATCACTATTTCTGGCAGGATGTGGTGGTGCACGCCTTTAATCCCAGTACTCAGGAGGCACAGGTAGATATCTGTGAGATCAAGGCCAGCCTGGTCTCCATGCAAGTTCCAGGCTAGCTGGGGCTACAAGGAGACCCTGTTTCAAAAACTAACAAACAAAACAAAACCCTAAAAACTGCTACTTGTCACCAACAGCAGCATGACAGCCATAGCATGCATGCTTTGTGATTGGCCAAAGTGATCAGGAGGCACAGTGCCCTCCTCCCCAGAGGTTTGTTGTGACATTAGATCTTGACGATGAGCAGAGACTTCCTGAGCACACACATGCCTCTTGTCCTTGGAAGACATGCACATGTCCTGGGCTTCCTCATGTGACTTCAGAAGAACATAGATTTGAACTGCCAGTGGCTCAGAAACGTCTTATCACTCGCTAGTTGTCATTCACTCAGGAGAGAATTCAGAAGCCGAGGACAGCTTTCCTCCGTCCATTTGCTTATGCAAGATCTACTGACCTTCTGCCTTTGGCCAGGCAAGTCAGGAGACCGTGAGCATTCAAGCGTGACCAGGGCAGTGAAGAACCTCCTGCACCCCCTCACACTAACCCATAATCTAGAGAGAGGTGTACGTAGCAAGGTGTGACAGAAATGGTTAAAGTAGTGATCAGTTTAATCTTATTTTTCTGTATAATTGAAGCTTAAAATATTATTTTTATTTTATTTGGTGTTTTTGAGACAGGGTCTCCCTGTAGCCCCAGCTGTCCTGGAACTTGCTGTGTAGACCAGGCTGGCCTTGAACTCACAAATCCGCCTGCCTCTGACTCCTGAGTACTGGGGTTAAAGGTGTGCGCCTTAAAAAGGCAGTTGAAGAGACAGCACTCATTTCTGGGTGCTGGGAATCGAACCTTTTTTGTTTTGGTTGTTAGTCTTAGCCTTTAACAGTGCGCTATCCCTCTAGCCCATTATTTTTATGTTTAGCATGTGTGTAAGTGCACCCCTGTTGTGCAATGCCTGTGACATTGGCTCCCCTGGAACTGGAGTTACAGATGGTTGTTAGCCACCACACAGGTGCTAGGAACCAAATCTAAATCCTCCACAAGAGCAGCTCGTGCTCTTCACTGCTAAGCCATCTCTCCAGGCCCCCCCCCAATTTTTAATTTTAATTTTTATATATGTGGGTGTATACCATGTGTTATGGATGTCTTCAGAGGCCAGAAGAGGGTGTCACTGGCCCCTGGAGCAGGAGTTACAGGAGGTTGTGAGCCACCTGACATGGGTGCTAAGAACTGAACTTGAATCCTCTGGAAAAGCAGTAAGCACTCTTAACCGCTGAGCCATCTCTCTTTGATAAAGATATCCTTTAAGGGATTCCAGATCAGTTAAGTTTCAAAAGTGCTAAAGATCATTGATATCATTCTCTTGGAGCATGTTAGCATTTATACAGGCTCTGAGAAGTCTCGAAACCTAGTTCTGTCCAATCTAACATTTCCCAAATCTTATTTGGCCACAGAACTCTTATATAACGTTTTTGTTAGTTTTGTTTTGGTGCTGAATACTTAGCTCTTGAAAACAAGTAATATTAGAAAAGTGTTAGGAAGAAGGTAAAATGGGGGGGGAGTAAAGTGACAGGGGGACCTGAACCAACAGTGAGGGAGGTGAGGAAGGCTTCGTGAGGCGGTGGCAGGAGGTGAGGAAGGCTTCCCTGAGGAGGTGAGGAAGGCTTCCCCGAGGAGGTGGCAGGTTACCTCATCTCCATAAGCCTCTGGTTCCCACTTATTAGTCACTGTCTTGTCTTTTACATAGAACATCATGATGGATGTAGAGACAGACTGGTAGAATTTCACAGATGACTTGCCTAGAATCTTTTCTTTTTTTTCTTTTTGGTCTTTTTGAGACAGGGTCTCCCTTTAGTCCCAGCTGGCCTGGAGCTTGCTCTGTAGACCAGGCTGGCCTTGAACTCACAGGAGATCCGCCTGCCTCTGCCTCGCAAGTGCTGGGATTAAAGGCATGCACCACCACGCCTGGCTGAATCTTTCATCTTATTTCTTATGACCATGAGGATCCAAGCCTGGACCTCACACATACTTGGCAAATGTTCTTCCACGGAGCTATGAATCTCATTTGGGGGAAAGAAAAACCTTAGACCAGAGAAGTAGAATTGAGAGGTCTTAAGTGCTAATCCAGTGCTCATTATTTTTGGTTCTTTGAAGAAAACTTTTTTTTTTAAGTTTACAAAATATTACAGCTACCAAACAGTCCAGTCAGACAAATAGGGATGGGATGCCCTTGTCAAGCCCAGACCCAGTGATTCAAGCTACTAATTCAGAAGCTAAGAAGTGATTAAGGGCAAAAGCTGGGCTTGCTGGGGTCCATGTCTCAACTCTGCCTCTTCCTTGCTGTCCCTCGGTCCCATACTTAGGAACTGGCAATAATATTCAAAGTCTACCAATAGGATTGTTATAAGGCCTAAGTGAGGGTTCATGGGTAAAATACTTAGAGCTTTGCTTATCCTCTGCCTGGCACTTAAGAGAATGAAGTCACTGTTACCATCTGCTTCATGTGTTGCAGTACCAGAGGCTGTTATTTTTTGTTATTTGTTTCCAAAATGCTTTTGTTGTTGCTTTTGTTCTTGCCTTTTTGTTGTTGCTTTTGTTTTTATACAGATTCTCTAGCTCAGGCTAGCCTCAAACTCTGTATGTAGCCTAGGATGACCCTGAACTCCTGACCCTCCTTGCCTCCAGATCAGGCCCAGGATTTAATGGATGCATGCTGGGCAAGTACTCTATGGATTGAGCTACAGCCCCAACATTTTTCTTTTCCTCTCTTATTCTGTAGTGTAGGCTGGTTTGGCATTCACTCTGTAGACCCCAGAATGACCTCAAACTCTTGATAATCTTCTTCTTTTTTTTTTTTTTGTCTTTTTGAGACAGGGTCTCCCTGTAGCCCCAGCTGTCCTGGAACTCACTCTGTAGACCAGGCTGGCCTTGAACTCACAAAGATCCGCCTGCCTCTGCCTCCCAAGTGCTAGGATTAAAAGGCGTGCGCCACCAACGCCCTCGGATAATCTTCTTGTCTCAGCCTCCTGAGTTCTGAAGATCCCAGATATGTGTCATTATGAGGGTGAGCAGGGTTTGATGGAATGGCTCTCATGCTTCCCCTTGCCTATCTGATTGACACTGAATGCAGCCATCGATGTGCTATGCTTTGCTGTTTCTTCTTTTTCTTTTTGGACAAGTCTCACGCATCATCCAGCTGGCCTGGAACTCGTGATCTTGCAATCATCTTGCTTTGCCTCCCAAGTGCCTGGATTTATGCATGTACCAGTATGCCTGGTCTCCCCAGACTTCTCTACGAAAGCATTCTGGGGAAGGAGGTTAGTGAGCAGAAAACAGCCACTTGCCACCCAGACAAGGGGCACACCACAGTGACATCTTCATCCACCTGGAACTTACTGAGATCTACTCTACACCAGTCTGAGACACTCTTGGCCTGATATTATTTATATCTTGATGATTCTATTCTTGAACTTGACCTTGTCCCAAACATACAACTCCAGAGTTGCTGTGAGTAGAGCAGAGCTTGAGACAGCTGACTAGCCAGGGCTGTGGTTTAGGGAGATGGGTGGGTGGAGCAGATCATCTTTTGTGCCACTCACAACTGCCCTGGGATCCCAAACTATCAGAACCCCAAGAAGACAAAGAGGTCACACGATGTGCTCCAACCCTCTTTCTGTACAAGCCGGAAAGGAACTAGCCCAAGTTCACTTGGCTAGTCAGTGGTAGAGCCAGGATTGGATGATATGTCCACTGCTCTTTCGATGGCCTATGGTTACTTCCATTCATTCATTCATCATTCACCTACTTGCTGGCTGACTTGGAGTCACATGGTAAGGAGTACATGGGCTTTTTATGGTAAACAGACCTGATTTCAGTCAGCTTGGCCCTGAGTGATTTGGGGCAAGTAAGTTTACCTCTCTGAGCTGTAGATATCAAAACTATAAACTGGAGGATGGAGAGATGGCTCAGTGGTAAGAGCCTACTGCTCTTGCAGAGGACCCAGTTGCACGATTCCTAGCACCCACATAAGGGGTGCTAAAGGAACTGTCTTTAACTCCGTTTCCAGGGGACTGCCGACATCTCTTCTCACTCCGCAGCATTGCATTACACGGTGCACCAACACTACATACAGACATTACATTCACACACAGAAAATAAATAAATAAGTAATAAATAATAAAGGGGATAATAGAAGCTGTGTACCTGGCTTGTCACATGTTTAACCACTGGTGGTGTATGTTACAGAGTGGGTGGTGGGATGCCTGCCACACAGTATAAGTCACATACATGACAGCCACTGCCACCCATGTGACTGTAGCCTCAATGACACACACTGACTTCTGACTTTGTTTTTTTTTAGTTTTTTCCCCCCCACCCAATTTTTTTTGTATGTTTGAGCAGGGGCGCCCTTTTAGTACCAGCTTGTTCCTGGAGCTCCTCTGTAGATCGGCTGGGCCTTGAACGCAGAAAAAAAAAACAGAGAATCCACCCACCTCTACCATTTCAGAGTGCTGGGATTAAGGCGGAAAGGCCGTCCACCATGTCTGGCTAGGTTGACTTCTTAGAGTTCCATTGAGCAGATTTCTGATGCCCGGGATTCCAGTTGTGGAAGATGGTGTCATTGTTTACACATGTACTGTTGGGGCAACGCCTGAGAAATAGCAAACAGCCGGCAGCTAAGGGCTTCCAGCTCCCCGGAGGATGTGCATCAGCCCACCCCCAGGACCCAGAGGGCTCTATTCCAGCTCCCGCCTGCATGCACACAGGCCAGCACAGTGGCCAGGGTTGGTGCCAAGGCTCCAGCCTCCCTCATTGCCGACCTGCATGTGACTGTAAAGAAGTCGTCTTCTCTCTGGGGACCTCTGGGAGCACTCTCCATCCATCTTTTCCCCCAGCTTCTCTCTAGATCAGATGAACAGTTTCCTACTGAAGATTCTATGGCTGGCAGAGAAGGACCTGCTGACCCCAAGGTGACCATGCTGAGAGTGGTCTTAGAAGCCCCCAGAAGGGCTGGTGAGCTTTCTTTGGGCAGAGAAATGTGCTTTTTTTCTTGGGAGGATCCAGTGTTCTGGGGAGCCAGCTTCGTTCCCCACTTCACACAGCCTGCATCTCCCTTTTCCCTGCCAGACTCTTGGCTGTGATGCTAATTGGGCCCAAATTGTGTCAGGACATCTAAAGGGGGGGGTGTTGGAGGGGCTTGAGGCCACAGGCTTCTTGCAGCTAGGGTGGTCCTGAGGGGAGGGCAGAGTCAAGAGTTGGGCCATCCCACCCCTGCCGGGGACACTCAGAAGACAGACAGATCCAGACACATCTGGAAACATGCAACTGGGCAGCCTGGAGTCTTCAGAATCTCCAAAGCTTTTTGTTTTATGGGGAGGCATCTGGCCTGGGTTCCCTTATGAAGAAAGAAGCGAAGGGGCCCTGCTTTTTGGATTCCTTTCTTTGGGGAAGAATAACCCCCTGATTCCCAACCACGGCCTGCATTTCCTGGGCAACCCTGAAGCATTGCACGGGCCCCTGGGTATAGCATAGTCTCCGTGTTGTTACAAGTCAGAGGGCTGGGGGAACTGCAGCTGAGTTTTACACTCATGTTTGCTAATACATAGAGGTGTGTGTGTGTGTGTGTGTGTGTGTGTGTGTGTGTGTGTAAAGGTATGAAAGAAAGCAAACCTGCAGTCTGTCTTTGCACGCTGTGCTCAGTTCTCCCTTTGTGATCTGGTCTACTTACAGATGGGGCCGGGCACCTCGAGAAGGGAGCTGTTGATGACTGCCCCCTGGGCCCTGCGTTCATATGGCAGCTGGTCTCTCTCTGCCCATGTCTGCCTTGATGCTAGAACCCTAGTGGCCCAGCATACCGTGTGGCTTCTCCAGCTGAGAGCAGAGAGGAGGATCTGAGCCATGTTCTTCTCACTATTTCATTATTGGCTCTCGCTCCTGCATCATGTTCTTTATTTTTTTTTAATTAATTTATTTATTTTGTATGTGTATGAATGTACTGTCTGCATGTAGGTTTGTGCACCCGTGTCGTGCAATGCCGCGGAGGTCAGAAGAGGGCGTTGGATTCCCCTGGAACTGGAGTTCTCCTGGAATTGGAGTTTCAGACGGTTCTTAGCCGCCATGTGGGTGCTGGGGATCGAACCCGGGTCCTCTGCAAGAGCGGTCGGCACTCTTAACCGCTGGGCCATCTCTCCAGCCCCGCATCATGTTCTTTAAATCATTCTAGTATTTCCCCAGACAGACTGACCATGAAACATTAAAAAAAAATGTACTCACAAGAACTTACCTTACCCCCAAACTTCTGTTTATTTGCTGTGAATTTGCAACGAGAGAAGCAGCAGAGCCAAGTACTTGATTTAAAAAATGTAGTGAATGGGGACGTTGAAGAGGTGAAAAGAAACTGGGAAAATTAATTTTAATGGTATATTGTGTTTAACACAATATGTCCAAATATGTGGGGGGGGTCTTTTTGAGACAGGGTCTCCCTGCAGCCCTAGCTGGCCTGGAACTCACTATGTAGACTAGGCTAGCCTTGAACTCACAGAGAGTCACTTGCCTCTGCCCCTGAGTGCTGGGAACTAAAGGTGTGGGCCACCACACCAGGTGAAATCAATTTTTTTTTTTTGTCTTTTCTAGACAGGGTCTCCCTGGAGCCCCATCTGTCCTGGAACTCGCTCTGTAGACCAGGCTGGCCTTGAACTCACAAAGATCCGCCTGCCTCTGCTAGGATTAAAGGCGTGCGCCACCACGCCCAGCTTGAAATCTATTTTTTTTTTTTAATTTTTTATTTATTTCAGTATGTGTATGAATGTACTGTCTGCGTGCAGGTGTGTGCACCCGTGTCGTGCGATGCCGCGGAGGTCAGAAGAGGGTCTCGGATTCCCCTGGAACTGGAGTTTCAGACGGTTCTCGGCCGCCATGTGGGTGCTGGGGATTGAACCTGGGTCCTCTGTAAGAGTGGTCGGCACTCTTAACCGCTAGGCCATCTCTCCAGCCCCTGAAATCAATTTTTAAAAAGACTATTTCTGAGATCTTTTCTCTTCTGACTTGCTAAATCTTTAAATGTCTTGTTTGAGATCCTCCCCTCATAGGCTGTATACGGGCTGGTGGCATTTCAGGGTCTCTCTCAGTACCATGGCACAGGGCTCAGCGTTGACACCTCACAGAAAATGGAACCCAGTTGTAACTGGCTAAGGGAAATAAAGTTATATTCTGTTTTTGCAAGTAGACTTTCTAAACCTCTCTCTGGGCCAAAACTAGATTCATGTCTCAGAAAACTAGAGAGCCGAGTTCAACAGCCAATGAGCTGACTGCTGTTCTCCAGTTCCTACTGCCTTCCCCTAACCAGTCCTTCCCTGTCACCCCACACAGGTCTGGTTTCAGAATGCCCGGGCCAAGTTCAGGCGCAACCTCTTACGGCAGGAAAACACGGGTGTGGACAAGGCTTCGGATGCAGCACTGCAGACAGGGACGCCGTCGGGGCCCGCCTCTGAGCTGTCCAACGCCTCGCTCAGCCCCTCCAGCACGCCCACCACCCTCACAGACTTGACTAGCCCCACCCTGCCGACTGTGACGTCCGTCTTAACTTCTGTGCCTGGCAACCTGGAGGGCCACGAGCCCCACAGCCCCTCACAAACGACTCTTACCAACCTTTTCTAATGACTCGCCACCCGCCTCTCCCTAAGCCCCTACGATTTCTTTAAAAAAGAAATTATCTTTAGTTGAATTCCAAGTGTATTTTAAAATAGAGGCTTTGAGCAACTAACTAACCATGTTTTAGGATCTTGCCTGGAAACAGAGGAAGGAAAAGAAATAATTGCGCGTCGGGCTAATGCAGCGGTGTGCGCTAAGGAATTACTTGGAAGATCTATCCGCAACACAACATTTGTGTCCTTGTACAGTTTTGTGGACTGAGCGAGGAATTCAACAAATAATTTAAGTTGGCTGAGAGCTTCCGTATTTTCAAAGACTGCCACGTGCCTTAGGAATACTGTTTTTCTCCATACTTTGGAAGACTTGTTTGTTTTTTTCTCTCCCTCTTTTTCTCTCTGTATATTTATGACCAGAGCAAAAATGTAAAAAACAAAAAACAACAAAAAAATTTGTTACTTTGAATAGTCCTAAAAAGAAAAAGGAAAAAAAAAAAAATCAAACCCCCTCCAACGGTCGCTTTGTTGTTTTAGAATTTTAAGGTGGAAGTCTGTTCAGATATCAGAATTTGTAAAATCTAACCAGTAATAAAACCACTTATCGAAAAGACTTAGTGCTGTTGCTGTTTAATGAGTCGGTACAGAGCTTTTCTGAAGCCAATTCCAGAGTGTTCACCTACCTATCAAATATTTGTGGGGTCCTTTCTCTGTCAGGCTTTCAACTGGTTGCTAGCAACCCGGAGACATTTGGACCTTGTGTTTTGGGAGTTCACAGGAGAGATAAATGAGATGTCATCCCAACCCTGTGATAAGAGCTCAAGCAGATGTCTTTTTTTATTTATTTATTTTTTCCAAGCAGATGTCTTAACAGTACCATTCATTCAGTCATCCATCTATCCATTAATTAATCCATTCATTCATCCATCCGTCTGTGCATCAATTAATCTGGTCATTCATGCATGTATGCATTCATTTGTTCATCTGTCTTTTTTTTTTTTTTTGAGACAAGGGTTTTCCTATAGCCCCAACTGGCCAGCTTGGAACTCACTATGTAGAACAGGCTGGCCTTGAACTCACAGAGATTCACCTGCCTCTGCCTCCCGAGTGCTGGAATTAAAGGTGTGGGCCACCATGCCCTGCTTCTGTCTTTCTGATGAGCATATCCTATAGATGCTGCAGGTCAGAGGCCCTTACACCTGTCTCTTCTGCCTCTGCAAGGCGGAAATTTCCCTGGGAAAAGTCTACACTGTTACTTAATAGCAATCTAAGCCCCAGTTTTCCTAAAAACGTCTCCCAAGAAGACAAAAGCAAATGAATTTGCTTTTTCTAGTAAAGCTTCAGGGAATTTCAAAAGCCCAAAGAAAGGCTACCTCAAAAGATGGAAGTTTGCACCTAAACCAAGTAGGGCTAGAATCTGGACCACTGAATCCCTGTAAACTAACAGAAGCTAATCTGCCTCTTTGGGTCTCAGTTTACTCAGAAGTAAAATAGTGAATATGACCATCATAGGGCAGTTGAGTGAGGGCAAAGTAATGTATGCTCAAGGCCCCAGCATAGGGTGTGGCTGAGATAGGCTCACAGTACACGTCATTAAATGCCAGGTAACAAGATTTTTCAGATGGACAGCAGGAATGTGCATCTTCATGTTGCCTATGATGTACAGTGCCTCCAGCAGTTGGGGTGTCTGGATATTTCTGTCATTCCTTACTCGGGGCTCTGGATGCCAGCAGTCACCCACCAAGATACCCTCGGTGGCCCACCAACTAGAAAACGCAGAGCTGGAGAAGACTTAGCAGGCCTGGGGTCTCTCTCCTCTTTCTGCCATTATGGGGAAGAGAGAAGAGTGGGCAGGGCAGGACTAAGTGCTTGAGGTCTGGATTTAACCAGCTTGGAAATTTTTTTTTTTCTTTTCGAGACAGGGTCTCCCTGTAGCCCCAGCTGTCCTGGAACTCGCTCTGTAGACCAGGCTGGCCTTGAACTCACAAAGATCTGCCTGCCTCTGCCACCCAAGTGCTAGGATTAAAGGCGTGCGCCACCACGCCCGGCTGGAAATATTTTTAAAATCCAAATTTACCCATGTCACAATTGCTATTATTGCCATTTAATATCTAGCAAATAGCCCAGTAAAATTTTGGGAAATATAGAGAAATGTAACATGCACACACCTGAATGAAACAGCTCGATTAATGTTTTCCACCTGAACACACCCATGTTGCTGCTACCCAGCCAAGTTGTTACCACATCCCAGAGTCTCCCTGGTCCCTCCCGAGCCACCGTTTCCTGTCAGCTCCTATTCCTACACCTCACACTTGGTTGTGATCAACACAGGTTGCTAAATGGATCTGGGAGACTCAGCAAGATTCATCAACTTGCTTAGGGTCGCAAAGCTAGTCCATAGACCTCAGGCTTCAGCCTCAGGCAGACACACATCCATGGTTACTCATGCAAGCAAGAGAGGAAAGGGGCAAAGACCTCATCTCTTCTACCTGTGCAATGGGCAGCTGGATCCCACCCCATGACCACACATGGATGTCCACACAGCCATGGTGCATTCTTAGGGGATGTTGGGGAACAGCCCCACAGAGTAAAGTGTACCCACACAGACAGCACTTCGTGAAGACTCAGAGCAGATGCTCCCAGACAGACATAAACAGGCCCAGACGATCCCACATAGACCCAGACAGACTCCAGACCACCCCACACGGGAAGACCTACACCCAGCCCCAGACGTGCACACACGTGAATACTAGCAGCACCAAGACGCCCCCGCGCAGCCTGGCTGTACCCCTTGCTCAGGCCCAGGCAGAGCTGAGCCTGATCGCTATCTTGTCTGTCAGCACTGCCACCCAGATGGAGAGGGCCCGGGAATGGTGCCTCGGGGTCCCCCGCCCCCCACAGGAGCAGGTTTAGAAGGGAGACATGCTATTGGGCCAGAGTGAGGTATGAGAGGCAATCTCCTCCTAAGATCCAGGATCAGAGAAAGAAGGCACCTGACAGGCATACAAGGACAGAAAGGGACAGGGACAGAGATACATGGAGGCAGAGACAGAAACATGGGGTCGGGGAGAAAACCAGTAGGCAAAGAGAAGACAGCCACCAGAGAGATGGAGTCAGAGTGACAGAGATGGATGAAGAGACAGTGCCAGAGACACAGGAATAGACAAAAGAATGGGACAGAGGAGGTCAGGCTCAGACCGGGGGAGACCCTGGCGCAGACTCAGAGGCTGAAGGAGGCCACAACTAGGGATGGAGGAGGAGACAGGGGTCCCCTGGGGCCGAGAAGGAATGAGAAAGCAAACAGGCAAGAACCAGGGAGGGCAGGTGCACTCAGGCCTGACGGAGACAGAAGACGCCGCTGTTGCCCACTGTGGCCACCTCCATGCCTGCTGACTGCATGCTTTATGATTCTGGGGGTCCTTCCTGTCCTGGGATCCACAGCTAGGCCCAGCTTAGGCAGTCTGCAGGGCCTACGCCCGACCTACCAGTCCCTGCGTAGAGAATGGAGAGGTCGGGGAACAGGTGTCAGAGGAATTCTGCTGTCTTCTCAGCCCTGAGTGACATAAGCAGGTATTAGCCACTCTGACCCTCAGTATTTTCATCTATAAATGAGAGGAGGGACATTGCTCGGTGAGAAAACATGCCTCTGTTATTTTGGTGGTCAACTAACTCTTGCCATGGAGAGAGAGGAGGGTTTGTTTCCAGAAGTTGGAAGGGGCTTAGAGGAGGAGATGGGTTTTTGTTTTTGTTTTGAGATAGGGTCACCCTATAGCTCCAGCTGGCCTGGAACTCACTCTGTAGACCAGGCTGGCCTTGAACTCACAGAGATCCTCCTACCTCTACCTCCAGAGTGCTAGGATTAAAGGCATGCACCACCACACCCGGCTTAAAGGCAATTCTTAGCTGCTGTGTGGGTGCTGGGAATCAAACCCGGGTCCTCTGATAGAGCAGCCGGTGCTCTTAACCACTGAGCCATCTCCCAGCCCCAAGGAGATGGTATTTTGGATGAGCAAAAGGTGGCCTTCCAGGCAGAGGAATGTGAGCCCAGAGCAGAGGCAGCTGAGGCCCTGTGGAAGGAAGCCCACCCCCCCCACCCCGCTACCAGGATATGGGGGACTGTAGCAGCAAGCAGATCTTCAGACCTGTCCTGCCTCCCCACGTGCCTTCCCTCAATGGCCCAGTGACAGGGGACAGGAGCATGGAGATGATTTGACTTGAGGTGCTCCTGCGTTCTCTGGGAGGCGAATACAACAGCCAGTCACCGGCTGCCGTTTCCTCTCACGGAGCAGAAGCTGAATAGACAAACAGGTGACTCCTGAATAGCACCATGTACCTTGGGACAGCGGGCTGGTCACAGCACAGACGACTCCATTCTCCATCATACCAGACCACGACTGGGGCACCTGGGCAGTTCAGACACCTTCCAGGATCTTGTAGAAGCAGAGAGGGTGACAAGGTAGCAGGCGCTGGGCTTTCGACAAAAGGAGAGCCATAGGCGGCCTTTTGGACATGATGGAGAGGGGGACTTTTGATTTGGACGATTAGGTAGTTGACCCTTTGTGGTGCTTAGGGTGGCAGGGGGTGAAGGGAGGGTACGGGGGCACCTCATGGACAGAAGGAAGCTTGCCGGGGGAGCTCCAGCTAGGATGGCTCTTGACACTCCTGCATTTTTTTCCAAATGGCCTGACTAGGCTGCGGATGCAATTCAGTTGGGGTCCTGCTGGCTGGACATGCTCAGAGCCCTGCGTTTGATCCCCTACATGGCATAAACGAGACGCGCCTGTAAACAGACTCAGGAGGTAGAGCCAGGAGGGTCTGGAGCTCAAGGTCTTCCTTGGTACTTAGTGAGTTGAAGGCCAGCCCCCGAGACTGTCCCAAGGCAACAAAGGAAACAATAGTAATAGCAACGGAAAAAAAAAAAATCCTAATGGCCCAACCGGCTCTTCACCACTTCTGGTGCAGGAGCCCAGCCTGGGACAGAGAAAGAGAAGAAAGAAAATCCTCCCAGAGGCAGGCAGATCTTTGTGAGTTCAAGGCCAGCCTGGACTACAGACTGAGTTCCAGGGTAGCTGGGGCTAAAGGGAGACTCTGTCTCGAAAAGACCAATAAATTAATTAATTAATTAATTAATTCTCAGCACTTACAAAGTAAATCTGGGGTCGTCAAAACCCCAAGTCCTTGAGGCTCCCATAACTGCTAACATTGAGTCAGTCTCTGTCTACTGCATCTCTGTCTACTGCAGTCTCTGTGTACTACAGTCTCAGTCTACTGCATCTGTCCCCCACGGCAGTGCTCCGGATGAGGGCCACAATCTCCTGGGGACTCTGATAGGAAGGGTGAGTTGAGGAGCATTTCCTTTCATTTTAGGGATGAGCTCAAAAGGAGAAAGAAGGACTTACCTCCTGGCACCTGCACAGAGCTGAAAGATGACTGAGTGCCAGGTTCTGTGTTGGGTGCTAGTTACCAGGGAATAATATGACAGACCCTGCTTTCACAGAGCTCAGAATCTAGTAGAGGAGACAAGCATCAAAGCACCTCAAAAACATCTACTGCATGATGTCTGTGCTGATACCATGCAGATGAGTAAGCACCAGAGCAGAGACTCACTGACAAATTAGATAAGAGACTGGAAATTAGCTCTGCAAGGTGGAGAAAGGTGGGCTAAAAGGAGCAACAGCATGTGCAAAGGCCCTGAGGTCCAGAAAGCCCAAGGCACTGGGAAGGAGCTAGTGTGGCTAGGGGTCTCAAATCAAGGGGACAAGGTAGTGGGAAGTGAGGCAGGAAGCAGGCCAGCATACCTGAGTTATTATTTCAAGAGCACGAGGAAGCTGGGTGGGGGTGGGGGTGGTTGGGGCAAGAGGACATGTGATGGAGGCTCTCAGAGTAAGGCCAGATCCTGGTGGAGGAAGAGGGCATGAGCTGGCTGTGAGAGGAGGTGGAACTAGAAGGGGCAGATGGGCATGGGATCCTCCACGCTATAGGAGAAGGCGTGAGAAAGAGCCCAGAATGCCTGCGGCTACAGACTTGAGACTTGAGGCTTCCATGCCTCGAAGATACCAAAATGCTGGTCCAGTCGCTTGTCTCCCACCCACAAAGGGGCTCCCAGTCGGATGTGGGAGACATGAAAGTCACCCCAGACGCTTCCCCGTTGCCACTCAGTGTCCGGGCCCTCCTGAGCAAGTGGGTCCTAGGCAGGCATCTGAGGCTCTGCCATGTTGGTCCCTGGCCACGTCTCTGGTGTAGGACTTGAAGCAGCCAGTCTCTGGGCTTGAAGCCAGGCAGGTGCGCCAGACTCGGAGGCTGCACGCTGGGTGGGCTGTGCCCTGGGGTCCTGCTCCTCCTCTCCCCTCCCAAATTCCAGCCCCAGTGCCCCCTCCTCTCTGGAAGCTTCCCTGCTTAGCCCACCCCACTTGTCTGCCTCAAAACACAGGCCCTGTTGTTCCCACCCTGTTTTCCTCACTGCGGCTAGTGAGTGTCCACCAGTTTTATGCAGCCAGCACAGTGCTGACCTTGGAACTTATAGTAGTGGCCCTCTGCTTCTTGCTGTGGAAAACTCCACAGCTCCATGTCTTTTCTCATCTTTTTTTAAGTTTTATGTGTATCAATGTACTGTCTGCATGCAGGTTTGTGCACCCGTGTCATGCGATGCCGGAGGTCAGAAGAGGGTGTCCAATTCCCCTGGAACTGGAGTTAAAGAAGGTTCTTAGTCGCCATGTGGGTGCTGGGGATGGAACCCGGGTTCTCTGCAAGAGCAGTCGGTGCTCTTAACCGCTAGGCCATCTCTCCAGCCCGTCTTTTCTCATCTTTATACCTTGCACATGACAGGTCCTAAAGTCCTCAGGACAGTAACTGTTAGCCTCAACATCCACCATGTTAGAGCCTAGTCCTTACCACTTTGGTACCAGTCTGTCCTGCAACTTGCTGCTGTGGGGCTCTGGGCCAATTATCTAACGTCTCTGGGCTTCTGGACTTTGTAATGGGTTCGTGTGAAATCCAGGTACACCCACTTTCTAGAGTTTTTGGCCCTCCCGCAGCACAGCATTCTGCAAAGAGCTCTGGCCCTGCCTGGAGCTACGGCTGTTTGTTCGCCATCTTTAAACTAGAATGTCTTTATGTGTCTTTGCGCCATGGAAAGAAGGGAGGGAGGGGGCCCCTCTGCCGGATGGTCTTGGTGGTTCTCAGGCAGCCTGCTGGGGGTGGGATTTGGGGCGGTTCCGGGAAGAGGGGGTGGCTGCAAGCCTGGAGCTGTCCCAGGAGGCCAGGCCCTGGGGACTGGGGAGGGGGCGGAAGCCGGAGCCGAGGTGGGATCCGGCAGGCTGAAGAGCGCTGACATCCTGCGGGGGTGCCCGCCACCGGACCTAAGCAAGCTCCCGAGGGAGCCGGCACCGCGGGCGCCCGTCGGAGGTGGGGCCTGGGGTCCGGCCCTGGAGCCTCGCAGCCGGGCGGAGAGCGCCCCCTGGCGGTGCACCGTGGCATTGCCCCGAGCCTCCCATATCGCCTCCAGTGCCTGGGTTCTGAGCGCGAAATCCTCAAGGGATGCCAGAGAGATCCAGGGGATCCACTCCCAGCTCGGAATACTGGCGTCAGCGAAGCTAGGGTGATCGTTCTGAGTGCCTGAGGGTGCCACCTGCAATAGGCAGAGTAGAGAGGCTGGGACCGGACGGATGCCAGGACCCTCTACTGGCAAGCAGATCCCCCATGCCTTCCCTTAGACCCCTTCTTCAGGGCCATGGCCAGAGATCTCCTGGGCCCCAGCCCAAGGGCCTCCCCAAGAATGGGACCTTGGGCTGTGTGAATGTTCAGGGCTGCCTACATTTGTTGAGACTCGTGTATCTCTCTGTGTGTCAGGAATCTGTGCGTGTGATAAAGTGTCAGAGTGCTTACCTGACATATCTCAGCAGTGTGAACGTCTATGCTTACTAGTCTGTCAAGTCTTCAGTGGTGCACATGGAGTGTTCAGGTATGTGTGGGTCTTGGCTCACTGTCAATTCATGATATGCAGGACTGTAGAGCGAGGACCCTAATCATCCTCCACCTGCCAGAGGATGGCTGGTCCATGTTCTGATCTTTACTCCAGACCCAGAGGACCAAGGATCCCTTCCTCCCCTTTACACGGTACCCTCCCCACACCTTAGCATCCCCTTTGAGAGGAAAGAAATTAAGGCCTGAAGCCAAAAAGCGCCAGCTCAAGGATACTGGAGAGAAAGCATGGAGCAGGGCCCTGCCCAGCCTCCAGGCTTCCGCCTGAATTCTTTCCTCTCCCAGAAGAGCTCTGGGCACCCTCTGCCCAGCCCAGAGTGTGGGTAGGGGCAGGTTTCTGGGCTGGGCTCTGTGGAAAGCAGGACACAAAAGGCCCAGTGTCCGCTCTGCTTCCCCTCCTGGCCCTACCCTTCTCTGAGAAGTGCCAGGCTGGGCATGTGACGCTCCCTCTAGGTACTGGACCCACCTGCCCACACCAGGCCATGACTGATTATTGCTGGGTGGGACGAAGAAGCAAAGAGCTCTGTTCGAATGTGGGGCTCTGGCAGGAGCTCTTACCTGGCGCTCACCCAGACCCACAGCGCTTCAGCTTGCCCTACTCCAAGAAGGGACTGATGAGCAATTAAGATCAGGGTGATACCAGCACAGTGTATTAATAGGAACATGTTCATGGCAACTGTTTGCCGAGGCCTGACTGGGAGCTCTTGCTGAATTCTTTATAGTTTCAGTTGGGAGTCCAGGAGACCAGATGGGTAGGGTCTTGGGCAGCCACCTCCAGCTGTGAGATGCTGGACAAGTTCCTTAACAACTCTCTGCCTCAATTTCCCCATCTACAGAATGACATTTTATTATATAAGAAATATTCAAATCCCTTTTATGGGGTTGAAGAAATGTACAATAAGCAAGAGCCCCTATTTGGGGTGTCCCTGGTTCCTTGCAGAACTATGGGTGGTAGTTTTTTGTTTGTTTGTCTTTTTGAGACAGGGTCTCCCTTTAGTCCCAGCTGTCCTGGAGCTCGCTCTGTAGACCAGGCTGGTCTTGAACTCACAGAGATCTGCCTGCCTCTGCCTCCCAAGTGCTGGGATTAAAGGCATGCCCCACCATGCCCAGCCTGGGTGGTAGGTTTTATTATGCCCACTTGACATTCAAGGAAACTGAAGCCGAGCCATTTGGCATAGTCTAAAATAAGTGACTATCCAAACTGGGTCTAGGCTCTAGCTTGATAGTGAAGCTTGACAGGACAGGTTCTGACTTTTAGGACTAACCCTCTGGGAATTTAGAAAACGCTTCCATGGCCGTCACTTGTTTGAATTTGACCAGATCCTTTAAAAGGGTGTTTAACATTAGCCACTGTGGGTAAATGAGGGGAATTGTGGCCAGAGAGAGACAGTGCCTCTCCCAAGTTTGCACAGCAAGTAGCAAGGCCAGCATTTGATCCCACATTTTCTTACCAAATAAATAACATCATTTGATGCAATTATGGTCTGGAGGTATACTTACTGTGAATGACGCTGCTTGCTAATATTGCACCCACCTTATTTTTTTGTACCCTGATTCTTGCTTTATGTGAACTCTCTGTCTCTCCCCTCCTGGCTTGCACCCCTTAGAAGATGGTCTCAGAAAGTGGTTCACCTCTAAGTATAGGGCAGGGCCATAGGTTGAAAACACGGATGGCTCCATAGCGAGGGGCTACCAACTGGAGTGAATTGATAGATGAGGACTTGAGAGAATGCCACTAGGCACCTGATCCAGGGTTGAGGGACTGGTTGGAGCCGCCCTGAGATGCAAAGTTCTGTATTGGAAGAGACTAATAAACATATAATTTATATCTACAAGGATAGGCTCTTGTAAGCTAGACATGGCTGGGTATGATTTAAGGGGTTTGTATTTATCGCTTTTAATCCTCAGGATGTCTTGTAGTTCTCAAAACCTGTTTGCCACAAGTACCAGTCAGTCCCCTTTTCCAGATAAAGAGTGCTGGGCCTGAGCCCAGGCGGTTACGAAGCTGTTTGAGCTGGACCAGAATCCTGGTCATCTGCTTCCTCTTGCCAAGGCCCTGAGGGAACAGGGAAGACGTGCCTGTAATAACTACAGGCGGCTGCCAGGCTCTCCTCGGCTTCTAGATCCAGGAAGGAGGTTCCAGGTGTAGCTGCGACGGCCCCCCACTTTCCTCTTGGCTCTCTCCCGGTTCCCACAGCTCTCACCCCCGCTGCTGCCCGGAGCAGGGCCAGGCACGCAGTGAGCCGCCTGGGTAGAACCCCATACTGCAGCCTCGGCAGGTGGCAGGACGGGCCTAGGACAGGACGTGGATGATATCCGCGGGTGACACCTAGAGGGTGGCCTGGACTCAAGTGGACCCCGAGGGCCACTCTCCCAAGCTGGGGACCCTTTGTCTGGGAGCCAACAGGTCACAGCATCCCTGGGGTAAGCTGGCAGCTCCTTCCAGCAGGCAGGGAACCGCCCGCCCCATGCTGCCAAGTTTTTCCATCAACAATTGGCTTACGTAAACTCCTCGCCACCTCCCAGCACTGCCAGGGCGGGGGAGGCTCCCTATCAGATTGGGACGCAGCCCGTGCCAGGGTGCCCTGCGTGCCCGGGCACAGGCCGCCAGTGCTCCCTTCTGCTCACCAGGGTAGGAGAGTGAGGGTCCCTTCCCCAACACCTACTCAGGGGTCCCAACTTTACCCTGTGACTCCAGTATCCTGTCCTGGAGGAAAAGGAGGCCCCTTCCCCTGAGCCCAGCAGGAAGGGGAGAGTCCGAAGGAAGATGCCAGGATGGTCAGCCCCCAGGTCCCCTGCTCTGCGCCCCTCCAGGGCTGCTCTGAGAATAGTCTGTGGGAGACGTTGGTGTCACCCACGTTACGTGGGGTGAGGTCATGACAACAAAAACCAAGAAACCCCCAAACAAAAAAAGCACTTAAAATATTTCTTTTTATTCATGTATATATGTGTGTCTGCATGTGTGTATGTATATATGGGGGGGGGTCTGTGGGTGCCGGAGGGGACCACAGGAAGCTGTTGGTAGCCCGGAGCTGCAGTTCATAGGTAGTTGTGGGATGACCCATGTGGGAGCCGGTAACAGAACTCTGGTCCTCTGCAAGAGCAGCGAGCACTCCAGCCTCAAACCCTACTTTTTATTAGGAAAACTTTCCAAATATACAGGTTACCATAGACCTAGGAACACACACACATTTCCTAGAGTTTCCAATTTTTAAGGTTTTGTACCCTTTCCATCTCAATGTATTGGGGTGTGTTATTATTCCAGTTTAACAGGTGGAGAGAGTGAGGTCAAGGGCCCTGGAATCACTTCTCCATGAGACTGATTGATGGAAATGAGCATTTAAAGTCAGGTCTCAGGACTGGAGAGAGATGGCTCAGTGGCTAGGAGCACGAACTGCTGCTCTTCCAGAGGAGAGGACCTGAGTTCAATTTCTAGTAACTACCTCAGCTGATTCACAACCACCTGTAACTCCAGCTCCCAGGGATCTAATGCTTCTGGATTCTTCGGGTACCTGCACTCACTTGCACATACACACACACACACACACACACTTAAAAATAAATAATTTTTTTTCAGTTTGCCATACAATTAGGTAACTGATGCAATAAATAAAAAATTAAAGTCAAGTCTCAGCTGAAAATGATTTACTTTTTTGCTTTCTTAAAATTTTTTGGTAGGGGCTGGAGAGATGGCGTAGCAGTTGAGAGCACCAACCGCTCTTGCAGAAGACCCAAGTTCAATCCCCAGCACCCACATGGTGGCTGAGAATCGTCTTTAACTCCAGTTTCAGGGGAATCTGACACCCTCTTCTGACCTCCAAGGCATTGTACCACACAGGTGCACAAACCTACATGCAGACAGTACACTCATACACATAAACAACAACAACAACAACAACAACAACAAAAAACTGCTCCATTATTGTATTTTTATTTATTATTTTTGTGCTCCTAACTGCTGAGCCATCTCTCCAGCCTGGTGCTCCATTATTTTAAACCACTGCATAGTATTCTACCAAATAGATGTTTGAAAATTGACTTCACTAATTCCCTGTGGGTGAGGGATTAGGCTGCCTTCAACCTATTGTTATCATAGACGGAGCTGAGGTGAAGATCCACACTCGAGCATGGCACACATACAGGAGGATATTTGCATGGTGGATTCCTAGAGATGAGAATTCTGGGTTAAAGGGTATGTGGATTTTTAATTTACTCCGATATTGCCAAATCATTCCTCAGGGAGGTTGTCCCAGTTTGCCCTCCCACTTGAGATGAATGGAAAAGCTGGTTTCCCTTGCCAACACAGCATGTTATCAAACTTTCTGATCTTTGTCAATCTGTTAGATAGAAAATGATATCTTATAGCTATAATCTCATTTCTCCTGCTACAAGGGAGGTTGACCATGTTTTCATTTGAATAAGAATCATTTACGCTTCCTTTCCTGGGAACTGTTTGTTTATCTTCTCTGCCTATCGTTTTAATTAGCTTGTTTTTTTTTCCTCCCTAATACGTAGGAGCTCTTAAAATAACAAGGATACCAGCCCTTTGTCAATAACATATGATACGTCTGTAATGTATGCGCCTTTTGACTTTGTTTATGTTATCATCTGCGGAAATAAAAATAATTTCATGTGGCCAAATGTATCCATCTTTTCATTTATAGATTCAGATTTTTATTTAAAATTCATTCTTAAAAGCACTTCACTGGAAGGCTGCCTTTGAACATACTCTTGGGATTTTTCTTCATTCCCAGGATTTATCTTGGTGTGAGGTGTGAGGCAGGGATTCAGCCATTTCTCTTTGAGTGTTATTTAGTCCCAGCACCATTGACTGAGCAGTTTGCCTTTTTGTTATTGATGAGCAAGATTGCTTTTGTCATATACTAAATTCCTAGAGACTCTGAGTAGCCTATCAGTTCCTAGGCTGGCCCTGAAAAATTGACAAATTAGAGCTATTTCCTTAATCCTCAGGAGATATTTTTCTTTTTTTTTTTTAATTTTATTTATTTCTGTATGTGTATGAATGTACTGTCTGCATGCAGGTCTATGCACCCGTGTTGTGCAATGCTGCGGAGGTCAGAAGAGGGTGTCGGATTCCCCTGGAACTGGAGTTCTCCTGGAATTGGAGCTTCAGATGGTTCTCGGCTGCCAAGTGGGTGCTGGGGATCGAACCCCGGTCCTCTGTAAGAGCACCGACTGCTAAGCCATCTCTCCAGCCCAGGAGATACTTTTCAAGACCCTCAGTGGTCACCTGAAACCAAACTCTGAACCCTCTGGCCTGTGTGTGTTTGTGTGTGTTTCCAACACATGCAAATCTATGATGAGGTTTCATTTATAAATTAGGCTCAGTGAGAAATCAACAAGAACAGTTAATAAAATTGGTTAATTGTCATAATGAATAACAGACAATAAAAGATATCTAAAACTCAGTCGGGTGTGGTGGCGCATGCCTTTAATCCTAGCACTTGGGAGGCAGAAGCAGGCGGATCTTTGTGAGTTCAAGGCCAGCCTGTTCTACAGAGTGAGTTCCAGGACAGCTGGGGCTACAGCGAGACCTTGTCTCGAAAAGAAAAAAAAAAAAAAAAAGATATCTAAAACTTATGAATTGATTATTTCTGGAATTTTAAACTAAAATTCTCAGACCTCTGGTGACTGTGAGTAGCTAATTTTGGGAAAAGCAAAGTAACAGGTATGGGAAGAACTACTGTACAATCAGCCAGGTACCAGAACAACAGACACTGGGCTGGGCCCTCCAGTGCTCAGCTAGCATGCACAAGGCCCTGGCTCTAATCTCCAATTCTGCATGAATTGGGTGTCAGGGTGCAGGTCTGAAATCCCAGCACTTGGGAGAGGCAGGTCGGAGGACCAGGGCTTCAAGATTGTCTTCTGCTACATAGTAAGTTTGAGGCCATCCTGGGCTACATGGAAGCCTGTCTTAAACAAACATAAAACCTTTAGACACTCTTCTAAAGTTCTGGAGGACAGACATCTGAAACAGGTGTCAGCAGGGCCAGCCTCCTTCTGGGGACCTCAAGAGGACAAACCATTGCACAGTCTCTCCTGGCTTGTGGAGAGTGGCTGGGTATTCTTTGATGTTCCTTTGGTAGTGGAAGTTTAACTACAGCCTCTATTTTCATGTGGCCTTTTCTTCTTAGTTTATACCTGTTCAAATTTCCCTCATTTATGGGGACACTAGCAATTCCATTAGATCTTATCCAAGATGTCCAGTTCTAGAGTAACTAGTGCTTTTTTTTTTTGAAACAGAAGTCTCCCTGTAGCCCTAGCTGGCCTAGAACTCACTATGTAGACCAAGCTGTGCTCAATGTCATAGAGATCCACCTGCCTCTCCCTCCTGAGTATTAGGATTAAACCTGTTTGTCACCATATCTGGCTAGATTTAATCTTTTTAAATGACTTTATATATATACATTTACATATATATTTATTTTTACATATATACACATATGCATATCAGTGTTTGTGTGCTGGATAGCTTTAGTGTCAACTTGACACACCTGGGTTGAGGGAGCCTCAATTGGGAATTGCCTCTATTGGACTGCCTGTGAGGTATTTTTTCCTTGGTTGCTGAGTGATGTGGGAGGGCCCGGCCTACTTGGGTGGTACCACCCCTGGACAACTTGCTCTGTATGGTAGAAAAAAGCAGGCTGAAAGCCAGGTGTGGTGGCACACATCTTTAATTCCAGCCCTTGGGAGACAGAGGCAGGTTGATCTCTGTGAGTTCAAGGGCAGTGAGCTCCAGGACAGCTGGGGCAACAGGAAGACCCTGTCTCAAAAAGACCAAAAAGAAGAAAGAAAGAAAGAAAGAAAGAAAGAAAGAAAGAAAGAAAGAAAGAAAGATAAAGAAAGAGAGAGAGAAAGGAAGAAAGGAAGGAAGAAAAGAAAGAAGAAAGAAAGAAAGAAAGAGAAAGAAGAAAGAAAGAAAGAAAGAAAGTGAGAAAGAAAGAAAGTGAGAAAGAAAGAAAGAACGAAAGAAAGAAAGAAAGAAAGAAAGAAAGAAAGAAAGGAAGGAAGGAAGGAAGGAAGGAAGGAAGGAAGGAAGAAAGAAAGAAAGAAAGAAAGAAAGAAAGAAAGAAAGAAAGAAAGAAAGAAAGAAAGAGGGCTGAGCATGTACCCCGGGAGCAGAAAGAAAGNTGCTGATCCATCTGTCTAAAAGGCATCAAGACTACTGTAGATGATTATACAGTATTCTCTGGTATCTGTTAGGATTAGTCTCCACCAGAACTCTCTGTATTCAGGATTTTCAGAACTTTCTTGTTTATAGTGCCAGATGGACTTTAGAATCGGCTTACCACCTTGCTTCGTTTTCAAATCCTACTTGTATTTTTTATCAGAACAACAGAGCAACCAGGAGAGAATTATCATATTTATGAAGTTGAGTCATTCCATCCAAAACCATTTCATATGCTTGGGTCTTTTGTGCCCCTCAGCAATTATTAAAGCTCATTTCCAATAAATCTCAAACAACTTATTTTTACTTAATTAATTGTGTGTGTGTGTGTGTGTGTGTGTGTGTGTGTGTGTGTATGTGTAATGATGTACAGGCCTCAGATTCAAAATCCTCTTACCGCCGGGCATGGTGGCGCATGCCTTTAATCCTAGCACTCGGGAGGCAGAGGCAGGTGGATCTTTGTGAGTTCAAGGCCAGCCTGGTCTACAGAGTGAGTTCCAGGACAGCTGGGGCTACAGGGAGACCTTGTCTTGAAAGACCAAAAAAAATCCTCTTACCTCTGTTTCCCAAGTATTGACATCACAGGTGGGTATCTCTATGCCTGTGTGGTTTGCCTGTCCCTAAACTTTGTATTCATGAAGTCATACAGCGAGTCTGTTTACTGTACAGCTTCATGACTCAATATAGTACTGGTATGATTCACTTATATGGTTGCTCTTGCTGGTGGGTCATTTCCCTTTCATGGCTGTATAGTATTCTGTTATAGAGGTCTACTTCAGTTCGTTTATTGAGTCTTTTGCCTTTGGTGGTTAGGTTGCTTCCAGGTTAGACCATTATGAACAATTCTTCTGTGAGTGTATGGGTCAAAGGTCTTTTGGTGGCTACATGTGGTCATGCCTTGGATCTACAATCAGCTTCGGAATTTCTGGGTTATAGTTCATGTGTACATTTAGGAACTACTTTTGTTATAAACCTGATATATAAACTTTGGAGCTAAAGTCCCCTCTGCAGCCTCAGTCTCAGCTTCTGCAGTGTGTAGCATGGATTGAAGAGAGGAACATGAAGTACAGGTCTTGGGGGTACAGCATGGAGAGTACCCCCAGACCCCTTCCAGGGAAGGAAGGATGAGATCTCACCAAGATGCTGTCTCTGAGGGCAGAGCTGGCAGGCTGCCCTGTCAGATTTAGGGCTTCAGTGCCCCTGCCTGGACAAAGAGCTGGTGTTTGGTGGGTCCCATGGCCTCTGACTTCTGTGTTTGGTGGGTCCCATGTCCTCTGACTTCCGGTGTTTGGTGGGTCCCATGAGCTCTGACTTCTGGTGTTTGGTGGGTCCCATGGCCTCTGACTTCTGGTATTTGGTGGGTCCCATGGCCTCTGACTTCTGGTGTTTGGTGGGTCCCATGGCCTCTGACTTCTGGTGTTTTGAGCATCTGCCTGGGCACCTCTTCTTTTATCTCCTGTCCTGAGCCTGCCTGGGATGATCTGCGGACTCCTGGGGGAAGGCCTATGATCCCAGGAGCTTCTGTGGGGTCAATCTATGGTCAGGGCCCAGAGGCTGCCCTCCACTCCCATGCCAGGCAGGCTGTGCCTGGGACTCTCTGGGAACTGGAACAGGAGAAGTGAGGTCACTGCAGCTGCTGCCTGAAGTTTGGAAAGTTGTGCTGTCAAAGCCAGGGCTCTGGCAGTGGTTGGGCGACCTGAAGAACTCAGGGCCTGCCCCATTGCCAAAACCAATCTTTTTGGGTTGAGGGGAAAACCCCGGCAGTAGCTTGCTCACACGGCCGGGCACCCTTTGGCATTTCCAGGGCCTGCAGCTGCTGCTCCAAATTCTACCGTAGCAGTCACTGCTTCCAAGGAAAGACAACTACAAGTGGACCTAAAATCTTCAGACTGCTGGGACTCAGAGCCCAGTATCCACCCACTTTTGCTGTGGTCCCTTCGTTAAGATTTGGGCTGATCTGTGGTTAGCTGGCAAGTCTTACAAAACAGTGATATCTACAAGGCCCTGCTCTTGGGAGGTTCTCCTACCTAGAAACCACTTGAGATTGTGTCCCGTGATCAATCTAAGGGTAACACTGGGTTTGTTTTCTCAGCCAAAGAATTAAAAGACAGGGGGAAAAACTCAGACCAGCAGAGAGCAACTGGCAAAACTTTTTTTTTTTTTTGTCTTTTTGAGATAGGGTCTCCCTGTAGCCCCAGATGGCCTGGAACTCACTCTGTAGAACAGGCTGGCCTTGAACTCAGAGAAATCCACTTGCCTCTGCCTCCCAAGTGCTAGGATTAAAGGTGTGTGTCACCACGCCCGGCTCAAAAACTTTTATTTGAAAGAGAAATAATTGTATCCATACAAACAAAGAATCATACATCACATGCATAGACTCGTACAGAAAGATAAAGCTCTTCACAAATGGGGAGAAGACCCAGAAAATCCCTCAGGAAGGGCCTGGGTTTTAAGGTTTTTGGATTGGTCATTTTAAACAAAGAAGAGAAGGCTGATATGCTTCAAATTACAAAGCATCCAACGTCTAGCCCCAGTCTTATCTGAACTGGTTTAGACTAGTCTGCTAAAAAGAAAACCCTGCTGACTACAGGGAGAGCCCCAGGCCTTTGTTTCAGATCAAGAAAATGACGGAAGTGTGCCATCTTTATTCCTTCTCAGTGACCCTTTTGTTTATTAGGAATTTAGTCCCTTATAAGATGGTGACAGTTTCAGAGACCCTGAAAGAAGAGAGGCTGGCAGGTCTGGCTCCGGCCAGGGAGAGTCTGTGGGGGAATTGCATGACTTGTTCACAGTCTGAACAGTACATGAGGCTGGAGGGGGTCTTCCCTAGGGCAGGTTCTGTCCCTCTGTGGGCTGTGGGTCAGAAGTCCTGGCTCCCCCTCCTAGCTTCCCTCCCTCTAACCATCAGTAACCCACTGTGGAGTGCTCTGGGCACACACTTGAGTCCTATATACACAGGTGATTCGAGTGTATTGCATTTATAGTGGAACGAGTCATCTCATAAACTTCCAAATTTCCACACGCACCACAACCCCACAGCCCTATTTCCCTGCTTCCTAAATCAGGAGCAAGTGGCTGTATGAATTGTATGGAAAGTATGTTTGGGCTTTATGCATGCTAGAGAGTTCTCTACCAACTGAGCTACACACCAGCTCAGAAACCTGGGTTTTAAATGCAAAGGTTAGGTAGGTAGTCACTATATAGCACTTGCAATCTGTGTTAATTTGTGATCAAGCTACTGACAAGTCCATGGTAAATAAAGGCAGGGATTGGTTCTTTTACTGTAGGTAATTACCTCCTCAGTGTCATGGGAGAGGCCAGTTACTAATAATAGAAGCCAGCTTGAATGGAGCACTTTCATGGCCCACTCACCGTGCTAGGCACTTGACTGCATTTCCTCCTGAGTCTCACAGTAATACAGGGTAGAGTGGGCTACTTAACTCAGGAAGGTTAAGTAATTTCCCCAGCTAGTACATGGCAGATGCAGGAATTGAACTCAGACTCACCTGTCACATGCCAAGTCTATGCTCTAAATATTTAGCCTGCATTGCATCTTGGCTGAGACTCTGCAAAACACCAAATTCAAAACTCTTCCTCTTCATGATTGGGACTAGGAGGTGAGTAAATCCTCTGGCAGTGGGATATGTGGTCCATACAGAAAACCCACAGTGTGATCATCCACCAGTGATGACTGACCAGAAAATGGCAACATGTTGAACCGACTGGATGGGAGAGCTGTAAGAGCTTAGAGATCAATGGACCCAAGATCTGTAGTCACGCTATAAAGAAAACATGATTGGAGAACATATATACAAATACACATACACACAAATACACACATACATACAAACAAACACGTATACACACATACACATATATATCCACAAATACATACATCCACACATATGCACCCCGACACATATAAACATACATATATGAACACAAATACACATACATACACACAAACATATATATACACACAAATGCAAACACACATACCATACATACATGAACACAGACACACACATACAAACATACACAAACACACATAACACACACACAAACATACACAGACATACATGTACACACATGCATACATATATGCACCACATGCATATACACATACATTACGGATACACATGCACATAAACATATACACATTCATACACACCACATATACAGGCATACACATACATTATATGGATATATATACATATATCACACGAACATGCACACATCCACAGGCATACACATATATACCACATACAGACACACCACACAAATACGTACCAGATACACATACCACCACATAAACATATACCACATATATACACAAACATACACCGCACACACACACAACAGACACAAACATACCACACATACACATATAAGAATCAGTGAGGATCAAAGGCGAGGACTCAGCCCAGTTGATAGAGGGATCCATGCACAAAGCCCTGGGTTGAATCCCTAGCACCAAATCACACCCAGTGTGGTGGTGTACCCCTGTAGTCCCAGCTCTTGGGAGGTGAAGGGAGGAGGATCACAAGCTCAAGGCCTTTCTCAGCTGCATTGTGAGCTTAAGACCACCTGAGAGACATGAGACCTTATTTAAAATAAATAAACAAACAAACAAATAAATAAAATGTTAAAAAAATAAATAAAAATTAAAAAGGAACACCATCTGGGTGTGGTGGTGCACGCCTTTAGTCCCAGCACGCAGGAGGCAGAGGCAGGTGGATCTTTGTGATTTCAAGGCCAGCCTACTCTACATAGTGAGTTCCTAGACAGCTGGAGCTACAGGGAGACCCTGCCTCAAAAAGACAAAAAAAAAAAAAAAGATGCCAGACATGGTGGTACTCACCTTTAATTCCAGCCCTTGGAAGGCAGAGGCAGGTGAATGCCAGTGAGATGGAGGACAACCTGGTCCACAGAGTGATTTCCAGGCTGGCTTGGACTAGAGAGACTCTGTCAAAAAATAAAGAAAATGAAAATAAAAAAGGAAAGAATAAGTGAGGATATGCTCACGGAGAGGGGCGTCCGACACCATGAAAGCCTTCCTTCATTTCCCCAAATTTATCATAAAATCAGTACAATTCTAATTCCAATGACATCTCTTGTTAGTTAAACTGATTCTAAAATGTGCACAAGATTAAAAATATAAGATAGCTAAATGTAACAGTCTGAGGAAGGACAGGGAAGGGGTTCGCCCTGGCAAAGAGCCTGATGTATCCAGAGCTTCATAGATGGACCCAGCCTGGCTGTTAGCATGTGGATGGGCAGATGAACCAGCAGACGGCGAAGAGTGCCCACAGACAGACCAAGCTGTACAGGGGACATATGTGTAAGAGCAAAGAGCTTTACGGATCTGCTGGGGAGCTGGGCACAGTGGCATGTGTCTATAATCCCAGCTACTCGGAAGACTGAGGCAGGAGGATTGCCTGAATCCAGGAGTTTGAGCAACATAGTCATTTCCTGCCTCAAAACTTAATAATCCTTTCAGTGGGAGATAAACTGGGTGAACGTGGAGTTTGGTTAGCTTTCCTGTGGGAAAAAAGTCAGTCTCTGTCTCACAATCTGTGCCAGAGATGGAAGAATGACCCAGACAGAGAATCTTCAAAGCCTATACCAGAAAATACACATTATGAACTGGGATGGTGAAGGAATCCTTAAACAAGTCATACAAAGGATGACTCATAGAGAACATAATGCAACATTAAGTTCAACCAAAGCAAGTACTTCTGTAAAATAAAAACAATCATTTTGGGGGCTGGAGCACCCAAGACCTGGGTTCAAATCCCAGCACACACATAGTGGCTAACAGCTACCCATAACTCTAATTCCAAGGGGGGGGGGGTCTGACACCCTTTTCTGGTTTTCATGGGCATTAGCTACATGGGTTCACATATACATAAAATTAAAAATCCATCATTTCTCACGTTAATATTTGAAGACTGGATGTGTTAGTGTATGCCTATAAACTCATCACTGGGGAAGCTGAGGCAGGAGGATAGCTGTAAGTTTGAGGCCAACTTGGGCTACAGAGTAAGACTCTGTCTCAAGAAAAAAGCAGAGTAAAGTTAACATTTGAGCAAGAGTGTACAAGAAGTATTTTATAACATTAGATATCAGATATAGGAATACTGTTCAACATATATAAAAGATTCTCATAAACCAATAAGAAAAGGATAGACCACTTAACAGATCAAAACCGGGTGTACAATGCCAACAATTCACAAAAAGGAGATAGGAATAGTAGTAAGTAAAACCTCTCTACTGATCAAAGAACTGCAAATTTGATTCCATTTCACATCCTTTAGACTGGCTGAAGTTGGAAGTTCTGATACTATTAAGTGTTGGCGAGGGTATTAGAAAATGTCAGGTACTCAATTTGGTGATGTCTACAAAGCTGGAAATATGTAAGCCACGTGGCCAGCGGTTCTGCTCCTAAATGAACCAGAGAAAAGCCCTTGCTCAGAGGTCAAGAAAAAGCCACAGAATTAAACTGTGTCTGTCATCAGTACGGTAAATAGAAAGCTGTTGCCTATTTATAGAGTACAGCTCTATGCAGTGAACTATGTGAACTTATGCTACCCAGGTGAGCATCAGATAAATGTACAAAAGCACAATTTTGAATTTCTGGGGGGGATATGGCCTCACTTTGTAGCCCAGGCTATCCTGAAACTCACCGTGGTGATCCACCTGCCTCCAATACCTGAGTGCTGGGGTTATAGACCTTCCCCATGACAGTCAGCTGATTAAAAAGATTAATTATTATTATCATTATTACTATTTTATGCGTATGTGTATATTGCCTGCATGTGTGTAAGTGCACCAGGGTTGTACAATGCCTGGAGAGGTCAGAAGAGGGCATTGGATCCCTGGAACTGGAGTTACAGACAGGTGTTAGCCACATGTGGGTGCTGGGACTTGAACCCAGGTCTTCTACAAGAGCAGTCAAAGATGGCTCCCCCACCCCCGCTGCCACCTAGTTTTTATTTTTCTTGAGGCAGAGACTTATGCAGCCCAGTTGCCCTCTGATTCACTATGTAGCTGAGGCTGGCCTTGAACCCTTGAACCTCCTGCCTCTACCTCGCAAGGGCTGGGATTACAGGCATGTGCCACTATACCTGGCTCTTTTTTTTTTCTTTTAAATTTATTATTAGTGTGTGTGATGTGCATGGACACCTGTGTGGCATGGCGTGAGTGTAAGTCATACACTAAGTTGTCAAGGAGTGTGAAAGGCTGAGCAATGTGTCCCTGGAGAACATCTCTGATCAGCCACAGGCTGTCTGAGCATGTCTATCCCATCATCCCTGGGATGGCTTAGCCCTCAGGGTCTCTCCTGAACCTTAACCTCTGGGCAGCAGTGACCCACCCCCACCCCCACCCCAGGAGACCTCAGTTACTCTATCTGGAAAATGGGGTGAGGACTCTGCAACCCTTGTTTTAGTCTAACAGTTTGCCATTAGACTAAAGGCTATTCACATGAGGACACAGATGGGGCGGCCTCGAGGTGGAGGGCTCTAGTGAACACTGTGGTAATTATAAACCGAAGCTGTCAGCTCAAGCTAAAGCAGCCACTGTAGGTTTAGGGGCTCTGGCTAGGGCCCAGCCATGAGGACTGTATCCACAGAGTGTGGCTACTGACTCAGCCTTCCTCTTGTAAGTGGGACACAAGTATACTGGTACAACAATCTGAATTTGGAATTCTGCAACATTATTCTCCCTCCCACATCGAATCTCTCCCAAACCCAAGTGAACAGATTTATTTTTAGTAAGTCCTCTTCACTGCATATTTTCCAAAGCACTCGATTTAGTTTTTCTCAAAACATTCCTTTTGTTACACAGAGTCCCTCCTTTTTTGTTTTATCTAGCTAAATGGTACGATTACAATAAATACGAAGCAGCCAAGCTATTTGGGCACAGGCTTCCCTGATTCTGGTGCTTGAGGAAGCTCAGTCAGTGGGAAGAGAGGTTGGGTAAGGTGAAGAAGGCCCTGGAAGCTTGAGCCATCATCATTTCTGGGCAGGGTCGGTGTGTTTTGGTCTGAGGCTGAAGGGCAGCCAGGCGTCTAACAGGTCAATTATGATATATTTTGCTGGATTCAGGTCCTTAGGCTGCTGAGTCTATCGGAACCACTCAGGTCTCTGGCCCAGCACACAAAGGCCCTCAATGACTGGGGGGACCCTGACTGCTGTCTTGTACCCCAGGGCCTTTGTACATACTACAGTTGTTTGGTTGGGTTTCCTGATGTGAGGGATTGAACCTAGAGTTTCATCTATTCTAGGTTAAGAGCTCTGCTTCTGAACTACACCCCAGAGTAGTGCATTGTCACAGCTCTGTTATCCTAGTCTGCAAGGCAGATTGCCTGCACTACAGGGGCTTCTTGGGTGCCAGGGACAGCCCTCCCTCCTCTGTATTCTTGGGGCCAGGGCCTGGTAAGTGTGGCATCTGGCTAAGCCAGGCCTCTTTATCACTACATAGCATGTTGCACACATCTCATACCTACAGGGAGACTCTGACCAAGGCCAGGCAGCTTTCTGGAGACCAGGGAAGGATCCTGCTCCCTGCTCCTGAGTAGGTACATGAGGAGGGCCTGGAAGCCCAGGCTGGGCTCAGGTGGTGCTGGGTTGGACAAACCTCACACCTCTGTTCCTGCCCCTAACTGGGGGAAGGGGGCCCAGCAATCCATCTGGGCCCCTCATGCTGGGCCCTGAGACCTGTACCCGCCCTATCCCCTTCCAAGATGGCATGCTCTAGGCCCTTCCCTCATTATAAAAATAAAATGCTTTTGACAGGCATGAGAAAAGATGAGTCATTAGTCATTTAATAAGAACCAAACCCACCATGAGATACGGCTCCATGCCTACCACAGTGGCTGCCATAAGCAAGACAGCAGCAGCAAGGGTGGGAACGAGGAGATGCAGGAGGCCTGGGCACTGCTGGGGACGCAGATGTGCGCAGCCACTTTGGAAAATGGTTTCTCAAAATGTTCTACATGGGGCCAGGGAGATGGCTCAGCTGGTAAAGGCACTTGCCACACAGACCTGATGACCTGAATTCCATCCCCTGAACCCATGATGGAAGGAACTGACTCCCGAAGGGTGTCCCCTGATCTCCACACATTGGGTCATGCACGTGCCTACACTACATTCATACATATACGTCATATACATACATCATACACATGTATGGCATACACACACACACTAGTAATAAATACAGCTTAAAGAAGTTCAACATAAAACTACCATATGATCCAGCAAGCCCACTCTCTAAGAGGCCATCTTCACTTAAAAGTATGAAACCACCGGGTGTGGTGGCACATGCCTTTAGTCCTAGCACTTGGGAGGCAGAGGCAGGCAGATCTTTGTGAGTTCAAGGCCAGCCAGGTCTACAGAGCGAATTCCAGGACAGCTGGGGCTACAGGGAGACCCTGTCTCAAAAAGACAAGAAAAAAAAGTATGAAACCATTTGTCCATAAAAAGATTCCCTGCAAATCAAAACCACTTTAAGATATCATCTTACTCCAATAAGACTGGCTAGGATCAAGAAAACAAATGATACCAAGTGCTGGAGAGGCTGTGGGGAAAGGGGAACACTCATCCACTGCTGGTGGGAATGTAAACTTGTACAGCCACTATGGAAAGTAGTGTGGAGAACCCTTGAAAGACTTGGAATGAACTTGCCACCCAACCCAGCCATACCACTCCTGGGCATGTACCATCAAGACTCACCCCACCGCAGAGATACATGCACAGCCATGTTTATTTCAGCTCTCTTCACAATAGCAAGGAGCTGGAACAAACCCAAATGCCCCTCAACTGATGAGTGGATAGAGAAAATGTGGTACATCTACACAATGGAGTTCTATGCAGCAATAAAGAAAGCCGACATCACGAGCTTTGCAGGAAAATGGCTGGAGCTAGAAGACATCATGCTGAGCGAAGTAACACAGTCCCAGAAAAACGATGAACGGTATCCCTCATCTGTGGATGCTAGTGCCAATTACCTAGTTGTAAGTATTTTTTGTGTAGGGCCCCCTGAGCTTTTGTCCAAAGCAGTTGAGCGTGATGCATATTGGAAACAACAACAACAACAACAACAACAACAACAACAGAAAGGACTGCATCAAAGAACTGACTGAAACAGTGAACTTCTGCTCAAAACAGTCAACTTCCACATGGAGAATATTGAGAAAGACTGAGAAAGAGATGAAAAGCATGTTTGGCAGAATGCATGAGCTCTGGCAGGGTGGGGGAATGGGTGGGAACACGGGTCTAGATTTGTTGAAAAAATAAAAATAAATTTATGTGAAAAAAAAACTTTCCCATGGCAATGCTCAGAATAGCACGGTTTCCCATGCCCAAACCTAGGAGCGCCTATCATTGTGAATGGACAGGCAGAATATTATGGTATATCTATGCAGTGGAATATTATTCACCCATTAAAGGGATCTAACCTTTATTCCCACTGCTTGGTAGATGAACCTCAATAGCATCATGCTAACTAGAAAAAGTAAGGTGCAGTATGACTTCATCTGAAAGAGGTTTCCAGAAAAGACAAAGATATTGAGACAGAAAACAGATTAGTAGTAACCTGTGACTAAAGGAAGTGGGAATAGGGATTAATAGATTGGAGAAATCTTAAGGAAATTGAAATGTTCTAAAAGTGATGTTTAGCCACGTGTGGTGGCACACGCCTTTAATCCTAACACTTGGGAGGCAGTGTGTCTCACTCATGAAGTAGGATCTAATTTAAATAGCTGCATGTGGCTGCCTGTTAATCTTACTGCCCCATCAGTGTGGCACCTGGTATGTGGTTAGCAGTCAATGTGTGGTGATGCATGCAGCTGGTATACATGGGCACGTAAGACTAGCACATTTTATGGTCAATGTGCATTTTATTTTTCCATCGGCCTCACTGAGGTATATTTTACACATCATAAAATTAAAATAATTTAAGTATAAAAGTTAATGAATTTTAGCAACTTTCCTGAGTAATACACTATAAACATTGCTTTTTTTTTTTTTTTTTTTTTTTTTTTTTGGTCTTTTTGAGACAGGGTCTCTCTGTAATCCCAGCTGCCCTGGAACTTGCTCTGTAGACCAGGCTGGCCTTGAACTCACAGAATCCACCTGCCTCTCCTTCCCCCAAGTTCTGGGATTAAAGGTGTGCGGTACCATACCTGGCTGACCTGTCTCAGGTTTGGGGACTTGATTGCACTGCCCAGGGCCAGGGCTCACCTCACTCCCATGAGATTCTCTAGAAAGCAGGATTGCAGCCTCTGGCTATTTACTCTCTCTGCCTTCTACTCAGACTGGTCAGCTCTCCAGAAGAGACATAGAGCATCCATTCCCACCTGATGTGACTTACTTCAGCCAATGAAAACTTCACCACGATGCAAGCAGAGCTGTAAGGTATCTGTGGTGTTCATGGCTCCCTGATCACCTGTCAGGTCATGTAAACAGCCCTGGGTGCTCCTAAAAGGACAGTCATTTGGAGCAGACTCGGACTAAAACTTTGGGCCAACTCCAGGTAGTTCCAGAAAAGTCTAGGAGAGCCCAGCATAACCACAGACTCCTGACTACAAAGGCAATGCTTATTATCGATCATCAAACTTGAGGGCTGTTTGTTATACAGCTTTACTGAAGCAATGCTTGACTAACACAGGGCTGCAGACGTCCCTATTGTGATGTCTTTGTACCTCTACTTTCTCTTCCCTGGGGTCCTCTTGTCTCTGTGGTTCCAGTGCCCAGGACACAGCCTTGGCTCTAAGAGGCTAGAGCAAGGATTGGTTCACCATGGAAGGTTTGTTGCTGGTGGCTGCAGGATCTTCTAACACATCTTCCTTCAGCTTCTCTCAAGGTCACCAAAGCATATCCCCAAGGTCACCTTATAGAAAGGCTTCTCCCAGGTGGGGCCTTGCTGGGTCTTTCCACCTACGGCAGGAGGGAGGGGTCTCAAGGCAAGCTCAGCTACCTGTGGATGGCCCGAAGCACTGAAGAGTCCTAACCCTTGTAGCCGTCCTCGGAAGGAAAGGAGTAGATCAACATGGCAGCTTCCTTCTTTCTCAGACCAGTGTCTCTGACACATGAGCATTTTGTCCTACTGACTCAAGGCTGCAGAGTGGTGGCAGAGGAGCTGGCCTGTTGGCCCACCTAGTGCCCGGGTAGTGCCACACATGGGCAGTGTGACAAGCCATCCGATTAGTGTCAGCCTCTGACTTTGGGGATTGGCTTTGGTGACCTTGAGAGAGGCTGAAGGAAGATGTGTTGGAAGATCCTGCAGCCAGCAACAACAAGCCTTCCATGGTGAACCAATCCTTGCTTCAGCCTCTTAGAGCCAAGGCTGTATCCTGGGCACTGGAGCCACAGAGACAAGAGGACCCCAGGGAAGAGAATACGAGGCAACCAAGTCTCATCGGCATGCAGGGTCACCCCTGAATTAATTCTCCCTGAATTAATGCCCTCATCACCTTCGTCCCTTTGGCCCTCTCACTTCTCTGTTCTCTCCCTGAGTTTCTTTGGATCATGTCCCCAAATCAATCACTCAGTGGAACGTAGGAATGAAACTTTGCCTGGCTTGAGGCAAGAACTTGTAAGACCTGTCTTGCAAAACCTTCCAGAGTTACCTGATATCTCTGTGAGTTCTCTGTAGCTCTGGAAGGTCCGGGATATTACAGTGTTTTCTTGCCTGGCCTATCTCTGCAAAGTTCCAGAACCAGATGGCCCCTTCCCTTGAGGTATTGAGCAAGATGTCCCACCTCTAGTTTACTGGTTGCACAAACAGGAGCTCTACAGCCCCGCCATAAGAGGCAAGGTGGCTCACCCCTCCCTTCCACCTGCCCCCCACTTCCTTGCCCAGAGCACAGTAACTTTTGGTATATAATCACACTGCTGGCATGAATAAAGACAGAGAGTTTTATCTCCCGGGCTTTCTTTGAGTCTGTGTCTGTCTGTCTTTCTTGTCTTTCTATTCCGTCGGGTAAATTCCTCGAGGTCCCCTCCCCCCTCCTTGCCAGAGCTAAGCCTAGAGACTGTCACCTGTCGGCAGGAGACAACCTTGAAGCTTGTAGTCTCGTGGGATTGCCAGGTCCTGTTCAAGGAGCGAAGAAGATACTGTGGATTGCAGCCGGCCATGGGTGACTAAAGGAACATCAGACGATTAGTAAACTCTGACAGTGGAACAAAGTTATTTTGTTTGAGTTGTTACAAATCAACCTGTTGTTATAACACAAAGATACAGTGCTTTATCCCAGGATACATTATCCCCTAGCACCTGTATATGAGACATGGAATCCAGCCTGACTCCAAATGTATTTACAAAGCACACTTCAAGTTCTATCACAGGGCCACCTGAAGCAGTCATCCTTTCAGCAAATGCCTGACTGAAAACAGCTGCCCACAAATATACACCAGCTCATGAGAGAATGCTAGACAGAAGGGAAATTCCAAACTCTGATCAGCCTGGCTTGGATCCTGGCTCTGCGCCTAGCATCAGAGCCTTAGGGAAAACACTGTACTTCTCAGAGCCTCAGGGTCCCTGTCTGTTGTGAATGATGTCAGATGAGCCCACCTGTGGGGAGACAGGGCCGAGATGGAAGGTCCATAAACCCTGTGAAGCCAGTTACTACACTGGGGCAAAGACCTTGGCCTGGCAAGGTGAAGAAGTGACTATGGTGGGGACAAAACGGCTTCAGAATCCACTGATGAGCTTGGCTCTGTGTTCATTGCTGGCTGGTTGGGTGACTGATGAGGTCACTTTGCCTCCTCAGCCTCAGTTTCCCTGACTACAAAGTGTAGCTAATACCCCAGCTCAGCAGATTTTTAAATATTTGCTCTTAAGATGATTATAAATCAAAGAGAATTCATGAATATCGCTTATACGTGTTGATTAGTGGTTCATTGACTTTTTAATTTAATTTAATTTAATTTTTTGGTCTTTTTGAGACAGGGTCTCCCTGTAGTCCCAGCTGTCCTGGAACACACTCTGTAGACCAGGCTGGCCTTGAACTCACAAAGATCCGCCTGCCTCTGCCTCCCAAGCGCTAGGATTAAAGGCATGTGCCACCATGCCCGGCCCATGTTTATTGACTTTAACTATATTAACATCAAAATAAAAAATTATTAATTGGTTTTAAAAGACCAATAGGGGCTGGAGAAATGGTTAAGAACACTGGTTGTTCTTGCAGAGGACTGGGGTTTGATTCCGAAAACCCACATGGCACTAACAACCATCCTTAACTCCAGTTCCAGGGGATCTGACACCCTCTTCTTACCTCTGTGAGGACAACACAACACAGGTGCCCTTACATACATGCAGGAAATATACACATAAAATAAAAATAATAAATAAAAAGAACCACAATATTCCCATTAGTTGTTCACATAGGAACAGAATCTTGGGCTGGAGAGATGGCTCGGCAGGCAAAATCCTAGTCTGCATTCCACCTCCGAAAGTTTTGCAGGGATGGAAGGAGCGCCCCCCCCCCCAAACACACACACACTCCCAGTAGTAATAAAGTCAAATAATTTTTTTTTAATTTTGTGAAAAATAATGGATTTGGGAGCTGGAGAGATGGCTCAGTGGTTAAGAGCACTGGCTGTTCTTGCAGAAGACCCAGGTCTGTATCCTAGTACCCACATGTTAACAACCATCTGGAACTCCAGTTCCAGGAGATCTGACACCCTCCCCTGTCCTCCTCGGGCACACAGGTGCACTCACATGCAGGCAATACACTCATACACATAAAATAAAACTAAAATTTTTAAAAGCTTGAAAAAAACCCTGATTCCCTCCTCCCAAAAAAAGTTTACTAAGAAGTGTAGTTTTCTTTACATTTTTAAACTCTTGATGGTTTGTCTTAGAAGAAAATTAGATTGTCCTATTGGCTTTGTTGTTTAGTCTGTTGTAATGTACTGTTTTGATTGAAATACATACAAAAATGGACTTATGCAAATATGTAGTTAGAAAAAGGAGGAAAATATTTTCATAGCTTTAAAGAAGATAATGCCAGACATAGGGCACATGCCTTTAATCCCCACACTTGGGAGGCAGAGGCAGGAGGATCTTTGTGAGTTCAAGGCCAGTCTTGTCTACATAGTAAGTTCTAGGCCAGCTGGGGCTGCAGGGAGACCCTGTCTCAAACAGACCAAAAAAAAAAAAAAAAAAAAAACCCCACTATTTTTCTGATACTACATCACAACCTGACAAGTAAGTCTCTTTTATGCTTATATTATATTATATTATATTTATTTGTTTATTTATTTATTTATTTATTTTATTTTTTGGTCTTTTTGAGACAGGGTCTCCCTGTAGCTCTGGCTGTCCTGGAACTGACTCTGTAGACCAGGCTGGCCTTGAACTTACAGAGATCCACCTACCTCTGCCTCCCAAGTGCTAGGATTAAAGGAATGAGCTACCACATCTGGCGTAAGACTATTTTTAAAAATATTTATTTATTATTGTTTATGTGTATGAGTGTACTATCTGCATGTAGGTTGGTACACCTGTGTTGTGCAATGCTGAGGAGGTCAGAAGAGGGTGTCGGATTCCCCTGGAACTGGAGTTAAAGATGGTTCTTAGCCGCCTTAGTGCTGGGAATTGAACCCGGGTCCTCTGCAAGAGCAATGGGTGCTCTTAACCACTGAGCCATCTTTCCAGCCCCGAGTCTCTTTTAAAGAGGGTCATTAGGGGGGCTGGAGAGATGGCCTAGCGGTTAAGAGTGCTGACTGCTCTTGCAGAGGACCCGGGTTCGATCCCCAGCACCCACATGGCTGCTGAGAACCGTCTGTAACTCCAATTCCAGGAGAACTCCAGTTCCAGGGGAATCTGACATGGGCTGGAGAGATAGCCTAGCAGTTAAGAGCGCCGACTGCTCTTGCAGAGGACCCGGGTTCGATCCCCAGTATCCACATGGCGGCTAAGAATGGTCTGTAACTCCAATACCAGGAGAACTACAGTTCCAGGGAAATCCAACACCCTCTTCTGACCTCTGCGGCATTGCACGACATGGGTGCACAAACCTACATGCACACAGTACATTCATACACATACAAAAATAAATAAAATTTAAAAAAAGAGGGTCATTAGGGCTGGAGAGATGGCTCAGTGGTTAAGAGCACCAACTGCTCTTGCAGAGGACCTGGATTCGATTCCCAGCACCCACATGGTGGCTAAGAACCATCTTTAAACCAGGAGTGGTGGTGCAGGCCTTTAATCCTAGTGTTCGGGAGGCAGAGGTAGGCGGATCTCTGTGAGTTCAAGGCTGGCCTGGTCTACAGAGTGAGTTCTAGGCCAGCTGGGTCTACAGGGAGACCCTGTCTCAAAAAATAAATAAATAAAAAATAAAGAGGGTCATTAAATCATCAACCAATTTTCTTGGCTCTGGAGAGTGTCAGGGCCTCACACTCTACTGCTAAGCTATGCAACAGGTCTGTCTTGTTCTTATGTCTGTCTGTCTATCTGTCTGTCTGTCTATGTATTGGATATAGGGTCTCCTTAAGTAGTCTAGACTGGCCACAAACTCACCATCCTCCTGCCTCAGCCTTCCTAGTGCTGGGACTGCAGCCCAGCTCCGCCATGGCAAGTCCATCTCACTCTCTAAGTGACTTTTTCTCTACCTGATTTATCTGCATTCTGTGGATCTTTCAGGCATTGGTGTCTTCTCAATGCGTGGAATAAACAACCAACAAAAAACAAGCCACACTCCGCAGCATCTCATCAGTCCCTAAGCATAGCAAGCACCCACACTCACTTCTCTCTAAAGCTCCTATTCTATCGTGGACAGCAAGCACCAACAGTTGTACAGTTGTTTTCCTTCAAAGTGACAGGCTTACTTCTTTCACTTTTGAGAATGTGCCTGCCAGATATCCCAAGTGTGCTGAACCCAAACTTGTCTGGTAACGGTTCTTCAAGGATGTCTGGCACTCTGTGAGAAGTGGCCTCTCCTCATCACACAGAGACTTTCCCTGGAGAGAACCGATCTGTTGGTATCTGCTATAGAAGGGCTCTATGAGTACCATTGGGTCACAAAGCATGTTAAAAGAGTATATAGTGGCGCATGCCTTTAATCCTAGCACTTGGGAGGCAGAGGCAGGAGGATCTTTGTGAGTTCAAAGCCAGCCTGGTCTACAGAATGAGTTCCAGGACAGCTGGAGCTACAGGGAAACCCTGTCTCGAAAAGACCGGAAAAAAAAAAAAAAGTATATAATGGGCCGGCGAAATGGCTCAGCAGGTAAAGGCACTTGCCACCAAGCCTGATGACAAGAATTTGATCCCTGGAACCTACATGGTAGAAGGAGAGAACTGATTCCCAGAGTTGTCCTCTGACCTCCACATGTGTGCTATGGCATGTATACCTACATACCTACATATATATATGTACAAACTACATACGCATGCACCATAATTTTTTTAAAGGTACACACTCCAGAGTTGGTGTTTAATGGCGCTAGCAATGTAGACTCATTTGCCAGGGACATGGTTTAGTGTACTATTAATGGTACGAGAAATGGCTGTGAAATCCAGTAAGTTAAAGGTAAAATAAAATAATATGTTTTCAGTAAATCCAAAGTCAGGCCTTGAACTTGACCTATGCAGGAGGCTGGTTCTATCAGAGGGACACAGACAGCAGCAATATATAAAACAGCCAAAGCAACATACAAAGATGTTGGATGGGACAGCAGGAGAATGAAGGAGCCACACGGGATCCTCCACTGACTTCTGGGCACCCAAAACTTTTGTAATATCTGGAAGTTGTTGCAGTTCATCTCCAATTCTGCCATCTTGTTAAATCTCATCTCTCCCCTCCATCTCCCTCTTTCTCTTCTTCCCCTCCCTTCCTCCCTTCCTCCCTTCCTCCCTCCTTCCCTCTTCTTTCTTTCCTTCCTTCTTTTGTTCAGACCTCTCTGAGGATATTGGATGGCACAACGGTCTTTCACTTGTTACTAGGGATATGTTTAATCATCACTTTCCTGACATCCAAGCCAATCCATCTCACAGAGAGAAAAGGAAGAGAAGGAATTTTTTGGAAGTTAAGGGAGACATAAGGAGTGACTTCTGAGACTTTCAGGGTGGAGGAGACAGACAGATTGAGAAGGAGAGGGAAGAAGGGGGAGAGAGAGAGAGAGAGAGAGAGAGAGAGAGAGAGAGAGAGAGAGAGAGAGAATATCAGGTGTATGTTTTCTACATCAAACAGGGAACAGGCTGAAAGCAGAGTTGGTCCAGAGGGTGGAGAGAAGCCCACAAGAATAACAGGCCCAAAGTCTGACTCTGTAGAGGCTCTGGGCTCCCCATTGGGCCCAGAGCTCAGTGTTGCACTGGGATGTTCTCCCCCTTGGCTTCTCGGGAGACAGCAGTTACCAGTGAGTCAACACACAGAACTAGTGTTCAGTAAACATTTCAGAACCGTTTCTCCATCAGCCTTGGAGTCGGATGTTGGGGTAGATACTTCAGGCTATACTCTGGCCGTCTGTGATCTTGTAGCAGAATCTGACCATCCATGTGATAAAGTACATGACCAAGGGATGTCCAAGAGGCTCTGGGCTCTACATTATGTACTTCATTCACAGAATTGCTGATGTTAAAGTGGGGTCTTGAAGGATGAGTAGGAGTTTGACAGGAATGGGTCTTCTAAGAAAAAGCACATGTAAATAAATGTCTATGGCAAAGGGAAGGAATAGAGCTAACTCAGGAAGAGTGAGATTATAGGTTAGTGGAACAGGCACGAAAGGGGAAGGAGGCCAGAGGGTGAAAAGCCTGGAATGTCACTCAGTCAGCAGTTTGTACAGGGTCAGCTAGAAATTAGGGTCAAGCTCAAGTCTGGGTCTGCTGAACAATTCAGGCACCATCTACAAAGACAGTTCCTATCCTAACCAGAGTTCCAGAAGTCACTTAACCAACACAGATATCCCTTGCTTTAGGATGGAGTTATATTTTGATAAACATTAAACACAAGAAGGTGAGACATTTAATGCATCTGCTGTGATTTGGATATAAATAGCCCAATAGGTAAGGACTAAAGGCTTAGTCTCAGCTTGATTGAGAAGTGATTGGATTGTATTCACTCCATCCATGAACTGATCCATACTGAATGGACTGTTGGGATGGGGAGACTCTGTTGGAAGAAATAGCTCACTAGTCATGTGTCTTGGGAGGGCCTACCTTGTTCCCAGTCCCTCTCCATCTTTCTGTTTCTGGCCTTTGGGAGGTAAGCAGCTTTCCTCTACTCTGTTTGGTGGGTAGTAATTTACTCCAAATTGACCCACTCCCACCTGCCTGGGGGGGGTGAGGCTAAAAAGGCCTGGGAAGTTGGTGGTGCACACCTTTAATCCTAGCACTTGGGAGGCAGAGGCAGGTGGATCTTTGTGAGTTCAAGGCCAGCCTGGTCTACAGAGCAAGTTCCAGGACAGCTGGGGCTACAGGGAGACCCTGTCTCAAAAAAGACCCCCCCCCAAAAAAAAGAAGTTGGGAACAAGCTGAAACTTACAGGACCCCTCCCCTAGGTTCTATAAGCAGTAAACATTGCTGGGAAAGGAGACCCTCGGGCCACCGACAGGTCACACAGAGCACTCGAGGGATGCAGATTTTGTGAGTCATCACCCAGTCTGCTGTGGGTTTTTTAGTGAAGCTGCTGTCTTTGATTCATCCATGCTCCTGTAAGCAACTCCTCATCTGTATTCTCGTAAGTAACCCCAGTGAACTCTGGTTCACCAAAGTTGAGCTTTGCTGTAGTTGGTTCTTTCATCTGCCGTCAGTGCCCTGAGTAGATGTTTGCATAAGGTTCCTCAGGAAAAGTCTCACAACCATCCTCTGTCCTCCCCAAACAAGGAGCCAAGTGACTACGGACTGAAACTTTGGAAACTGTGAGCTGAGACAAATCCTTCCTCCCGTAAATTGCTTCTTTGATGTTTGTCTCAGACTAAATGAGACTAAGGCAATATCTAATTGTTGAACATCATGTCAGCCTGGCTCCTCGTAAGCATGCTCAGCACACTTAGGCAGCCCAGAGTAGGGCACAGCTATCTCTCACACAGTCTGACTTATGCAGAGGTGCTCTCTATCTCACCAACTTTATTGAATACCACACTGAATTTGGACAGCAGGATGATGACATGGGTACACTTTTGTGTCACTATGAGGTCAAAAAACCTCCAAGTCCAACCATCATATGTAAGGGGTCTCTGCCTTAATCACTTTTCTCATTGCTGTGACAAAATGCCTGACGAAAGCAATTTCAGGGAGGAAGGTTTATTTTGCTCACAGTTTGGGGTGCAGTCCGCCATGGCAGCAGGAGTGTGAGGCGGTTGTCACGTTGCAGATACAGTCAGGAAGCAGAGAAAGGTGAACACTGGTGCTCAACTCAGGTCAGCTCGCTTTCTCCTTTTCTCTCCTTTTATTCAACCCAGGACCCCAGTACATGGAACAGCGCTCTCCACATTCAAGGCCGGTATTCCCTTAGTTAATTCTTAGTTAAACCCTCTGGAAAGCCCCTCACAGACACATCCAGAGGTGTGTCTCCTAGGCGATTCCAAATCCAGTCAGATTGGCCATGATGATTAACCATCACATCATCTGTATTTGATTAGCACCTGCTGTATGCAAGCCAGGGACTGTATGTTTTTAAGCCACTAGCCTTCGTGCCGGGCTCTCATTCCAGCTCTATGGTAATCTTTTGCACAGACAAACTTCCTCCTTCCCGGGTCTAAGTTTCCCCATATGCTGTTAGACTCAAAGGTGTTGGTCACCACCCATGTCCAGCTCATGAGTGGTCTCTGGTCCTGGGCAAGCTCCTGCCCTCTCCAGGCTCCAGCTAGCTTATCTGTAAAATGGGAGGTAGGGACAGCTTTCACCTCAGACCCACAGAGTGTGTTCGTTGGTCCCCCAGCCTCCCCGCCCAGTGCAGGCCCCGCGCCCTCCCCTCAGCTTTCTCCACAAGACTCATCAGGATGCAACATACTTTAAATAGCATCTGCATGACTGGCTGGGTTTTTTCTTCCCAGAGAAGCTTTCTACAAAGTGTGCCAAGTGGCAGCTGTCAGGGCCGAGGTGGCATTTCCCTCAGTGATGCTGACAGCAGCTGTCCCTGCGCAGGCTGAATGGAATGGAAATGACATCATGTTTATTCAGGAAAGACGTTCCCAGACCCAGATCAGTGTCAGCAAGATGCTGGGACGCACGGAGGGAACACTCGCCCGAGACCAGTCAGGGGGGCTCCTCTCCTGTTGCACGCACAATGCCGCTTGCTACACGCCCCCACCCCACGTCCATGTGGCACACCCCACCCTCCTACACTCAGCACCCGAACACTTCTATAGCCACTGCACTGCTCATACCACACCATCACGAGCCAAACACCACTGCACTGCTCATACCACACCATCACGAGCCAAACACCACACACACACACACACACACACACACACACACACACGCACCACACAGCATACACACACCCTCCCACTCAACACTCACAGATCTCCATATGCATCATACTCTTCACACACACCAACACAAGCATGCATATCACAGACAGCCATGAAACACACACACATTCCCACACAACACCCACAGACCACTATAAACACCACACTACACACACACACACACACACACACACACACACGCTATATACTTCATGCATAAACAGCACACACAGCCACCCAGCACACATGCCTTCCCAAACAAAACCCACAGACATCACACATACCATGTCCCTCCCACATAAGCCACATGCCCCACATATATATCCTCACACAAACAGACACAACATAAGCTATACACGCCACACACATACCATCTACCTCCACATGGTACATACCATCGTCTCATACTCAACATCCACAGACTTCTACATACTCCATGTCCCCCCATATAATCCATACACCTAAAACACATCCTGGTGCAGATACCTGAGCCTCTCATAGTATAGACCATTCCACATCTACATGACACATGCCACCCTCCGCCCTTCAGTACCCACGGACCTCCACATAGACCACACCCCTCACACACAGACACATACCAACATGAGCCACAAAGGCACACACAAACTACAAACACAGATTGCCACAGGCCACACAATAACACACTACAGATTCCCAGACACAAGAACATGCAGGGAGACACATTCAGACTCACATGGCTGTTCCTGCTCGGCATGCAGAGCTGCATCCCACCTACACTCAGATGGGGCCCCTGATGGGGTGGAGAGAAGCTTCCAGGCCTGACGCATCCCAGTCCTCCCTTCTTCATCCCTGGCCCTCTTTCTTCCCTGAGATGCCTAACTGTGCCACCTGATCAGTTCTGGCCCACATGAGTCAAACAGTAGAGATGACATCTTGTGCAGGGAAGAGCCAGGACTCAAGTTCAGCAGACACTGAGTGGATCTAGACTCTACCTGCTCTGGCTGTGGCCTGGGTGTGTTGTTCACCTTTGCAGAGCCCCTTGGTTCCCATATCATTAAAAGGAGGGGTCTTGGCTATCCAGTGCTGTGGCCTGGCCAGCCCAAACATGAACACCCCTGCTGTTCATCTCTGCTCAGGCTTCTGTGAGCTGGCCATGCATGGCTTCTGTAGTGGAGGCTGGAGCCGTGGAGGCCGGGCTGTGGGTGGGTGCACCGTGGGCTGGACCTGGCTGAACTTGTGCACAGATCTTAGGCTTCCTCAGAATGGGCCGGGCTGCAGAGAGGAGCACAGCGGAGGAGGTAAAGGAAAGTGGGAGCGGAGGGCCACTCACGCCTTAGCCTCACTAATCAGTGTCCCCTCTGTCCTCATGTCATCACAAGGGACAGGCCATGACAGAGGCCTTGTTGACGTCACACCAAGGTTGCTGTGGGGCCAACGGGACACACCGAAACCCAGGCCCAGTGTTAGTCACTGAGGCACTCACTAGACAGGGTACAAAGTCTTTGGACTTCTTTTTATTTTTTCAGTGTCGGGAATTGAAGCCAGGGCCTTGTGTGTGTTAGCAGAGATGGCCTAGCGGTTAAGAGCGCCGACCGCTCTTGCAGAGGACCCGGGTTCGTTCCCCAGCACCCACATGGCGGCTGAGAACCGTCTGAAACTCCAATTCCAGGAGAATTCCAGTTCCAAGGGAATCCGACACCCTCTTCTGACCTCCGCAGCATTGCACAACACGGGTGCACAAACTTGCATGCAGACAGTACATTCATACACATACGGAAATAAATAAAATTAAAAAAAAAAAAAAAAGAAAGAAAGGTGCTCTGCCACTGAGCTGTATCCTCAGCCCCTCTCTGGTCTTCCAGAACGTTGTGCTGATAGCGTTCATTGTCAGAATGACACACCTGGGTTGAGGAAGCATTAATTGGGGAATTGCCTTCATTGGATTGGCCTGTGGCCATATCTGTAGGGCATCTTCCTGATTGTTGAGTGATGTGGGAGGGGCCAGCCCACTATGGATGGTGCCACCCCTGGCCAGGTGGTCCTGTATTATGTAAGAAAGGAGGTGGAGCACGGGCCAGGGGAGCAAGCGGTAAGCAGCGTTTCCCCATGGCCTGTGCTGTCAGCTCCTGCCTCCAGGTTTCTGCCCTGATGTCCTACCTTGGGCTCCCTCAGTGATGAACTGTGACCTGGGAGATGTACGACGAATAAACCCTTTCCTCCCCAAGTTGGTGTTGGTCAGAGTGTTTTGTCACAGTGATTGAAACTGAAGTAGAACAGAGATTCTACTATGATCAAACCCCCTCTGCCTGCCCACTACCCCAGCTTCTCAGCTCGAATTTCTCCACAGATTCCACAGTGCTCCCTGAAAGTCAACACGCTGTCTTGTGGTTAAATGAAGAACTGATGGCCGCCATCTGTGCAATGTCACTGTGTACCAGGCACCTTCTTAATCGATGTCATTGAAAGTCCCTGGGCCAGACCTGGTGGCACATGCCTTTAATCCTAGCACTCAGGAGACATAGGCAGGTGGATATTTGTGAGTTCAAGGCCAGCCTGGTCTACAGAGTGAGTTCAAAAAGATAAAAAAAAGCAAAGAAGAAAGAGAAAAGGAGAAAGAAAGAAAGTCCCTAGGCTCTTTGAGTCTTATCACCATGTGTCTCAAAGAGACCCAAGGTCAAGTTGGCAGTAGCAGCCCTGCCAGCTCCTTTCCCTCCCTCAGTACACCTCCCATGATGGGATGGACGCCTGGACCTACCTCTACCTCTGGCCACAGGGATGACAGGAGACACAGGCTGGGCTGTGGCTTCCCTGTTTGAGAACTGATCATTCCTCCACACCCTTCTGCAGGAAGATAGTACAAACACACAGTACAGGAGCCAGGTGTGGTGACATACCTTTAATTCCTGCATTCCCTAGGCAAAGGGACGAGGATCTCTGAGATCAAGGCCAGCCTGGTTAACATAGTAAGTTCTAGACCAGCTGGAGCTACAAGGAGACCCTGTCTCAAAAACAAAACAAAAGAAAAGAAAAGAAAACAAAACAAAAACCAACCAGCCCAAACCCAAACAAATAAAAAAATCCCACAGAATCTAGAATCAGGCAGAGCAGGGTTTGAGTTCTATCAGTGCTGGGCTTCCTAGAGCAAGTGACCACACCTCTCTGAGCCTCAGTTTTCTCATCTAAAAACTGGAGCTAAACAGAGGATTAGTGTACCTCACAGACTTCTGGGGATTCAGTGATAGATCCTAAGTGGGTGGGATGCACACAGAAGAAGCAGGACGGACAAAATAGCCAGTGTCTGAAACTAGGCCAAAGGCGTTCATTATGCCATCCTATCTATTTTTGTGTGTGTTTAAGATTTTTTTCTGTAACAATTTTTTTTAAATGCAGCCTGCTGCCTGTCATGAACACTAGCTATTATTGAGAGTGGAGTCAGCTATTGAAAAGTTGGGGTAGTGGGCATGGGAAAGGTGGGGGGCGAGTTTTCAGGAATGAACTGGGTCCTCCCCAGCCTGAGGGAGGTCCATGACCCCCCTTAAGACAGGTGCAGCCCCTCAAGGACGGGGTAGCTGTTAGCAGAGATCACGGCTTGCCCTTCCCATCACCAGTCTGCTCTTCTTTAGGTAACAGTCCTGCCTGTGTCTGGTGAGTCCTGTTGTCAGCAGGTTGGAGCCTGCCGGCTTTATTCCTTATATTTTTCCGTCTAGTCTTGCCTTCCTTCCCTTCCTCTTCTTCCTTCCTTCTTCCTTTCCTTCTCACTTTTTTTTTTTTTTTTTTTTTTTGGTGTTTTTGAGACAGGGTCTCCCTGTAGCCCCAACTGGCCTAGAACTCACTATGTAGATGAGGCTGGCCTTGAACTCACAGATATCCCCCTGCCTTTGCCTTCCAAGTTCTGGAATTAAAGGCATGAAGTGAATACTCAACTTCTTATTTTTGAGTGGTAAAAACAAACAAAAAAACAAAAAGGTCAAACTATGTAGCCCTTGCTGGCCTGAAACTCTACATGTAGACCAGGCTAGCCTCAAACTTACTGAGATCCATCTGTTTCTGCCTCTCACATGATGGAATTAAAGGTGTGTGCCACCATGCCTTAAAACATTTTGGACTCATACCCTTATCAGATATATAATTTACAAATGGTTTCTCCTATCAGGGGGTCATTTTTTTACTTAAAATTTTATATTTTACATTTTATTAGTAATTATGAATTTAATTATGTGTGTTATGGGGAAAGGTGTGATAATTACAAGACACACTATGTGTCAACATCAAGTCAGGGTCCAAGTGTATCCATTTCCAGCATTACTTAGTGTTTGGAGCCTCTTCTACTTTGTCACTATGAACCATAGCCACTGCGCTGTGCTGTAGCTATGGCTTCTCTCTGTGTTTTGATACCTGTTATCCAACCCTACCTCCCCACCCTTCCCAGCACCAGTAATCAACGACTCTACATTCCAGCTGGCTGTTCTTCCACTTCCCCATATGAGAACACACACGTGGTTGTCTTTCTGTGTCTGGCTTATTTCATGTAACATAACTTCTAGCTCCATCCTTTTCTGGCAATGAGAATATTTTCTTTTTATGGCTGAATAATATTCCACTGTATAAATAGATTTTCTTCATCCACCACCCATTGATGGCATCTAGACTGACTCTATATCATAGCTATTGTAAATAGAGTAACAATGAACACAAGTGTGCCAGTCTCTCTGGTATGCCCATATGTCTTCCTTCAGCTATGTAATCAGGAGCTGGCTGGCTGGACTACATGGTAGTTTTAGTTTAGATCTTTGAGGTCCTTTCATAGTATTGTCTATAAGGCCTGTGTTAATATCCACCTCCATCAGTGTGCAAGGCTCTCCTTTCTTCACATCCTCTCCAGCATTTTTTTTATAATGCTTTTTATTTTTTTAATTTTTTATTATTTTTTATGTGTATGAGTGTACTGTCTGCATGTAGGTTGGTGCACCCGTGTCGTGCAATGCTGTGGAGGTCAGAAGAGGGCGTCGGATTCCCTTGGAACTGGAGTTAAAGGTGGTTCTTAGCCCCCATGTGGGTGCTGGGGATTGAACCTGGGTCCTCTGCAAGAGCGGTCGGTGCTCTTTAACCACTGAGCCATCTCTCCAGCCCCTATAATGCTTTTTCTAACTGGGATGGATGCTATCTCACTGTGGTTTAGACTCCTATTTCCCTCATGGCTAAGGATGGCAAACAGGTTTTTTGTAACTTTGCTGGACATTTGTTCATTTTTTTTTTTTTTGGTCTTTTTGAGACAGGGTCTCCCTGTAGTCCCAGCTGTCTCTGTAGACCAGACTGGCCTTGAACTCACAAAGATCCACCTGCCTCTGCCTTGCATTTCTTCTTTTGATCACCCTGGATCACAGGTCTCCTGAGGCTCCAGTCTGTCCAGATTTCACTGTCCTTAGGTCTCTTTAGTTCTTGAAGTTTCCCTGGGAGATGCCACATCCTGACCATATGACTTTGAATAAGAAACTTGATCTCTCTGAGCCTCAGTTCCTTCATGAACAAAGGAGAGAAGCTGCCTGCCTCACTGGGTCGAGATGAGAAATGGCCGCAGTGAGCAGAAGAAAAGCCATCTTGAAAAAAATTTTTTTGATCTTTTTGAGACAGGGTCTCCTCATAGCCCCAGCCATCCTGGAACTTGCTATGAAGACCAGACTGACCTTGTACTCACAGAGATCCACCTGGTTCTGCTTCCCCAGTGCTGGGATTAAAGGCATGATTCACCATGCCTACCTAGGTGTAGTTCCCAGCAATCATTGCAATTAGGACCTTCCTTTTTTTTTTTTTTTTTTTTTATTTATTATTATTTCTGTATGTGTATCAATGTACTGTCTGCATGCAGGTCTGTGCACCCATGTTGTGCAATGCCGCGGAGGTCAGAAGAGGGTCTCGGATTCCCCTGGAGCTGGAGTTCTCCTGGAATTGGAGTTTCAGACGGCTCTCGGCCGCCATGTGGGTGCTGGGGATCGAACCCGGGTCCTCTGTAAGAGCGGTCGGCGCTCTTAACCGCTAGGCCATCTCTCCAGCCCCAATTAGGACCTTCCTTAAACCTACTTAAAAACTGTTGTTGCTGGGAGGTGGTTCGGTTGCTCATGTGTTTGTCATGCAAGCGTGAGGACCTGCATTTGCATCCCAGCACACAAGTAAGAAAGGCCGGCATGGCCGGGCGCGTCTGTGATCCCAGCACTGGGGAGGCCCAGACAGGAGAACCGGTTGGGCTCTCTGGCCAGGCAGCCTAGCCAGATCTGTGACCTCTAGATTCAGCAAGAGACCCTGAATCAAAAAACAAGTTGGAGGGCAATTGATGAAGATACCTGATACTGAGCTTTAGCCTCCACACATACATGTGCATACATATAGCACACACCTGTATGAACATGTACACACAAGCAAACACACAAATTGTTAAGGTTTCACTATTTAGTGGAAAGTGACTTAATGCAAGCTATGTGACATTAAATTGCCTTATGCATAATGACTTTTAATGTAGTGTCATTACAATTCAAAATCTACAGCACGGAGCAGTCACTGTGGGAACCCAGGCACTCAGCTCCCAGTTCAGTTAGACCCACAGGCCCAGCTTTTGTCCCTATGGTTCCCAACGCATCATCAAAATAAACATGGAGACATTAAAAACGGAATGAGTCCACAACAGCAAACCTAGGAGAAACGAGGATTTCAGCAAATGTGTAAAAGGTGGGAAACAGATGGGAGTGGGCAGGGTGGGCTGGTGGGTGGAACAAGCCCAGTCCAGAACACAGTCCCGCAGAGTCTCAAAGGAGGTGGAGTGCTGGCTTCTGAGGAACAACATCCTGGAGCCTGTAGCAACAGTGAAGGGCTGGAGACAAGAAGAGGATGAAGGCAGGGTGTCCCCTGCAAGCCTGTATCCCATAACCACTACGCATCCCTCCAGCCCAGTCCCTCACTTTATGCAGAATGTAGCCTGTGGCTCTGCCCCCAGGTAGAGGCTCTACCTCAGGCCAAAGCAGAACATCTTTTTCTAAAGAGAGCAAGGGAGTCTCCAGGGATAGCTGAGGCTCTTACCAGGTCTTTGGTGAACTATATTGAAGGCATTTGGGGGCACATCAACCCAGCAGGCTGTGTAATCAAGCTCCCCAGCCACAGACCCCCTTTCCCTAGGCCGTGTAGGTGACGTGGCCTGGCAGAGGATGAATATTCCTGGTGAAGAAGCTCCTCAGCCCCTTCACTAATACCAGCAGGTATTTGACAAGGACCAGAAACATTACAGAGAATGGTGAAGGTAGGTGGAAGAATTGACGTGGGAAGAAATAGAGCTAATGCAGGGGCCTGAAGAGCAGACTGGAAACTAACACAGCTATAGAACCAGAACAGTTTCCAGGAGACAGCATCCATCAGGAGAGCAGAGACAATACCAAAGGGTTAAAACTAGCACTGTGGCGGGGCTGGAGAGATGGTCTAGCGACTGCTCTTGCAGAGAACCCAGGTTCGATCCCCAGCACCCACATGGCGGCTGAGAACCATCTTTAACTCCAGTTCCAGGGGAATCTGATGCCCTCTTCTGACCTCCGCGGCATTGCACGGCACGGATGCACAAACTACATGTAGACAGTACACTCATACACATACAAAATTAATAAAATTAAAAAAAAGACAAAGCAAAACAAACAAACAAAAAAACTAGCACTGTGGAGTGGGGAGATGGCTTAGCAGTTAAAGCACTTGCTATACAAGTGAGAGGACTGGAGTCTGGATCCCCAGTATCCAAATCAATGTTGGGTGGGCATGATGGCCCACCTGTAATTTCAGTCTTGGAAGGTGGATCTGCAGAGTAAGCTGACTAGAGAGACTAGCCAAATCAGAGAGCTCTGGGTTTGAGCCCCTGCCTCAGAGAATAAGGTGAAGCAATGGAAGAAGATTCTGGATGACAACCCCCACATGAGCATGTTTGCTCACACCACACACACACACACACATACACACACACACACACACATACACACACACTACATGAAAAGAAGAAAATTGTCATTGTAAAAATCATATTCCAGATACGTGGAACACATGGTGGAAGATGCCTTGGTGGAAGAACACAGAGCGCAATGCCAAAAAATCTAGAAAATTTACAGAAGAATGCAATCTTTATGGCCCCTCCTAATCCCTAGGAATTAGACAGAAAAGAAAGTAGAGGAGGAAGAATAGTCAAAAACAAACAAGCAAACAAAAAACAACAACAAAAAACAAAAATAGAGAATTGTCAAGCATGGAAGGAGAGGGTGTTGAAAGGGGGCCCCAGCTCCCACATACATTTAGTCATGCCACGAAATGTCAGTTTAAAATGGAAATCCTAACACTTTTCAGAGGAGACGTTCGTCTACTCACACAGGACTGGACCCAGACTAGCGCCATTCCTCCCACCAGCAACACCAGTTTCTAGAAGAGAATTAATATTCGAAAGGAAAACAATCTTCAACTTGGATTTTATTGCTGTCACCATCAAAAAGGGTATTTTTAAAGATGGAACAATCCAGAGAACTCACTGCCCACTGTCTTATTCTGATTGGATTCTGAAATGTCCCCCACAGGCTCCTGTTTGCAGCAGGTGGTGATATTTTGGGAGACTATGGAACCTCAATGGTAGGGTCTTCACAGCAGTCGATCCAGGAGTGGTTCGACTTTGAAGGTTATTCACAGCCTCCTCTCCGAGCTGCAGTCTGTATCCTGGTCCTACTTGACACGTCCAGCTTCTGTCCACTGCTCCTGCCTCCATGAATCGGGCTGGTTTGCCTTCCCTTCCCTACACCATCAGCTGAAATCCTCCAAAACCGTGAGCTGTTTCTGCAGGGGATCTTGCTCACAGTGATGCAAAACTACGGAATACATGCTCCATTGTAGGAGGTCATGTTAAGATTCATTCTGGGACACGGTGTTCTGGTAAACGGTGTACCTTAAGAAAATAATGGCCAGGCATGGTGGTGCACGCCTTTAATCCTAGCACTTGGGAGGCAGAGGCAGGAGGATCTTTGTGAGTTCAAAGCCAGCCTGGTCTACAGAGCGAATTCCAGGACAGCTGGGGCTACAGGGAGACCCTGTCTCGAAAAGACCAAAAAAAAAAAAAAAATAGATTCATTCTGGCAAATATGTAAATGAGAAAGAAAAACTGGGACCCTGGAGCACTGAGTCTAACCAAGGCTGTAGTGATTGGTAGTTGTAGGATGGCAGGGAGGGCCAAGGTTAGAGAAGGGAGATGAGAGGGAAGGTTTGGAGGAGGTGGTAGTTTGATTGACTAGTACAAGAGTAGAACATATAAAAATGTGAAAATATAATAAAACAGGCAGGCAGGCAAGGAGGATTAGCATGGAAAGGCATCCATCACCAACCCTAACAACCGGACTTTAATCTCTGGGACTCACATGGCCGAAGAGAATGGACTCTTGAAAGTTATCCTATGACCTCCACACTGCATTGTGGCATGCACGTATTGCAAAAAGAAAAAGGGAATGTAATAAAATATAAAAAGTAAGGGCTGGGGGTCTAGAGAGATGGCCTATCAGTTAAGAGCGCTGACTGCTCTTGCAGAGGACCTAGGTTCAATCCCCAGCACCCACATGGCGGCTGAGAACTGTCTGAAACTCCAATTCCAGGAGAGCTCCAGTTCCAGGGGAATCCGACACCCTCTTCTGACCTCCGTGGTATTGCACGACACATGTGCACAAACTTGCATGCAGACAGTACATTCATACACATACAAAATAAATAAAATTTAAAAAATTTAAATAAAATATAAAAAGTAAAACAAAGGCAACTTAAAACTCCAGGAAAAGTCCAAGTGCGTGAGAAAGTCACAGCCCAAACACAAGACAAACTGTATCACAGTAATATCAGTGCTGGTTCGCTGAGAAAGAATTGAGCCATGATACTCAGAATGCATCAGCCTCGAGTCTTTACATTGGATCATAAGAGAGAAAAAAAGGAATTCAAAGACACTGCTTGACCTGACAGTAAATAATAGTTATACTATATGATAGTGTAAAATGCTATTAATATCAATTTTTTAGTTATATGATGGGACAACAGAGAGAGCACAACACATCTGTGTGGAAAAACTTAGAGCGTAAATCCTAGTGATCATCATCACAATATAAAACAAATGAGCTAGCAGAAAAGAGGAGAAGGGGAAGATGGGCAAAGTTCTGAATTTTACTTTATTTATTTATTGTGTGTGCATGCATATGTGTGTGTATGTTCTACAGCACATGTGTGGAGGTCTGAGGACAACTTTCAGGAGTCGGTTCTCTTTTCCACCACCCCAGGGTTACCTGGGGATTGAACTCAGGTCATCAAGCTTTGCCTCAGGCACCTGCTGAGCCATCTTGCCAACCCCCAAAATTCTCAGTTTCAAGTTGGGTGGACTCATAATTTTTTTTTTGTCTTTTCAAGATAGGGTCTCCCTGTAGCCCCAGCTGTCCTGGAACTCACTCTATAGACCAGGCTGGCCTTGAACTCACAAAGATCCGCCTGCCTCTGCCTCCCGAGTGCTAGGATTAAAGGCTCGAATACTGTGTTGCCTTTTATCCTGACTCCCCAGGACGATTTGATATATCTGTGTGCGTTAGATGTTGAGTGTGTACATGTGTGTAGTATGTGCGTTGCTACTATTCACAAAGAATTTTTTAGCTGGGCTGGTGGCTCAAGCTTTGGGTCTAGCACTCAGGAGGTTGATGCAAGAAAATTGCTTTGAGCTCAAACCCAGCCTCGGCTACATAATGAGTTTCAGGCCAGCTGAGGGCACAGATTCAGACTGTCTCAAGAAATAAAAAATAAAAGATATTCAGAGGGTGGATAGATTGCTCAGTGGTTAAGGGCACTGGCTACTATTGCAGAGGACGTGGATTCAGTTCCCAGCACCCATATGGTGGATAACAACTGTCTGTAACTCCAGTTCCAGGGAATCCAGTGCCCTCTTATGACCTCCATGAGCATTGTACAACATGGGTGCATTTACACACATGCAGGCAATACACTCATACACATAAGATAAAATAATAAATAAAATATTTAAAAAGATGGGGCTGGAGAGATGGCCTAGCAGTTAGGAGCTCCGACGCTCTTGCCGAGGACCCGGGTTCGATCCCCAGCACCCACATGGTGGCCGAGAGCCGTCTGAAACTCCAAGTCCAGGAGAACTCCAGTTCCAGGGGAATCTGACACCCTCTTCTGACCTCCGCGGCATTGCACGACACGGGTGCACAAACTTGCATGCAGACAGTACATTCATACACATACAGAAATAAATAAAATTAATAAAAAATGTTTTTAATTTAAAAAGTATATTTAAAAAGATATTCAACAGAAGACCCCAGCACTGCAGAGGAGTTGATGTAAGGACATCGTGGTGCCCTGTCCCCCACATGCTATCACTTAACCAAGTTCCCCCCTGCATCTGACAGCTCTCTCCACTTGGCTTTTCTCTTGTGAAAAGGGGACAGTGCCCTTCCCCAGCCAGCTTGTGGTGCAGATCTTTGGCCTGCCTGGCCTCTTTTGCTCTTCATTCATCCTGGGATGGCTTGTGGACCTGAGGGATAAGACTGGATTAAAAAGCTCAAGTCAGAAAAAAAAAAGCCCTCAGTCCTTGAGAAGCATTCTTTCCAGCACAGTGGCGGAGGAATGTTTTACCTCCGTGCAGCTCTGCCTTCCAAGGAATAATGTGGACCTTCTGGTGTGTGTGCATGTGTGTGTGCGTGTGTGTGTGTGTGTGTGTGTGTGTGTGTGTGTATGAATAGAAGTTTGTGAGCATGTTTGTGCATCTGCACATGGGTGTGTATATGCCTGATTGTGCATGTGTGTGTGGTGCACGTGCATGCCTGGTGCCTGTGAGTGTGTGTGATATGTGTGTTTGTGTTGGTGTCTGTAGGTATTCTTAGGTCTCTGTGAGCATGTGTGAGTGTGCATTCTTGTGTGTCTGTGGGTGCCTGTGAACATGTATGTGTTTGTGTGTATGCTCAGGGGTGCCTATGCCTATATGTGTATACACATGGATGCCCATGAGTGTGTGTGTGTGTGTGTGTGTGTGTGCATGGGTGCCTCTGACTGTGTGTATGTGTGTATGCATGGAAGCCCGTGGGCGTGCATGTGTGTACATGTGTATGTGCATGTGCATGTATGTGTATCACAGCCTAGCAGTCCCTCTTTCATAATTGGGGAGGGGGTGTCAGCTGGAGGCTGCCATGCTGCAAGCATCTCACTGAAAACGGAGGGCAAGGGGGTGACTGCTTAATGACTAGATGTTAAATGTTCCAAACAATTTATACATTTAGAATCCTAAGTTTTCAAAACTCAGCCCGCCGCGCCGTTCTGCAGATCTTGTTTATAACACATTCTGCTAAAATTATCTCAGTGCCTCCTGCACTCCCTATAGCACAGATGCTCCGGAACCTGCAGCTCTGTTTGGATTCCAGATATTTCTGCTCAAGCTATTTGTGTTCGCCGTAAACGAAACGCGAAACCGAGGAACTGGGCTCGGTGGATTTTTATAAATATATGCCTAATCTTCGCAGCGGGCACTGGGGTTCAAGTTTTATTTATGTGTGTTTTTGCCTCCCAGGGCCCCAAGGGGTTGGTTTTCCCTTGTGCCCACAAGAGCGTCTCTCCATTGAAGGCTGGAGCCCAGCTTGATTCCCAAGGACTCTGTCCTTGTCCAGGGAGGTGGCTTGGACTCTGCTGCTTATATTCAGCAGTTCTAACCCCTGAATGCCAGCCTCGCCCTGCCTCATCTGAGCAGTGGGCTCAGTATTCATGCACACAGTCTTCTTGCTGGGGGATTATACATAATGCCCAGTAAAAGCTGCCTTCTTCATTCTAAGGGTTTTTACTGAAACTAGACTGAAGGTTTTCAAAGCCTGCTGCATATGAGGTTGTGATGGAGAATTTTCAACAATCCAGGCAGTCAGATGAAGCACACCAGGCACTCTGTGGTTGGCATCCAGGTACCAGGAGGTTTAGAAATCTCCTAGGTGACTCCAATGTGAAACCGAGTCTGAGAACCAATGACCTAGATAAGTGTTTCTCAAACTTTTATGTGCATACCAGTCCCCCGGGTTTTGTTAAAGAACATCACACACAGGAGGAGGGGAGCGGGGTGCTAAGCTCTGCATCTCTAACAAGCCCTTGGGTGATGCTGCTGGTGGTATGTGGCCCACACTGAAGCCCGGTGTCCAGGTGCTGGGGCAGGCCATTCTGGGGGAACCATGTCAGGCCAGTTGGTTACAGCTGTTGCCTATGCAGATCTTACAAGAAGCACAATTAAGCAGACAGTGACAGCGATAAATTCTATGGGAGAAATCCAGGGACCTGTGGGAGCTCACAGGGGACCAAAGGACCAGGCTTTGGGGCTTTGGTGAGAAAGAATCAGGACAGTCTTTCTGGAACAGGCTAGCCAGAGGAAAGAGGAGGGGTGTTGGGGAGAGAGAATAGCATGTGTAGCATGTGCAGAGGCCCAGAGACAAGACAGCAGGTGGATCAGGGTGGCTGGAGATTCCTGGTGAAGATGGAGCTGTGAACAGGGCTGAGTCACAGTGGACGGAGAAAGCAGAGACGTGGTCAGGGCTAGAGAGGATACGATCGGCTTCGCCTTGCAGGACCATCGGTCATTTCTCTTGCTTTTCTTCTCCCTGAGCCACGGTCAGCAGTGTGTACTTGCTCAGTAAGACCAGACTCGCAGTGATCAGTAAGGGTGGGTTATGCTTCTGCTGAATATGGCACTCAAGGCCAGCCACTGCCTGAAACAGAGAGATAGATAACCTTGTTCCCATCCAAGTCTGTAGGAAGCTCTTGAACTGTATGTGGTTGCAGAGAAGGGGGGACAGACCGTTCTATGAGGCTGCAGATTTGGGGGTCTGGGTGGGTTCTGTGTGAGCAAAATGGGAACAAGTGGGCCACAGGAAAGGGGTACCCACAAATTGAAGGTCTGAGACGGATTCTGTGAGGAGTTTAAAGGGTGATATGATTTCACTTGATCAGAGAGAACAGAAACGGCCTTCTGGAGGGGTGGCACGCAGAGAGGACGGTGACGAGACCAGCACAGCCGCGTGGAGGAGTGGGAGGTCAGAAACTGGCTCTGCTCTCAATGCCACTGATCCCCCCATTGCCTGGCACAAAGTTGGCACTAAGTGTTTGCTGAGTGAATGTCGAAAGTTGGTTGATGTAACGAACAGAATGCTTGGTTCCCCCCAGTTCATGTGAAACTCTAATGTTCAGTATGAACCTATTTGGAAAGGAGACCTTTGGGAAGAAATAAGTCATGGAGGTAGGAAAGAGTGTGTGTGTGTGTATGTGAAAGAGTCTCTACCGTAATGTGAGGACACAGCAATAATAGCCAGAAGGTGCCCATCTGGCTCCAGGAAGAGAGCCCTTCCCAGGGACTCAGTTGACCTTGATGTCCCAATCTCCAGAAATAAGGGGATAAAGTTCTGACGTTTAAGTTGTCGACCTATGGCATTTTGCTATGGCAACCAGAGCAAACTAGTACAGCTCTGGTCTGGGAAAAATGGCTCTGGCTATGCTGATGGTGCTGCGGGTAATTAGGGCTAAAGTCAGGTGGTATCATGAGCTATTAGGGCACTTCTGTTCAACTGGCAAACAGTAGCTGGCCACACTTCCTCTGATGCCAGGCTGACCTGACCTTCCCCTGAGACAGCTGGGCCTCTCTACCTTCCAGCAACTAAAGGGTTAATGTTTTGACCACCAGGGTCCCCCTGGGAATCCTATTCCAACATCAGTGCCGCTGACTGTCAATCTGACATGGCCCAACCAGTGGATGCTGGGGACCTAACTCCCTCCTGGCTGCTTGTAACATGGGCCTCCCGGGAAATGGGGCACATGGGGGTGTCAAAGGTTGGCTGGCTGGTGTCAAGAGCCAGGTGCCCAAGTGATGGTACAGAGCCACAGCCAGCGCAGGAGATGTCCTGTGTCCCATACTTTATTTTACATCTGTGCTTCTGGTCTGTCATCCCTGTCTCTCTGACACTTTTTTTTTTTTTTTTTTTCTTTTTTTGATTTTATGGATCTACATGTCGGAGCCTGACCAACACAGCCTCTTGCTGGTACAAGTTGTAACCTGCAGCAACCAAACAGCTTGACCTTTCATTTTAGTTTCAGTCAGTCCAAACTTCCCTTCCAGGGAAGGCCTCTGATTGGTCCAGTTTGAGTACTTGATTATCTACAGACCAATAAACTGTGGCTCAGTGTGTGGACATGTGACTGACCTTCATGCTGTAACCCTGTGAATAGAATGAGTGTGTGTGTGTGTGTGTGTGTGGTGTGTGGAGGAGAGAGAGAGAGAGAGAGAGAGAGAGAGAGAGAGAGAGAGAGAGAAAGAGAGAGAGACAGACTTAAAACATTTCCTGAAGGACAAAGCCCCAGAAATGAGAAGTTATTGGATAACAAACTACCAAGTGTTAGCTGCACTGAACCAAGGAGTGTCGACTTCGTATCCAGGCCCTAGGGAGCCATGGGATTGTTCTGGAAGCATAGAGTGATGGACCTAGTTCAGTTGATGTCCCTGGTCATGTAGAGAAGAATGGAGGAGCCCAGGCCACTGCAGTGTCCAGGCAGGAAGTGAGAGGACCTACAGTGACAAGGAGGCAGGCAGGAAGTGAGGGGACCTACAGTGACAAGGAGGCAGGCAGGAAGTGAGGGGACCTACAGTGACAAGGAGGCAGGCAGGAAGTGAGGGGACCTACAGTGACAAGGAGGCAGGCAGGAAGTGAGGGGACCTACAGTGACAAGGAGGCAGGCAGGAAGTGAGGGGACCTACAGTGACAAGGAGGCAGGCAGGAAGTGAGGGGACCTACAGTGACAAGGAGGCAGGCAGGAAGTGAGGGGACCTACAGTGACAAGGAGGCAGGCAGGAAGTGAGGGGACCTACAGTGACAAGGAGGCAGGCAGGAAGTGAGGGGACCTACAGTGACAAGGAGGCAGGCAGGAAGTGAGGGGACCTACAGTGACAAGGAGGCAGGCAGGAAGTGAGGGGACCTACAGTGACAAGGAGGCAGGCAGGAAGTGAGGGGACCTACAGTGACAAGGAGGCAGGCAGGAAGTGAGGGGACCTACAGTGACAAGGAGGCAGGCAGGAAGTGAGGGGACCTACAGTGACAAGGAGGCAGGCAGGGAGTCGAGACAAAACTCACTCATTTGGGAGTTGTTACTGTGGACAGTGACAGGTAGGGGCTGTCATTGCATTTTGGATCTAATATCTCTCTTCCCCCAGGTGCCTGAAAAGAGGAGGCGATCTGGAGGCTGGAGAGACGGCTCAGTGGTTAAGAGCATTTGGCTGCTCTTGCAGAGGACCCAGGTTCGATTCCTACCACCCACGTGGCAGCTAACAACCATCCTTAATTCTACTTGCAGAGGAATCTGATGCCTTCTTCTGACCTCCAAGGGCATTGCATGACACAGGTGCACATACATACATGCAGGCAATACATTCATACACATAAAAATAATAAATAATTATTTTAAAAAGAGGAGAACTGAGATGCACTCTCATCCCAAGGTGGCAGCCAGTGGCCTGACTGTGATCTCACCAAGGAGATCTCACCTGTTCTTACATCAGCAAGCTATACCTGGCTTGAGGATATGGCTTTATCTGAATGCAATTGGATCCATTCTTTGATGGATCTTTTTGCCTGCGAAGCCTAAAATACCTACTACGTGGTCCTTCCATACTTGTGGACCCTCTTCCCCTTCCTACTGTTCACAGCCACAGAGCCAGGGGCTGCAAACCTCTTCCACAGGATGGAACACAAGAAGCCTTTGTATTTCTTATCTAATGTAAGTCCTGGTTTACCCAGGCCCACGAGGCAGTTCCAATGTCATTACCTGGTTGTATCGCAGGAGGCCTAGCAAGCCCTCATGCAGATAAGCTTCCTGCATATCCTCCATACCACAGAACCCCCATCCATGCAGCACCTGGATCCCCCTGCTTGTGCTCACAGGGAGAATAGATGCTGAAGAATTCACAGAAAGCCAAGGCTGCTTATTAGACTACAGAATGGATGGGACAGCAGGCTCCCCACAAGCAGGTTCTGACGGTACATGTGAGGAGCTCAGGAGGAAGGGGAGGCTGCAGGGCTGTCAGTATGTATATCCTAGGTTGCTGCCAAGCTCAGCCACAGCAGAAGGAGCAACATCATTAGGAAGAATGTAGGGGAGCAAGCAAAGGTGGGAGCACGGCTGTGGAAGCTGGATGCTGGGGTGAAGCGAAAGCCTGTGAAAGATGCTTAGAGCACATGCAGGAGGCTTCAGGATGTATCTGAGGAAAGAGACACAACCCGAAACCCCACTGTGTGGTGCAGAGATGAGGCTAACAGAGGACAGGGCAGTCTGTGTTCTTCCTGCCCCTGCTGAAGGAGACGGAGAGCCAGCCGACAGCTAACAGTGCGGCTATGCACCTGCAGTAGCTGGGCATTAGTCACTCTGCACCTGAAAGCTCAATACTGAAGTGAACCAAATGGGCAGCAAAATGCACAGATCATGTGACAGTTCAGTGGCTTTGAATAAATTCAACATGCATACATGTATGCATACACATAGCTACATACTCATGTTTATACATGCATGTGAATATGGGTACATACATGTGCTTATATGCAGGGATACTTTTACATGCATGTGCAGATAAAGACATACATATACATATAGACATGAATCTATATCACATGTGTATACGCATATGTGCATAAACAGATACAGATGAACACATGTAAATATGCATATAAATCTTTATACATGTGCACACACAGGTATACATATCTATATGCATAGGTGTGTGGGTGCATATGATATACACACAGAGACACATATGTGTACATATGCACACAAGTTTACATGCATGTACACAGATGTATGTACACATACATGCACAGCTCTGTCTTACTAACGTGACCTAGGGGAAATCCCCCTGCTGGCTCCATGAAGTATGCTACCCTACCCTGCCCAGGAGGCCTGAAAACCAAGCCACCGTGGCTGTCCTCAGCCCCAGCCACCGGTCCCACAGCCACGGAGCCATGCATTCTGCCAATGACTAGAGGGAGCTTGGCAGGGATTTTCCCCAGTAGAGCATCCAGATGGAAACACAACCCAATGGCCATCCTGACTGCAGCCTCCTAAGACCCCAAGCAGGGTCTCAGGATCCAGGGCAGCTGTGGGATCCCAATCAGGAGTTGTTTGAGGCCACAGGGCTTGTGTGAGCATGGTTGAGGTCTGCAGTGACCAGGCTGGGTGTGGAGCAGGTATAGACTTGGATGGAATACCTTTGAATGTGTTTGTGTGTTCAAACATGTGTCTGGGTATGGATCTTTAGGTCTGTGTGTACACAAGAACATGCCTTGTGGTGGCCAGGTGTGTGTGTCAGAGTGTCATTGCATGTATGTACCTATGGGTGAGCAAGTGTGTATGCACACATCGGTGTGCAGCGCCCCCCCTCTTTTATTACTTCCTCTCCGGGTTTGATGTTGTGGGTGAATAAAATTTAAAGAGCTCTAATTTTTTTTTCAAAGAGCCCTAAAGGGAGCAGAGCTTGGGGCCCGAGTCATTACCATGAACACCTGTGAACTGTTGAGTTTAATTGGGCCACAGCTGTCAGGTTGTGGAGTGCGAGGGATTGGTCCCTGGGCTGCTCTGTCTCCAACCCCCACCTCCTGTTGGTCCTTCACCTAGGCAGGAAGCAGGGACAGGAGGGCAGGGTGGCTCCTGGAACCCCAGCCTTTGGTCCCCAGTAGGCAGTGGGACAGGGCTCCCCACACTTGACAGGGGAGCTGGCTCAGGTCTAGCCTTGGGCTTTAGCTTCCCATCTTCCTCCCTGTAGCACTCTTTGGAGTGGCCAGGGGTCACTCACCTGAGACATGGGTCCTTCCACTTGTACAGGAGCTCCCTCAGGTTTGCACACACACACACACACACACACACACACACACACACGACTGCAAACTCACACTTGAGTAGGAAAAATGGTCCAAGATGGCGGCATCTGGCTGCACACGTGCTCTTCTAAGCACGAGGCAAACACGCTCCCACTGACTCCACAGCAGCCTACCAGTGCGGCATGATTTGAAGCACTGAGGAAACTGGGGTACAGAAAGGTTAAAGACTCCCAGGGGCTGCACACCACTGCACAATCACGGACTTTCTAACCTGCACACCCGGAGATAAGGTTACCTCTGCACACACTCACCCTTACAGAAATCCACATTCAATCCACAATCAACAGACTCTCACCAGCCCTCATATTACACACACAGCCACTACTCACAACATGCACACACATGCAACATGCCAGTGCATGTCCACCACTCACATGCAAGGACATATCAGGCCCATTTTGCCTCAAACACACATCTCACATCCCTCCCTGAATATCCTTCCAGCATGTGCATTCCATTCCCACTAACCGCAAGCATGGTGATATGTGTGTGTGTGTGTGTGTGTGTGTGTGTGTGTGTGTCCACTCACTGTCTCAGTCACCAAATACCTCCAGGGCTCACCAGCGTTTCTTTCTTCAAACAGAAGCTAGATCCTCCTTGTAGATATGCACCCCTCACAAGGCTGCACCCCTCATCTACACCTTGGTCTGTGGCAGGGCTTTGTGCTTCTTGGAGCCGCACAGCACACAGCATGAAGCAACCTGGGGCGGGGAATCTCATAGGATTTGGTCATCCTCACACCCGCTGGTCTGCCAGAGGGACCCAGGAGATGGCTGGACCCTGTCCTCCGCAGTCCAATCTGTTGTCTGTGTGTGTGCCCGGGAGACATGCAGGCTGCAGGACATGATGTATGCTGTACCATGGCCCCCTTTTCTTTCTCACTCGACAGGAGAATGGCGTGACACCATCATTGACTCAGGGGCATGGCACATGGGGCTCCAATGCCCTCTCCAATCCAAGGGCACCATGACCTTCATATTGAATCACCAGGAGCATCTCCACCCTGCCGATAGCAAGCCTAGCTGCTCTTCCACCTCTGCCTGCCCAGATGTCCCTGTCTATCCTCTATTTGGTGAAGACTACACTCTCTCTCTGTCTGTCTCTCTCTCTGTCTCTCTCTATCTCTCTGTCTCTGTCTCTCTGTCTCTGTCTGTCTCTCTCTCTGTCTCTGTGTCTCTCTATGTCTCTCTCTGTCTCTCTGTCTCTCTCTGGCTCTATCTCTGTCTCTCTGTCTCTGTCTCTCTGTCTCTCTCTCTCTTTCTGTCTCTCTCTTTATGTCTATCTCTCTGTCTCTGTCTCTCTGTCTCTGTGTCTCTCTCTCTATGTCTATCTCTCTGTCTCTGTCTCTGACTCTTTCTGTCTCTCTCTCTGTCTCTCTGTCTCTCTATGTCTATCTCTCTGTCTCTGTCTCTGTCTCTCTCTCATCTCTCTCTGTCTCTGTCTGTCTCTCTATCTCTCTGTCTCTGTCTCTGTCTCTCTGTCTCTCTGTCTTTGTTTCTCTCTCTCATCTCTCTCTGTCTGTCTCTGTCTCTCTGTCTCTCTGTCTCTCTGTCTATCTCTCTGTCTTTCTGTCTCTCATCTCTCTCTCTCATCCCTGTCTGTCTCTGTCTCTCTGTCTCTCTCTGTCTCTCTTTGTCTCTCTCTGTCTCTGTCTTTCTGTCTCTCTCTATGTCTATCTCTCTGTCTCTGTCTCTCTCTCTCTCTCTCTGTCTCTTCTGTGTGTCCTTGTCATCTTGTTGGGCTCCCTCTCCCCTCCCCCAGCTGCTAGGCTCATCATGGCCACCTGACACTTGCCATATCCTTCCTCCACTCAGGGCTGTTGAGGGGACCCAGCTCCAGTGGCTTAGGAAGGAGCAGGAAGTACTTGGAGTTGAGGTTAAAACATGAGCCATCTAGGCTAACAGCAGATTCGCCACCTTGGAGGCTGTTCTGCCCTGGTTCTGTGTGGCCTCTTCCATGACTGTCTGATTCCCAAGCCCCTCCTTGTTGTCAGCCTGGACTGCTCTGGGCTCCCTCTGTGGGCACCACCACTAGATTTTACCCATCTGAATGCCTCTTGGGCCCTGGCCACAGGCCTGGCTGAGCAGGAAAGCCCATGAGGCAAGCTGCTCTGGCTGTCAGCACCCTTCGCTTGAGCAGCATCTACTGCCTTGCAACATCAACACACCACTTGCTGTAGGCACAACCGATCACAGAGGAAGGAGCCAGGCAGACTTTCCAGAGGAGGAGTCGCAACAGCGAGCACTCACATCACACTGGTGGGTACCTTCCAGTGAAACACAATCCTCACCAAATGTCTCAGCCTGGAAACCTAGCTTCCCACTTCTGTGACATGGGATAAAGCCTTCGGCTACTTCCCTGGGGAAAGACTCCTGCTGCCTCCTTTCCTTCACTCACAGCCCCTGAGGTGAAGCGACTTCCTTGGTTGACAGACTGGAGAAGGAAGAGCTGTAGCTCCGTGCTTCCCTGTATCGTGACTGGGTACAGTCACTGCTTCCCTGTATCCTGACCGGGTACAGTCACTGCTTCCCCGTATCCTGACCGGGTGCAGTCACTGCTTCCCCGTATCCTGACCGGGTGCAGTCACTGCTTCCCCGTATCGTGACCGGGCGCAGTCGCTGCTTCCCCGTATCGTGACCGGGCGCAGTCGCTGCTTCCCCGTATCGTGACCGGGTGCAGTCACTGCTTCCCCGTATCCTGACCGGGTGCAGTCACTGCTTCCCCGTACCGTGACCGGGCGCAGTCGCTGCTTCCCCGTATCGTGACCGGGTGCAGTCACTGCTTCCCCGTATCCTGACCGGGTGCAGTCACTGCTTCCCCGTATCGTGACCGGGCGCAGTCGCTGCTTCCCCGTATCGTGACCGGGTGCAGTCACTGCTTCCCCGTATCGTGACCGGGTGCAGTCACTGCTTCCCCGTATCCTGACCGGGTGCAGTCACTGCTTCCCCGTATCCTGACCGGGTGCAGTCACTGCTTCCCCGTATCGTGACCGGGTGCAGTCACTGCTTCCCCGTATCGTGACCGGGTGCAGTCACTGCTTCCCCGTATCCTGACCGGGTGCAGTCACTGCTTCCCCGTATCGTGACCGGGTGCAGTCACTGCTTCCCCGTATCGTGACCGGGTGCAGTCACTGCTTCCCCGTATCGTGACCGGGTGCAGTCACTGCTTCCCCGTATCGTGACCGGGTGCAGTCACTGCTTCCCCGTATCCTGACCGGGTGCAGTCGCTGCTTCCCCGTATCGTGACCGGGCGCAGTCGCTGCTTCCCCGTATCGTGACCGGGTGCAGTCACTGCTTCCCCGTATCGTGACCGGGTGCAGTCACTGCTTCCCCGTATCGTGACCGGGTGCAGTCACTGCTTCCCCGTATCGTGACCGGGCGCAGTCGCTGCTTCCCCGTATCGTGACCGGGTGCAGTCACTGCTTCCCCGTATCGTGACCGGGTGCAGTCACTGCTTCCCCGTATCATGACTGGGTGCAGTCACTGCCCCAGCACAAACCCTTTCTCTTTTGTGCCAGCAGAACTACCTGAAGGTCGGCACTTTCCAGAAGTATGTGTATCTTGCCGCAGGGTTTGGTTACAGGCCCATTTGTCCCATACACAAACCTGTACTCTGCCCTAGCCTGCACCAGGGACCATAGTCGGCCTTCAACAGTCTTCTTCTTCTTTTTCTTTCTTTTACAGTTTTTTAAAATTTTATTTATTTTTATTTTATGTGTATGAGTGTTTTCCCTGCACATATGTAAGCGCGCCACATGCATGCCTGATGCCCATAGGGACCAGAAGAGGGCATCAGATCCCCTGGTACTGGAATCAACTGGACGGCCATTTAGCCACCATGTGACCTTTGAGAATCAAACCCAGGTCATCTGGAGAAGCACTAAGTGCTCTTAACTGCTGAACCATCTCTCTGAATCCCCCCCCCCTTTTTTTTTATAGAGCCAAGGGTAACCTTGAACTTCTGATTCTCCTCCCTTGGCTTCCTGAACGCAGGCTCATTTCCTTTTACATCTTAAGTCAGTCAGGACTCAGATAAGAGCCGTGGTCACATGGCCACTTTTTGAACTACGCAGCCTCCACCTGGGCTCCCTGCTCCTGTGCTCTATGCCCCCCACCCACTACTTGAAGAAACAGCCTCGTTCTATTTAAAGGGGAGCACTCTGCATGGCTCTCCTCACTTTTCTCCACTTCTCAGGACAATAAGTCTATTTTTATTTTATTGCATGGAATTTGTCTTTTGAAATAATTAACCACCTTCGCGCAGTAATTTTTCTTTACCCGGGAATGAAAAAAAAAAATCACATAACACATTGGAATAATTTTTAACAGTCACCTCAAATTATGCAGTTGTTGTATTGTGATAAATATGTACATGAGTGAGGCAAGTTGAGGTAATGGCTCCCTGGAGCCACCAACCCTAGAATACAGAGGAGGATGGCCGGGTTGAGGTAGGACGGGAGGGGCGTGGCCAACCTACCCAAGTGGCCAAAAGCAAGAGCTGCTCCATGCTTTCCCTTCCCCTGCACATCCAAAACCCAAACACAGCTCTGTAGGTCAGGCCACTGCTCTGTTCTCTGGGAAGTGCCGTGTCTTACTTCACGCTCCCAGTAACATCCCAAAGTGAGATCCAAATGTGCACGCAGGCTCAAAGCGGTCCAGGAACTTTGTCCTAGTTACTTTCTATTGCTGAGGTAAAAACACCGATAAAAACTAATTTGGGGAGGAAAGAGATTTGACTTACAGCACAGTTCACCACTGAGGGAAGTCAAGGCAGGAACTCAGGGCAAGAACCTAGAGGCAGGGTCCGAACATAGCCATGGGGGAATGCTGCTTAATGCCTAGGTCCCCTGTCTGTGCTCAGCCTGCCTTCTTAAAAGACCCAGGACCACCTGCCTAGGGGTGGCACAAACTGCAGTGGGCTGGGCCTTCCCACATCACTCAATCAAGAAAATGTTTCACAGACAGGGCCACATGTCCATCAATGGAGGCAGCTCTTCAGCTGAGGGTCCCACTTCCCAACTATGTCAAGTTGACCAATAAAGCTATCCAGCACAGACTTGTCCAGGTAACCTGGTTAGAACCTGGGCCCTCAACCTACCAGGCAGCTTGGAAATCTTCTGGGGTAAGACAACTGTTTCCTGAGCCCACCTCTGTCTTCCTTCTACATTCACTCTTTCCTCTTCATGTTCGGAAGACCACGTCACCTTCCTATATCACTAGGAACACAGCGGGCAACAACCGGCTCTCTGGATGGACGTCCCTGTGTGGTGTGGCGTCTTCTAGTCTCTGTGGGGTCCCCACTTCGGCAGGCTTCAAGCTGCCAATGGTTTGCTAAGTAGCTTACACAGGTCCTGAAAACTCAACCAGCTGTTGCTATGAGCCAGCTCCCTCTCCTTACTCTGAAATCTGCCTGTCTCCCTCCCTGCCTGGCAGGTCTGAGTCACCCACTCTTGGGCTAGGTGCCAGGCACACTTCTATTCCTCCATGGCACTGCTGGCAGTTTGGGAAGGCCCCAGAACCTCCCCTCTCATGATTGTCTTGCATTCTTTCTCAACCCCCCCCCATGCAGGGAGAAAACCTTGCCCCTCAGTCATGCATTTCATTCTCAGAGGAGTGGGGAGGGGTAGCCAACTCTTTTTCCTCTCTCATTCCTCCCTCAAACTATCAGAATTGGACCTTTGTCCCCATCAGGTGGGGGATACCATGGTCAAGTTCATTTAAGGGTGTCTGGGAACTATGGCTTCTGGCTCCTTAGCCTCTGCATTCTGGAAGGGATTGGAAAACTGTGATGAGCGTGGACATAGTCCCTGCCTGCCTTATTGGCTGTCACTGTCCCTCTTTGTCTAACTGCCTAGCTAGTATCCCTCAGTTCCTCCAGCATGGACAGCTCCAGGAAAACGTGTTTCTTATTTGGGGCAGTGATATATTTCCCCATGGCTAGCAGTGTGGGGGACACTATAGATACAAAGTATTTGTCACCTGAGAAAGTGAGTGAGTGAGTGAATGAATGAATGAAATGCAAAGCTAAAATCCAACCTAGACCTATTGGCCTGCTCTTCTTTATCACAGATCACAGGGAGTCACCCTAAAATTCACTTGTGGTCTTATAATAACTTTTGACTGAAGGGGCTTCTCTGTAATCCGAATGCTTCTTGCTTAATTTTTTTCATGGTACTACATGGAAGAAAATGAGAGAAAGATCTCATCTTCAGCCTGACATCCCAGCCCTCACCTTCCAAAGATGCATCCCAAAATCTGGCCCCCATGTCCTAACCAGAAGTACCCCTATAGCCAGGTGGGGCTCCCAGAAGGCCAGGCTTTATCCTGTGTGTCAGTCTACTGGAGCCGCCATCACGAAGATGGCTTAAGCAGATTTATCTTCCCATTCTAAAGAAGATCAAGATAAAGATGTCAGGAGGATGGCTCCCAGGAGCATTGTGAGAAAGGAGCTTTTTCACACTTCTTCTTCACCTCCTAGATGGCTAGTTCTATCTGAATTGCTAAACTGTCTTTCCTCTGTGCCTGTTTGTGGATAAATCTCTTCTTCTAAGGACACCAATGTCACTGGTGTCTTGGCCTCACCAAAATGATCTCATTTTAACTTAATTACCTTTAAAATTTTTTTTATTAATTTTATTTATTTCTGTATGTGTATGAATGTACTGTCTGCATGCAAGTTTGTGCACCCGTGTCGTGCAATGCCGCGGAGGTCAGAAGAGGGTGTTGAATTCCCCTGGAACTGGAGTTCTCCTGGAACTGGAGTTTCAGATGGTTCTCGGCTGCCATGTGGGTGCTGGGGATCGAACCCGGGTCCTCTGCAAGAGCGGTCAGCGCTCCTAACCACTAGGCCATCTCTCCAGCCCCTTAATTACCTTTTAAAGACCCTATCTTAAAACACAGCCACATTCTGAGGTGCCGGGGATAGGAGTTCGACATACAGAGTTTGAAAGGACAGGTTCCATCCATAACACCTGGCCTGGCAGGCTCTGCTCTTTATTAACATACAGAGTTTGAAAGGACAGGTTCCGTCCATAACACCTGGCCTGGCAGGCTCTGCTCTATATGAACATACAGAGTTTGAAAGGACAGGTTCCGTCCATAATATCTGGCCTGGCAGGCTCTGCTCTATATGAACATACAGAGTTTGAAAGGACAGGTTCCATCCATAACACCTGGCCTGGCAGGCTCTGCTCTATATGAACACCCCTTTCCTGACTCCTACTTCACGTGCTGCATCAGTGACTGTTTCCGGGGCTCCCACAATCCCTTGTGCTGCCTCACGGGCCAAGCTAGTTGTGATAACTTTTGTTTTTAGGGTTATTTTTTCAGACAGGGTCCTACTATGTAACATTGGCTAGCCTAGAACTTGTTATATAGACCAGGCTGGCCTCGAACTCATAGATATCTTCTTGACTCTGCCCCCAGAGTACTAGGACTAAAGGCATGGGCTACCAGGCTGGTAGGGATAGCTGTCTCCACCTTCCCTCCTTACACTTTCATGTCCTTGAGTACAGCTGAAGCCTCACACAAGAACACAAGTGACTCTGCAACCAGCACCAGGTCTGGCATGGAAGGACTTGGGGGCAGGAAAGAAAACGGTTGTTGAATGATTTCTTCCTTGCCCCTTGCTATCTCTGAAACAACATCCTATGGTACTTGAGATGATGACCTCTTTCTTGTCTCCGTGGCTAAGGGCGACCATTCCTTCCTGCTTTTGAGGGGGGACACTGTGTTTTGAGAAAGCAAGACAGCAGGGTCCCTCGATTCTGTTCTTTTGTTGTCCTGGGATCAAACCCACGACCTTGTACATACTTCGACAAGTACTCTACCACTGAGCCCCCTGCCCCCTCCTGAATGCTCCTTGAATTTAATTCTGCTGCTTTTGCTAGCTCACTCTGTGAGCTGGCTTACAGCTTTCTCCATCTCCACGAGCAATTGTTTAACCAATAGAAGGCAGAACCCCTGCCCTGTCACAGGATTTGATGAAACAATGAGACTTTGAAAAAGCCTACTCTGGGGCTCAGTGGCAGAATAACTTTCCTAGCATGCAGGAGGCCCTGGATTCTATCCCACCATGTTCTGATAAAGGATTTTTTTATTATACCAGGTTATTATTATTGAATTCTAAATAGCAACCTAACCATATTTCCCCTGAGCATAGTATAGATTGCTATTAAATCATAGAACTTTCCTGGTTTGGATTAATGGGAGAGTGTTTGTGAATTAGTGATAAGTCTGAATTATGGGACGTTGCAAAAATTGTATTGCTTTCATATTAATGGGAATTAATGACTAACTCTGTATTGTCAAGATGTGGTCCCTGGGGAGGGAGCTTCAGTGAACAGATACGAATCACTGGTAATTAAGCACTCACTGTAAGCAAGTAGGCGCAACTGAGTAGTAATAAAAAGTATTGGAAACTTTTCCTTAAAAGAGCTCATAGCCCAGTTCGATTGCTGTGCCCAGCTAACCTGCTCATCACACCTTGCCTTAGTCAGATGAGAATCCCTGAGCAACTCGGATCGCGATTCGCTGGATAAAATGACCAGTGGGAAGCACTGCTCAGAGTGACAGGTGCCATCAACAAACAACCCTGTGTCTTGCTGGGGACTTTCTAAGCCTGCTGGTCGCTCTGGGGCTGCACCACGTCCACTCATCCTCACACATATTCATACACGTCTTTACTCACACTATTGCATGTCCATGTCCATAAATGTCATAATCCTATGACATTTACAGGCATATGTACATAATCACACACACACACACACACACACACACACACACACACCCTGGAGGACACATTATACCAGATGAGCTACCTGTGCAGGAGTGGACTCTGCTTCCAGAAAAGAGACAGTAGCTCCAGGTGTGACCCATTATTTTCCCAATACTAGGAGATGAATCAGATCACCCCAAAGGAAGGGCAGCAGAAACACAGGTTGGGGAAACAGAAGACAGCACTGGCTGGCGGGTGATGGACACTGGGCGTGTATAGATGGGATCTCTGAGCAGCTTCCTCTTTACACTGTGTGACCATCTCGTGAGTAGGCAGATTGATCATCAGCATTTACAGATGAGGAAATGGAGGCTGGAGAGGTTTGGTGACTTGCCAAAGGTGCCATGGCAAGTGAGGACCAACACAAGACTCCAACGAAGTCTGACTGTGTGTCAGCTGCCTGTCCTCCTCCCTGAACTACAAGATTCAGAACACGTGGACTTGGACAAAACAAGAATTGACAAAGACAAGGAGAGAGGGCAAGTGTTATACTGAGTGGACAAAGAACGAGGGAAGAGGATGGCTTGGGTGGCACAATGGCTCATGGGATTGGGGCGCAAGGCAGGCCTTCCAGAACCTCAACCCTGAGGAAGCTTCAGCCAACTTCATAGAAAGGGACAGGGGAGGGGCTGGAGAGATGGCCTAGTGGTTAAGATCTCCGACCGCTCTTGCAGAGGACCCGGGTTTGATCCCCAGCACCCACATGGTGGCTGAGAACCACCTTTAGCTCCAGTTCCAGGGGAATCCAACACCCCCTTCTGACCTCCGCAGCATTGCACAACACGAGTGCACAAACCTACATGCAGAAAGTACATTCATACACATACAAAAATAAATAAAAATAAAAAAAAAAAAAAAAAAGCCAACTGCTCTTGCAGAGGACCCGGGTTCGATTCCCAGCACCCACATGGTGGCTGAGAACCACCTTTAGCTCCAGTTCCAGGGGAATCCAACACCCCCTTCTGACCTCCGCAGCATTGCACAACACGAGTGCACAAACCTACATGCAGAAAGTACATTCATACACATACAAAAATAAATAAAATTAAAAAAAAATAAAAAAGGAACAGGGGAGATTAATGTCTCCCTAGAGAGACTCAGATGATGATAATAGTAGCAATGATAACAATAGCTGCCACTTTATGAAGCATTTATCAAGATCTTGCTGTCTGCCTCAGAGGTAACCCCACTTTTGGTCCTCCTAGTAACCCCAGGAAGGAATGCAATTGCTAATCTCATTGTATATGTAAGAAAGCTTGATTTTATTTTTAAATTTTATTTTTATTTTTTTGGTCTTTTTGAGACAGGGTCTCCCTGTAGCCCCAGCTGGCCTGGAACTCACTCTGTAGACCAGGCTGTTCTTGAACTCACAAAGATCTGCCTGCCTCTGCCTCCCAAGTGCTAGGATTAAAGGCATGCACCACCACACCCGGCTAATTTTTTATTTATGTGTGTAATGAATATGTGTATAAATGCCACGTGTGTGGGGCGCCCTTGGAGGCTGAAGATGGTGCTAGTTCCTCTAGAGATGAAGTTACAGGTGGTTGTGGGCCAGTCATTGTGGGTTCTGGGGACTGAACGGTGATCTTCTGGAAGATCATCAAGTGCTCTTAACCTCTGAGTCATCTCTACAGCTCCTAGATATGAAAATTTAGACTCACAGAACCTTCCAAACCACAGGGCACGGGTGGCATCGAGGATTTGAAGCCAGATCTGACTAAATTCAAGGGCCATGCTTTTTTTTCTGCAGTGAATGTGCAGGATCTCCTGCTGGAAGAGGTGCCGGGCATCACCGTGGCTTCTACCTCACCCCTGCTCAGAATGATGACTGGGAGCCAAGAGGTTGGGAGTCCTGGCGTTTATTCTATCTCTTCTTCCTACATATGATCAGAAATGGGAGAAAATGGAAGAGTGGAGAAAGAGAAAAGAGGAGACGATCATTTTGAGGTACTGTTGACAATATTCGGATTTCTGAGCAGTGTCCTGTAAGACTGAAGGGATGAGAGAACTTGGTTAACCATCAGTGGTCAGTAAATCCCATTGTGATTTATTCTTGGTTTTTGTTATAAGTCTGCATGTCACACTGAAGCTCTTGGAACAACACAAAGAACACTTAAGGGAATTACAAGACAGAAAAGAGAAACATGTCAATCTATTGTGGGGACTATTGCCTTTCTCTTTCAACTAGACTTTAAGCCTTTATGATAAATGTTTAGGAGAAAAATTTGAAAATCCTGTGAACTTCACTCCCACCACAAAAACCTCTGAAAAAGTTACAAAGTCACCAAAGTTATGAACTGAAAGGACAGGAGAGAGTGGATTTCTTTTTTTCTTTTTAGAAAGGGTCTTGTGTTCTCCTGGCTGGCCTCAAACTCCCTTTGAATTCAAAGAACACGTTGAACTTCAGATTCTACTGTTTCCACTTCCAAGGGGTGATATTGTAAGCATGCACCATGGCATCCAGTTTATGCAGTGGTGGGGCTTGAACCAGGACTTTGTGCATGGTAGGTAAGCACTCTTCCAACTGAACTACTTCACCAGCCTGTGGAGAGGCATCTTTATCAGCACCGCGGACAGCAACCAAGGAGCCAGGGTTGGGAGCTGTCCTGGGTGCTAGGATGAACTGCTGGGAGACTCGGCCGGGGATCAAGTGTGTGGACTAGAACACGGCACCATTTCTGTGCTGCACTGTCTGCTCTATGGGCACCAGTGCTCTCGTTTTACGGATGCAAAGGTCGGTGGCAGAGAACATCTTGCCCAGTGTGCACCCGCAGGTTGAACTGAAATGTGATTTATGAGGCTAGTGTAAAAATGTAACTCTTCGCCCATGCTTCCTTCCCATATTCCTGAGGACTTCTGTCCCCCTTCCTATCAGGGTGGGAAGAATATTCTGGACCTCTTCATGACTGTCATCAAACACAGTTGATACTGAGCCAGCCAAGTCTATGGAGGAGCTGATTGGACAGCCTTGGCACAGGGAGCAGGATCCAAGGGGCGGAGTCTGACTAGTTCCCATTTTTATGTTTGCCTTCCAGTCATGAGCAACACTGTAGGTGAGGAAACACGTTATTCAGGCTGCCAAAGATGGGCAGAACGAGCCCACCCATTAGCTCTGGGCCCATCCAGATCAGGTCCTGGGCTTCGGCACTCCAATGGAGTGCCTCGTACTACCTGTTCCCTGAACTCCATGGTCAAGGGAGCCACCTGCTGTGGGCAAGATGAGGCTGAAGAGATAGGCAAGGCCTAGTTTAGAAAATCCCTGAAGTCTAGATAAAATTCCACAGAAAAATATACAGACACCTTAACAACCTTATTTCTTTTTCTTTTCTTTCTTTCTTTTTTTTTTTTTTTTTTTTTTTGGTTCTTTTTGAGACTAGCGGTCTCTCTTTAGCCCCAGCTGTCCTGGAACACCCACTCTGTACACCAGGCTGGCCGTGAACTCCCAAAGTATCCAACCTGCCTCTGCCTCCCAAGACATGCTGGCGTTAACGGTGTGCGCCACCGACACCGGTCTTTTTTTGTTTTTTTTTGTTTCTTTTCTTTTTTGAGACAAGTTTTTTTTTTTTTTTTCCCAGTTGGCCTGGAACTATTTAGACAAGGCTGGCTTGAACTCCTTGGCCCTCCTGCCTTCATCTACCAAGTGCTGGGAGTACATTATCTACCATCAGGCCTTGTTTCTGCAGTGCTGAGAATTGAACCCAGGGCTTTGTTCATGCTAGGTAAGCATCCCAAAACCAACTGAGCTATGCCCCCAGGTAACACCATCCATTTTTAAATGGGCTGGAGAGATGGTTCAATGGTTAAGAGTACTTGATGCTCTTCCAGAGGATCTGAGTTCAGTTCCCCACATCCATGTTAGGCGGCTCACAACCTCCTATAACTTCAGCTTCAGGGATTTGATGGTGTTCTGGACTCTGAGGGTACCTCCACTCCCAGACACATACATACACACATAATTTTAAAATAAACCTTAAAATGAAAGCCTGGGTACCACCTGCTGTGGGCAAGGTGAGGCTGAAGAGATAGGCAAGGCCTGGAGCATCAGATTCAGGCATGAAGCTTGGCCATTTCCAGATGTGGTCTCACTTAATCTTTATACAGCTTTGTCAGAAGCTCTGCTGAGGCAGTTGAAATCATCCCACTCCTACAAGTGATGAACTTGATGCTCAGTGGGGGAACTTATCCAAGGCCGCAGAGCCAAGAGCAGAGCAGAGACAGGATGTGAACCCTGTCAGTGTTATTCCTATCTCTGCCGCCCTTCCCCATGGTCAGGCCTTTGCCCAGGGGAAAAGACTGAGGCTGGGAGCTGAGCAGAGAGCCAATGAGCTATCATCCTCTCTGTGTCCTTCTGGGTGGGGTCACCCCAGCTACAGTTGTAAACCTACCCTAGGAGGTAGGTTCAAATGAGTGGTATTTTCTAGAATTCTTAAAAATGTATATTGGAGAGCTGTCCACATGGAGGCTTTGGATTCACAGCAGGGGGCATTGCAAAGAGCATTGCTCCCATCCAAGGGACCCAGGATCAAAGCTTCTGAGTGAGTGTCTTTCCTGCCCTCTTGGACACTGGGACTATCTTACCAGTTTACTTTCTAGGACTTCTCAAGGACAGCCTGGATGGAATACATCCTGGCTTTCTTTTTAACTTTTTAAAAATATTTTTATTTTTTTATTTTAAGTTTATGAGTGTATTGCTTGCATGTATATAAGTGCACCCATCTCATGCAAAGCCTTTGGGAGGCCAGAAGAGGGCATTGGATCCCTTGGAACTGGAGTTACCAACAGTCGTTAGCTGTCATGTGGGTGCTGGGAATTGAACTCAGGTTCTATGGAAGAACAGCAAGTGTTCTTAACCACTGAGCCATCTCTCCATCCCCAAGGTTTATTTGTGTGTGTGTGCATGCACACATGTGAGTGCAGGTGCCCTCAGAGTCCAGAAGACAGTGTCAAATCCCCTGGAGCTGAAGTTACAGGAGGTTGTGAGCTGCCTAACATGGATGTTGGGAACTAAACTCAGGTCCTCTAGAAGAGCATCAAGTACTCTTAACCATTGAGCCATCTCTCCAGCCTTCATGTCTGGCTTTAAAAAAAAAAAAAACCTCTTCTCCTAAGCTCCATTTCTGCACTTGTGAAAGGAATAAAAGCCACAAAGCAGCCAAGCATGGTGGTGAACACCTTTAATCCCAGCACTCTGAGAGGCAGAGGCAGGTAGATCTCTGTGAGATCGAGGCCAGCCTGATCTACATAGTAAGTTCCAGGACAGCTGGAGCTACAGAGAGATCCTTTCTCAAAACAAAACAAAACAAAACAAAACAAACAAACAAAAAAGCCACAGAACAGTGCCACAAGTCTGGCTCCAGAGATGCCTTGTGGCCAGTGGCTTGGCTGAGCCTATATTTGAGTCTAAGGAAGCCTCTGTGACTGTGCCCCAGGGTCTATTGGCCACAAAAATTGGGCCTGGATCCAGGGGTTGCTTTTACCCTGGGGGTTCTGAGCTCACCCTTCCCAGGGGGCAGCCCTGTCGTAGAGGACACAAAGCTCGCCTACACAAGGGCTTCGATGGCTCTGTAGTCTTTTGTGTTCCTCAATTAGAAGTACCAAAGATGGTGTTTTTTTCTCACTCCAGGGGCTCTGAACTGCTGCTGTCTGGCTACAGCTTAGTGCCACCTGAGCTGCCTGGTTAGGACCTGCTCAATCTTCTGATGAGGAGCCCAGCTGGAGCACCCTCACTACCCAGGTAGGTAGCTGCTCCATGACCCTTGTGTGCCAAGGAACAGGTGTCTTGGGGGACGGGTGGAAGCTGAAGGGGTGTCGCCGTCTCCATCACCCACACCTGTGGCTGAGAGGCAGTAGGAGGCCAGGCTGGGGCTGGGGAGCACTACAAAGCACTACACTGGCAGCCAGCTGGAGGTTTCCTGAGCTCAGCCTCTCCTGGGAGGGGCCCAGGTGTAATGCTTTGTGATGCTGGCCCCAAGGGATGGCTCTGCTTACCTGCTGGGTGGGAGCAGGAGGCAGCAGCCTGTCCCTGGAGGAGCTGAGACACCAGCTGGCAGCACAACACTGTCCAACCCCCAAGCTCTTACCCTTCAACTGGGGCGGGGGCAGGCGAATCTGTGACAGGATCCAGATAGGGCATGTTCCTGTCAGTAAGCAGCGTGTCCAGCTACAGGTGGCTGACCCTGTGAGCCTGATAGCTCACTACAAGTTTAAGGGGTCATATGTTGGCATCTTCATGCACAAATTGCTGTCTGGAAATGCATCTGTACATGTGTGTGTGTCAATGTGTCCATAAATCTGAGTTGTGTGTGAACTGTGTGGATGAGATTTATGCAATTGTATATTGGTGAATAGTCTGATAATTACCCACTCTACTCTTAGACTTTCAACTATGGAGTTAAACCTCAACTTACCACTTTCCAGCTCTGTGACTCTGCGGTAAGTCGCTTTGCTTCCCTGAGCCTTATTTTTCTCCTCTATAAAATGGGAATGAAAATCACAATACGCAACCTGCTTCATTTTTGCAGACACTGAATCAAGTTACATATGCAAAGTACTTATTACAAGGCCTGAGTCATAGGAATTGCTTCACAAACATGGGCAATCATTTATTGTAGACTGTGTGGGTATCTAAGCATGTGTTTATGGTCCAGTCCTGGTAAAGTGCATAGGCTTATGCGTTTAAGTACAAGCCTGTGTGGGCCCATGACTTTGATTCATCATTTACATTTGTGTGTGTGTGTGTGTGTGTGTGTGTGTGTGTGTGTGTGTGAAGACAGCCCTATGGGGTCGGTTCTCTCCTTCCATCTTAAGTGGGTTCCAGGGCATTGAACTCAGGTCTCCAGGCTTGAGCAGCAAGCACCCCACCCAATGAGCAACCTTGCCAGGCCCTAATTCAGTGTTTTCGTTGCTTTCTCCTCCTCCTCCTCCTCCTCCTCCTCCTCCTCCTCCTCCTCCTTCTCCTCCTCCTCCTCTTCTTCTTCCTCCTCCTCCTCCTCCTTCTCCTCCTTCTCTTCTTCTTCTTCTTCTTCTTCTTCTTCTTCTTCTTCTTCTTCTTCTTCTTCTTCTTCATCTTAACTCCTATGATCTCCTGGAAGTCACTGTGAATGTTTAAATTCCTGACACCTTAAAACCTCCTTCTCCAGCCCCTGGTGTTTGAAATGAGAATTATTCTCTCAAAAAAAAATTTTAAAGCTATATCTGAAACACACACACACACACACACACATCTGGAACCCTCCATACATGTGAACATATGAATAAAAATTAGCATGCATGATCATCCATGGCCCATATATGTATCCACACTCCTCAGCTCAGGAGTTGGCATCGGCAGACAGCAATTAGGATTTCTGACTGAATTGATTCTGTCTTGACCTTAGCAAGATGTGGAAAGAGCTGGAAGAACCCTTAGGAACCTATGACAGCCAGAGGGGGCATCCCCTGGCTCCTCCAGGACCCTAGCAGACAGACTTGGGACTATTGTTACCATATGAACTCACTCATGGCCCTGGGTTAGCCAGTGGGGACTCAGGCCCTGTCCGTGCTGTTCCACCAGACATGAGAGGGTTGTCCTGAGCTGTGTCTCTTCTTTGCCTTGGCGTGGCCTCTCCCAAGCCTAGTGCTACAGCTAGGGGAGATCTAGAACATTTTGCTAAGGAGTGATGGATTCCAAATAGGCTGTTCCGATAGGGTGTGACACAGCCCACGGGTTGGAGGGGATGCCTGAGAAGGGAAGGAAATCCAGCCCAAAGCAGTTAATGAAATGAGAGTCAATACTATGCAAATTAGACAGTGACTGTTTGTTGTTTGTTTGTTTGTTTGTTGATAGCAATAGTTACAAAGACTGGGAGCCATTTGTGTGCCATGGACAGATGAATATATAAATATGATATATGATATATACAATGTGGTCTGTATATGTTGTGGAATAGTATTTGGCATTAAAAAGCGAGGTAGCGTCACTTGCTACAATGTGGAACACAGATGAACCTTGAAAGCATTGTGTTTGTTTTGTTTGTTTGTTTGTTTGTTTGTTTGTTTGTTTGTTGGTCTTTTCAAGACAGGGTCTCCCTGTAGCCCCAGCTGGCCTGGAACTCACTCTGTAGACCAGGCTGGCCTTGAACTGACAAAGATCCGCCGGCCTCTGCCTCCCAAGTGCTAGGATTAAAGGCGTTCGGAAGCATTGTTAAATGGAAGAAGTTGGTCACGAAAGGGTTAATGCCATGCTTCTATTAGGTGAGGAACCTGGAGAGTAATAGAGAAGGAAAATGGAAATGAGGATGTCCAGGAGGGATGGTGAAGAGCTAGCATTCAATGGGTGCAGACTTTCAGATTGGGATGAAGGAAAGTTCTAGAGGATGCAGGCAGTAGCCATGCACAGTGTGACTGTACTTCATGCTACTGAATTACAATAAAAAAAATAGCTACATGTAGGCTGGAGAGATGGCTCAGCAGGTAAGAGCACTGACTCCTCTGCTTTTATAGATGACCAGGGTTCGGTCCCCAGCACCCACATGGCACCTAATATCTGTCTGTAACTCCAGTTCCAAGGGATCCAACAATGCCCTCTTCTGGCCTCCAAAGGCATCCCACCCACACGGTGCCTTTACATCCATTCAGGCAAAACACTCATACACATAAAATTTAAAAAAAAAAGCAGGGTATGGTGGCACATGCCTTTAATCCTAGCACTTGGGAGGCAGAGGCAAGCAGATCTTTGTGAGTTCCAGGCCAGCCTGATCTACAGAGCGAGTTCCAGGCCAGCTGGGGCTACAGGGAGACCCTGTCTCGAAAAAGACATAAAAAAAATTTTTTTAAAGAAAATAGCTATATGTTAAATTTTATGTCTGTTTATCTTGTTACAATAAAAAAAACACATAGTCAAATTTAGACTTCTACGAATTTGGGCAGCTGTGGAGTGTCATGCAACCCCCAGCAAATCAAGGTACAGGCACTCATTGCTCCCCAAAGATCCCTCATGCCCCCTACCTTGAGTCCCTTCTAACTCACTAACAACGACCTGTTTCAGCACACACCCTCCCCCCAAGGTCATACAGCCTAAGTATCCCTTCGCTGAAATCCTTGGGATGAGAGGTGGGATTTTGGAATTTTTCAGGGTTAAGAACATTCGCATTTACATAATGAGATCTTGGGGCTGGAACTCTGGCTGAGCATGCGCTTCATTTATGCTTCATGCTACACCTGTGCACAAAGGCAATTTTACACAATGTTTTAGTGCACCCGAGTTTTGTCTGTGACCCATCTCATGAAGTCAGATGTGAAAATTTCCTCTGATTTGGAGCCCTGGAGTCTTCAGGTTTTCCGATTGAGGGCACTCTTGCTGCCACGAACAGCCTCACCCAGGACACAGCCTTTCGCCTGGCTCCGTGTCCGTGTACTGGAGATCGGTCCACTTCCTGCGTGTCAGTAATTCTTTCCTTCTCTTTACCATACTGCATTCAGACTGCACGGAGACAGCACTGTGCACCTTCTCACTATCGAAGGACATGGAAGTTCTTTACAGTCTGGGCAATTATGAATGAAAGCACGAAAATATTCAGACCTCTCCGGGTGAATCTGCTTCCCTTTCTCCTGGCTAAATTCTGAGAGCGGGGTGCTGCGTCCTGTGGTGAGGGACGCTGCTGTGCAGGTCTCAGGTGATTGGGGCTCCGTTGCATCCACTTGCCTTTTTTCTAGTAGCTCATTTTTACTGTATGTTACCCAGTATGGTCCACAGCGGGTTGGCAGGAAGAAGACACCTGGTCTGACTTCACTGTCTCAGAAGGGTTCACACACCGGAAACAGTGGCGAAAAGTTAGAGAGCTCCAGCTCAAAGGCCTAGGGAACCTGGGGGACGGACAGAAGCACTGGGACCACCATGCGCTGAAGGCAGAGCTCAGACTATCTCAAGAGCCACTGACCGCTCTCAAGCAGGAGGAACCGGACTTGATTCCTACTGGCACTGTGGGAAGAGGCCTTCAGCTAGCAGGAGCGGCTTCTGGGAATCTGAGCTCTGGCGGAAACCAGGCCAGAGAAGAGCAGACCTGGCCAGCGCCGGCAGAGGTGCTCGTGGTGGCGCACGCCTTAAATCCCAGCACTGCAGGCAGAAGCAGGTGGATGGATCTCTGTGAGAGCGGGACCAGCCTGGTCTGCAAGGCAAGTTCCAAGCCAGCTGGGACTACAGGGAGATGCTGTCTCAAAAAAAAAAAAAAAAATCAAAAAAGAAGGTAAAACATGGATGCACTTACGAAGTGAGGGAGACCCAGCTGCTTTGCCTTGAGCTGGGTGCCCTTAGGAAAGGGGGGGGGGCGTCTGCGGAGGTGGAAGTCGTGTCAAAAGACCTCCCAGCTCTGCCTGTCTGCAGGACAGCCTCCCCTGCCCAGTCGGATCCGATTCAGCTGTCACTCAAGCCAGCCGGGCCTCAGAAAGGCCCCCGAAGAGAGGGTGATTTGTGTAGGCCCGGCCGGCCCATTGTCCCGCAGGGCTTGGTCTTTGGCGAGAATAACAAAGAGCTCAGCTTAGAGCCTGCTCAGAGCTCGGGTGGGGGATGGGACGGAGGGGGACGGGGAGGGGAGAGGAGGGGAGGGCCAGGGCCAGGGCCAGGCCGCCCAGGGCGTTGCTCCGCGCCCGGGCTGGCAGGGCGGAGCCGTGTGCCCGCACCTCGGTGCTGTGCGCTGGCGCCCTGCGGAGTGGGAGCTGGGGCGCACGGGCATCCTGCGGCCGCCGCAGCCTTCCTCCGCACACCCGCCGCACCTTCCCGCACAAGCCCCGGCTGCCCCGCAGACCCGCGCTGTGCCCTGCTCCGCGCCCAGGGGAGGCCGATCTGCCAGCCTCTGGTCCTGCTGCCCCTGCCAGCCCTGGGAGCCTTCTGGTTTCCTTCGCTGGCCCTCTCCTGGGTAACCTGAGCCCTCACCTTGTTTCCACCTCTTCCTACTGGACCTGGGTACCGTGTTTGAGGTGTGTGTGCACACATGCCTGTATTTGTGCCCTCACATGCATGATGTGCATGTGTGGCCGCTTGTGAAAATGGGTACCTGGGCATGTGTCCATGTAGGTCATGTTTCCGTGGGAATGGCTCGGGTGAGGATGGAGAAGCTGCCGCAGCTGCGGGCCTAGGCAGCGCCTTCTGCTGTTCCCAGGCAGCCCAGCGTCAGCCAGCAGGTCCTCTTGGGGCCTCTTAAGAAGCCTTTCCAAAGGGAACTGCTCCCAAGAGTCCATTTGTTTTGTTCAAAAACATCAGTGTATGGGGGGCGGGTGAGGGAAGGCTCCCAGCCCCCATCTTTATTTACCTTGAGGGACGTCGCCCCTCCCCCACGCCAGAAGGGTTGGTTAACTGATACCTAAGCACCTTAAATAACTTGCAGTATCAGATAATGTTCAGAATAAAAGCAGGACTCAGGGTTACTTAAAGGGTTTGGGCTTCATGAAGGGCTTAAACAAGAAAGACACCAAGTCTAGAAGGGAACTATCAACAATCCAACTGCATAAAAAAAATTTCCACATAGTGAAAGGAATCAAGCAAGCTTTAAAAGATAAACAAGTTCATTGGAAACAAGTATCTGTAAACTATGCTAAGGACTAAGGGTACTGTCTCTAATATACAAAGAGTCCCCACAAACAAATAAGAAATTATCAGCACCCCCCCCACACACACAAAAAAGAACAGCAGCCCAATAGTAATATGGGCTAGTACCTGTTCAACTGTTTCAAAAAGCATGTTACAGATGGAATAAATGAATAAAAATTCATCTCTTTAGTAATGATAAGAATAAAAATTTGAAAAACTAGTTGTTGTCTGATGGATTTACTAGAGGAAAAACACATACTATTTGGTGATGGTGAGGAGGTGGGGAATAAGCATTTCCACAGGCTGCTGGTGGAATATAAATTGATGTCACCCAGAGGAGACCCTTTAGTGATATCTGTCAAAATATAGTGCACTCTCAGCAATTCCACTTGTAAAAATCTATTTTACAAAACTGCTAGGATCCGAATGCAAAGATATGCCCGTCAGGTTGTCTTCACAGAAACTAGTTAAGTGTTGTTCAGAGGACGTGTGGTTGAGAAAACCGTGGCAGATCCGGACTCCTGCAGCACTATCAAAGAGAGGGAAGCAGCTGACCCAGAATCTGCCACGTGTTTCCAAATACAAAATGCTGCCCCCGCCAGGGTGGCGCTCGCCTTTGATCTCAGCACTCGGAGGCGGTGGCAGGCCAATCTCTGTGAGTTCAAGGCCAGCCTGGTCTACATAGTGAGTTCCAGGTCAGCTGGGACTAAAAGGAGACCCCATCTCAAACAAACAAACAAAGCCAAAGTCAAAGCCCTGGGAAGGGTTCCCAGCCCTGCAAAATAAATAAATAAATAAATAAATAAATAAATAAATAAATAAATAAATAAATAAACAAATAAGTGAAAACTATGCATAAGATAGTTCCTTTTGTGTTTCAGGAAAATCTCTGTGTATAATGGACTTCACATTTTGAAAATTACTGTGCTTTTTTTCCCTTAATTTTGAGTATGATCTTTGTAATAGTGGGCAGGGGATTGTCATTTGCCTTGAGAGAATTAGGAGAAATAAAAAGATGGTAGCAAGATGGCTCAGCAGGTAAAGGGCCTTGCCTGCAAGACTAATGACCAGAGTTCAATCTTGAGGCCCACATGATCGAAGAAGAACACAGAGTCTTGCAAGTTGTCCTCTGACTTCCACATGTACGCCCTCTCCCTACTCCCCACACATAAGGAAATGTGTCACAACTTTTAAAGAAGTAAAAAGAAAAAGCTACACATTCAACCTCTAGCATTCAAAACTGGGATTTGGAGTTTGGTATGCAATCCCAGCACTCGGGAAGCTGAAGCAGGAAGATGGCAGCCTGGGTGCATAATGAGGTGCAGCTCAATCCAGGCTACAGAATGAGAAGGGGAGGGGGAACACTTGTCTTTTTTATTTTAAAAAATATTTTAGTTGTCTTTTTTGTTTTAAAAATATTTTAGTTATTGTTTTTTTATGTGTATGAGTGTATTGCCTGCATGTATGTAAGTGTACCCATGTTGTGCAGTATCTTCAGAGGTCAGAAGTCCTTGGATTCCCTTAGAACTGGAGTTGTGGATGGTTGTCAGCCACCATGTGGATACTGGGACTTGAACACTGCAAGAGCAGCCAGTGCTCTTAACCAGTGAGCCATCCCTTCAGTACCCCCCATTCTTATTTCTTAATAAATTCTTAGATGTGCAATCAGAGCTGGGAGGAAGAGTATGATGTTGGGAAAAGCCTTCCCTGAAGACAGAAATGGGAGAGAAAGCCAAGGGGATGATGGGAGTTTGAAGGCAGACCACCAGCTAAGGACGCTGTCACTGTATCCGAGATGAGACCTCCACTGCGCATGTTTGCCTCAGAAAGCCATCACTGACGGATGCCGCCAGCACCAACCACGGCTGCGGGAGCCAGCCCCCAGGCAAGATCCCTGTTGGTCACTGTACATTGCTGTTTTGCTATTGTACAATAATACCTGACAGAAACGACTTATAAGAAGGAAGATTTACTTCAGCTCCTGGTTTCAGGGGATTTCAGCTCATTGTGGGGATTTCATTTGGCAGAAGTACTTGGGAAGTCAACTGGCAACCCACAGCCTGCAGGCCAGAGTCCTGCTGATTTCCTCCTGATTTTGGAACCTGCCTGGTGCCACTGTCTTTGATGCTTTGGGCAAAAACGTTGTCACATTCCTGTAGTGATCTGGAGTATATGGTGTAAATTCCCGTACGCCCCAATCCCCAGTCGCACCTCACAAGGTCCGGTATAAATACCCTGGGTTGTGAAAGTAAAGTTGAGTTGTTCCCCTGTGGAATTTCTCCCATCCTTTGTTCTTCTCCTCCTCTCTTCAGGCGTCCTAGTACCTTTTCCCTCCCCCTCCCTTCCAGGGCTCTGTCTGGATTCGCTGACTTGCCGGCCCTGGCTGGAGCAAATCCAGCGAACCTGCAGTACAGGGAATCTCTGGTCAAAGCGGGGAAGAACATCGAAAGGCTACAGCTCATCATGGTGAGGAAGGCAGGCTGGGACAACTCAGTCCAAGGCAGCAGGAAGGAGCATGTGCTGTTGACATCACAGAAGACCAAGAAGCAGAGTGCAGGACAGGAAACAGGAGCTGGGTGTCTACAAAGGCCCTAGTGACCTACTTCACCCAGCTAAGCTCTGCCTCCCAAAGATTCCAGAACTTTCCAGAATAGTACTACCACCGAGGGGGGAGGGGTGCACTTCTAATTCCAATCACAAGTCACCTTTGGTAGTTCTTGGCAGAGCATAAGTGTCCGTGGGACTGGCTGTGGATTAATTATGTCTTCCCGAATTCATAGATCAGTGCATTCATCCTCAGTGTACCAACATTTGGAGGTAGGAAGAAATTAAGATTAACTGAGTCATAAGGGTGGGGCCCTAATCTGATAAAATTGGTGGCTTTTAAGAACAAGGTCTGGGGCCAGGGAGTCTTGAATTGAATTCCCAGAATCCATGTAAAAAAGCTGGACATGGGCTGGAGAGATAGCCTAGCGATTAAGAGCACCGACTGCTCTTGCAGAGGACCCGGGTTCGATCCCCACCACCCACATGGTGGCTAAGAACTGTCTGTAACTCCAATTCCAGGAGAACTCCAATTCCAGGGGAATCCGAGACCCTCTTCTGACCTCCATGGCACTGCATGACACGGGTGGGGTGCACAAACCTACATGCAGACAGTACATTCATATGCATATAAAAATAAATAAAATTAATTAAAAAATGTAAAAAAAAAAGCTGGACATGATGATATGTATTACGTGTTATGTATTAACATATTTGTGATCCCAGTGTGGGGGACATGGAGACATGAAGATCCCCAGGGCTCACTGGCCAGCCAGAGTAGCCTACTTTGTGAGTTTCAGGCTAGTGAGAAAGCCTGTCTCAGAAAACAAGGTAGATGCTGCCTGAGGAACAGCCCCTGACATTGACCTCTGGTGTCCAAACCCATGCACACGCACTCCCTCATGGGTACACACACACACACACACACACACACATACAGAAGAGCAAGATCTGTGTGTCTGTCTCTTTGAGCTCTCAATTCCATGCAAGGACACAGCAAAAAGGCCACCAGCCAGGAAGAAAGCTCTTGCCAGGAACCAAACTGACTGGTGCCTTGATCTTAGATTTTCAGGCTTCAGAATTGTGAGTTTCTACTGGCTTGTGGCTCCGTCTGGGGCCTCTGCTTCGGTAGCCAGAATAGATGAAGACAGAGCTCTTGCCTTTTCCATGGGACTCGTGATCAGGGTGTGCAACCCTCTGCTCCGGGCTGCCTTTCTGTGGGTATTTGTCACATACAGCCTTGGGAGATAACACGAGGTAGGGGCCAGTATGGTCAAGGCCCTCCAAGAGAATCTCTGGGTCCCTGAAGCTCAGATGATGGTCCTATAACATGGCCGAACGTGTGTGCTGATTTTCTAAGCCTCCACAGCTGGGTCTGTGGGAATTCAGCCTTGAACCAGAGAGCAATGCTGCTGCTGCTGCTGCTGCTGCTGCTGCTGCTGCTGCTGCTGCTGCTGCACCATTAACTGATGTAGATGCCCTATGTTCCCACATCCGAGAAGCTGAGAGGCTGGACTCAGATAAGGCAAAGCCCTACACCCCCTGCACTTCTAGCAGACTCCTTCCTTGATTCAGGGCTGACTCTGGCCAGTAGAATATGGTTGCGGGATGGCATACAATGCCAGGCTAGCTTCTGCCTGGCTCTCTTGGGAGACTAAAGCTTGGCTCCTGGATGCCATGCTGAAAGGAAACCTAGCGCAGAGGCCCATGCGGAGACCACCTGACAGCCACACACACCAGCTTGCTGGAAATATGAACCCACCAGTTTATGAGTGGGCCCTCTGGCCCCAACCACAGCAATATCTTTTAATCACTACGGGCCCCCACAGGCCATGAAACCTGAGGAGCATCCTATCCCAGAGTCCCAACTAGAGACACCACGAGCTTTCAAGTGCTTGCTACTACCTTGATGTGTAGGACTGCCGACTTGAGTGGCAATGGCCTCCAACAGAGGGCAACCCTGAGCCCCTGCAGCCCCTAGGTGGTGTGGAAGCAGAACCCAGAACAGCCTGGCTCTGTGGAGGCGCCCCATCCCTGCCCCCAGCTAACAGGAAGCTGGAGCACTTCACTAGGCTGATTGAAATCCCATGGGCCTCACACAGCAGCCACCAGAGGGACGTGGCCCAGGTGTCAGCTAGGCAGATGGCAGCCCTGGTCTTAGGACTCCAACTCCCTCACCAGCCATGTCACTGAAGCCATCTGTAGGCACAAACCCTGGGGATGAAGGGACAGGAGGCTGTTTGGGGAGAGTGGGAAGGGCAAGCAGGGACAGTTTGCATGACTGGCCCGGACACGCTTTGAGCATCCTAAGATGCTGAGTTCCGTTTTCCTTGTTAGCCAAGGCTATGGCTTCTAGAAGACAGAATGAGAGAGCACCCTCTATCTGCATTTCCAAGCCACGATGTCACTCAAATGGTTGTGACCCTGAGAAACACATACATATTCACACAGGCAAAACATGTCTGGGGGTTGACAAGATGGCTCAGCTGGTAAAAGCACTTGCCACCAAGCCTAAGGACTTGAGTTCCATCCTGGACCAGCATGGTGGAAGGAGTGAACCAATTCTCACAAGTTTTCCCCTGACCTCTGAACACACACACACACACACACACTATATATAATACACACACACACACACTATATATATATATATATATATTTTTTTTTTTTTTAAATAAAATGTCTGAAAGGGTCTAGGATCAACTGAAGATGCTAGTTACTCCTGGCAAGTTTTTAAAGAATCTATTATTTTTATTTATCCATCTTTTTTTGCTAAATGCTTTTCGGGGGGAGACAAGAATGTACATCTTTGAGAATAACCCTTGGCTGGTCATTGCTGGGTTCTAGTCCTGGTTCTACCACTTTTCAGCTGGTCCTGGAGGGCAGGTTAATGTTTTACACCCCAGTTTCTCTTCCTATAAAATGAAGGCTAAAGTGACTCTTCTGAGGGTGGGCTGACCTGGGGAAAGCCTGCAGCCCAGCATCTGACAAGAAGTCACCAGCTTGGGTGGATAATGCTTTGTGCCACGGGCATGCACTGCTTTGCTTCCTGATTTTGTTTACTTATTTATTTTTTTTGCTTCCTAATTTTGAGAGTTTGAACAAGCACCTGGAAATGTGGCGCAGTAATGGAGAATGTCTAGCACCTGAATGCTGGGAGTTTAACCCCAGCACTCCAAAGAAGGAAAAGAAAAAAAAAAATCAGAAAATCAAAAAAATTAGAGCTACACATAGCTGGACCATTAGGATTAACAATGAATAACTGGTCACAGTTTCTTTCTTCTTTCTTTCTTTCTTTCTTTCTTTCTTTCTTTCTTTCTTTTTTTTTTTTTTTTAAGACAGGGTCTCCCTTTAGTCCCAGCTGGTCTGGAACTCACTCTGTAGACCAGGCTGGCTTTGACCTCAGAGAGATCCACCTGCCTCTGACTCCTGAGTGTTAGGATTAAAAGTGTGTGCCACCACACCCAGCCTAAGTGGGTTCTCAGCCACCATGTGGGTGCTGGGAATCGAACCCAGGTCCTCTGCAAGAGCAGTCGGCACTCTTAACTGCTGAGTCATCTCTCCAGCCCCAGTCATAGTTTCAATTCTTGTTTTCGGGTTGGGTATCAGTGGGCAGTCATAGTTGCCCTGGAACTCACTATGTAGATCAGGCTGACCTCGAACTCACAATAATTCACCTGCTTCTGTCTCCTGAGTATTTATCTTGTATTTTTTGAGGCAGGGTTTCACATAGCACAGGCTAGCCTTGAACTCACTATGTAGCTGAGGATGATCTTGAAGTTCTTTTTTTCTCCTTTTAATTTCATTTTTGACAAGTCATACACGTGTGGGACGTATTGTGAATATATTCACCCTCTTTACTTTCTCACCACTTGATTCCTGCAGACTGCTTTCTTCTTCCAAACAAGTTCCCCTTCTTTTTTTTTAAATTTTATTTATTTCTGTATGTGTATGAATGTACTGTCTGCATGCAGGTCTGTGCACCCATGTCGTGCAATGCCGTGGAGGTCAGAAGAGGGCATTGGATTCCCCTGGAACTGGAACCCCTTCTACCTGCGTGTGTGTGTGTGTGTGTGTGTGTGTGTGTGTGTGTGTGGTGTGTTTTGCAGGTCTTGTGAAGGTAGCCACAACTGCTATGTGTTCATGATTACGTGGGTCATATCATATCGAGAGCACAATGCTTCAAAAGACTTCTCTCCTTCCTCCAGCTCTATGAGTCCTTGGGTACACCCTGTAACCTTGAACTTCTGATCCTCTATCTCTACCTCACAGAGTGCTGAGATTACAGTCGTGTACCACTATGCTCTGTTTATATGGTGCTGAGGACTGAACCCAGGGCTTCCAGTGTGCTAAGCAAGCACTTTACCATCTAAGCATTAACCCCAGCCCTTGTTCTCTCTTTTAGAAATGCACCCAAGGGGTAAGATGCTCGGTGGAAGAGCTCCAGGTTAGTGCATGCAGAGCCCTGGGTCTATCTTTAGCATCATAAAAAGTTAACGCACCTCCACCCTGCAGAAATATGGAGACCCTCTGGCCGTGCATAGGCCTTGCTTCTATGCAGATTATAGCTGGTGACACCTCCTCCCACGTCCCTGACATGGAGGGACTGAGAGGGGGATCCAAGCTAACCAGGGAGGAAGGGGCTCCTGGTGGAGTTTGAAAGCTGTCCAGTTTCCTGGCACTTTATTACTATTCAAGTTTACCTACACACAGTGTCGCCCCCCCACCCCCCCGTGTTGTGACGCCACCTGTGCAATTAGTCCCCCCTCTCAGGTTCAGCAACATAACGAGAATTATATGCACTGTCACCCTGCAACTCCCTGTTGCACCATGTCAGCCAGACATATTCACAGTCACTTACCCATGGTGAGGCTCCTGAGCAGCAGACAACATTCACTCACAGTGTTAACCACGCAGCCACAATCACAAACTTGTCTGTTCACATCCACACAGTGTCACATTCATAGTCCTCTGGTTTCTTTGATGTCACCTCACATGGTCACTCAGAATACTGGCACACATTGTCCTCAGCTCAGTCACCTGCCCTCTCCCCGTCATTTGCCTATGACTGGCCACTCGTAGTCATCTTTGTCCCATCAACCCTGCCATATGACACGACAGCCCTCCACACAGCCCTTCCTACAAGCTCATACCCACTGTGTCACTACAGTCCAGCCTACAGCCTGGCCTGCCACTGGGCCACTGTTCAACAGGGAGTTGGTACCATGTCAGAGGACTGAGCAGATCCACCATGCTTGGTCCTGGCCAGGAAGCAAGGCAAACTTGAAGAAAAGGCCTTCTTCCTGCTGGCCGGGTTGAGAGCCGAAGCCCTCTGCTAGCCCCACCCCTCCCACAAAGGAACCAAAGCAGCAGCTATATTTAGAGCTGTGTCAAACTCTCCCCAGACTGGGCTGGGGGTCCCATGGGAGGAGTGTTTGTGAAGGCTCTAAGGAGGGACAGCAGCCTCCAGAGAATCATGGCTCTCCGAGCAGCTGGCTGGCCTTGCTGGGGGAGGGGCGAGCCTCGGCTAGGGGCTCAAGACAAAGGGAAGGCCAGACAGGATTCCAGGTTCCTGCTTCCTAGGCTCCCCCCCCCCACACACACACACTTCAGCCCACTGCTGCAGGAAGGCGGTCCCCTGAATACAGGGCAGGGCCTCAGGGCACCCTAACTTTGTTTAACCCACTAGGCCCTGCTCCCCAGAGTAGGTGACCGCCACCAGCTCTGTCCACTACTCAGACCTCATGAGATTAGAAGGCTCTGGAATCACCCAGGTCTGTGTCGGAATCACAGCCCTGCTCCTTATAGCTATGGACGTCAGTGTCCTTCCCTGTAAAACGCAGATAGTAATTGTCACCTCTCATGGTTGTTGTGGAGTCCCAAGAGTTAATACCCTAGCACACAGTAAGACCTCAGACTATAAGCCTTGGACCGTGTGAACTCCTTACCAAGCACGGGCTCTATGGCTCTATCTTGTTTAACCCTGGGTCCCAGAGCCAGCATCCTGGCTGGCACACAGTAGGTGTTTAATATTTGTTCATGAGATTGATGAATCAGCCTCAAGCCCTCAAGCCTTGTGCAAGCATGAGTCACCTTCTCTCCAAGCTCTGTTCCCGAGGGCCTTTCCTGCAGTGAGGCCAACATACAGGTCAACAGGTAAGAAAGAGGCCACCCTTCCAGCTCTGAGAGCCCTGAGCAGCAATGACAGTGTCTGGCCACTAGGGGGCGCAATCTCTTAAGGTTTCTGCACACGCTCAGGTCCTTCCTACCACTCAGGGGCCCCTGGGAAGACAGGAGAGAGTACAACTGGCTAGGTGGGGTACCTGTCCACCCCTCTGAACATAAAACGTTGGTTCTGCTCTCCTGAAACTCAAAGGAGGAGAGAAGATATACAGGTCTGTATTAGGCAATGCTCAGAATGAAGTGCAGGGTCAGGTCTGACCTGCCCCACCCCCTGGAGTTTTAACCCACTCTCCAGGGTCCTGCTCTGGTGGCCGAATGTTTACACACCCAAACTTCAAGATTTCCTGTTATCACCCTATTTCTCCCCCAGCCTGAGAAGCCCAGGCCCTCAGAGCCAGGAAACCCACCGGACCACAAGTCTAGCACCCATTTTACTGGTGGAAAGCTGAAGAGAGCAGATGAGAATCACTTTCTCAGAGATCCTCAGTGAGGAGGGAATGAGGCCAAGACAAAACTCTAGGTCCTCTTTTTCACCTGCCCAGCGAGCTGTTTTGTGATATTGCTCTAGGTGAGGCAGGGGCCTTCTCTGGAGTCTAACCCCACCCAGCCATTCTCTTCCTGTTTCACTGTGTCCTCTGGTCAAGTTGATGGAGTTACATCTCCATTTATAGACACAGCCAGGGAGGCCTGGCAAGGTGGTTCCATTTCACAACTAACGGATCACAGCTCATATTTATTTGTTCCCAGGGACTGTTTGGCTCTCAGGCCAACAATCCTTTGTTTAATATTAGGTAAAGCCACTTAAATATTTTAATTTATTACTTTTATTTTATCTTGCGCATGAATGTATTGCCTGTATGTAAGTGCACCCGTGTTGTGCAGTCCCCACAGAGGTCAGGAGAGAGCATTGGATTCCCCTAAAACTGGAGTTATGGACAGTTGGCAGCCATCATGTGGGTGCTGAGAATCAAACCCAGGTCTTCTGCCAGGGCTCTTAATCACTGATCCATCTCTGTACTCCAGGGCTCTTAATCACTGATCCATCTCTCCACTCCAGGGCTCTTAATCACTGATCCATCTCTCTGCTCCAGGTCAAACCATTAAGAATGTCATTCCTACAGGTCAAAGAATTTCAGATATCTGGTATGTTTAAATTATTGTTATGGAGACCTCCTTATCTTTTTTTATAAAATATTTTTATTGATGTTTTGTGTATTTCATACATCATTTCTCAGTCCAATTTAGACACATTCCCTTTTCAATGTCCACCACCCCACCCCAGTTCATGCATTGTGCCATACATGTCTTGCATCTTTTTCTCAGTCTTTTTAAAGTTTTTCTCTGCAGAGGTTTATTGTTTGGGCAGAAGTTAACTGCTTCAGTCAGTTCTTTGACCCAGTCCTTTTGTCGCTGTTGTTCCCTCCCATTTGTATTGCTCCAAAATATGCCTATATATATCACACATATACCAAAATTATGACCTTTGAAAATAAACTGTATGCTAATTCCAAAATATGTTTAGGAGTTCACATTTTTCCCTTTAATTTTATATTAGTCTAAAATATGAATACGGGCTGGAGAGATGGCCTAGCGGTTAAGAGCGCCGACCGCTCTTGTAGAGGACCCGGGTTCGATCCCCAGCACCCACATGGAGGCCGAAAACCGTCTGAAACTCCAATTCCAGGAGAACTCCAGTTCCAGGGGAATCCGAGACCCTCTTCTGACCTCCGCGGCATTGTATGACACGGGTGCACAGACCTGCATGCAGACAGTACATTCATACACATACAGAAATAAATAAAAAAAATTAAAATAAATAAATAAAGATATTTAAAAAAAATTAAATAAATATGAATACATACTTTCCATAATACTACAATTACAAACTCTGAAAATAAGTGGTAAGTTAATTCTAGAGCCCATCAAGGGATTCACATTATGCCAGCACAGTTGCTTTCAGATAAAAAGAAATATAACAATAACATTGCTCAGTTTGCCTTTCAACTAGGAATTTGGTGCTAGCATCCACAAATGAGAGATACCATTCATCATTTGTTTTTCTGGAACTGTGTTACTTCACTTAGCATAATGGCTTCGAGTTCCATCCATTTACCTGCAAAGTTCATGATGTCATCTTTCTTTACCGCTGCATAGACCTCCATTGTGTAGATGTACCATATTTTCTCTATCCACTCCTCAGTTGAGGGACACTTGGGTTGCTTCCAGCTCTTCACTATTGTGAAGAGAGCTGCAATAATCATCAATGTGCATGTATCTCTGCGATAGGATGAGTCTTGTGGGTATATACCCAGGAGTGGTATGACTGGGTCAGGTGGTAAGCTCATTTTCAGTTTCTAGGGAGTTCTCCACACTGCTTTCCATAGGGGTTGTACAAGTTTACATTCCCACCAGCAGTGGATGAGTGTTCCCCTTTCCCCACAACCTGTCCAAAATTTGGTATCTAGAATTTCTTTCTTTTTTTTTTTCAAGTTTAAATTTTTAAATATATTTTTGTAATTGAACTTTTTCATACATCATACATCATTTCTCATCCAATTTTCTAGACTCATTTCCCTTCTCCATGCCCCCGCCCCCACTCTCAGCCAGAGTTCATGAATTCTGCCAACATGTTTTTCATCTTTTCTCAGTCTTTCTGAGTCAAAGCAGGAGGATTGATTGCTTTGGCAGGGGGAGAAGAACGATGCACAAGTTTCATTGTTGTGGTTGTTTGTTCCCATTAAGTCTTTTTATGTTGTGTTTACACCTTCCCAACTATGCATTGCTTCAATATATAGGATATGATATATGATATTTATTAATTATATATTATATAATTTTCCTGGGAGACCCTTTTTCTAAAGAGAGCAGTTCATGGAAATACTTTAGTTAGTGGTAGTGAGGAGCAAGGGGTGGGCTTCTTATACTGTAAAACAGCAAGGAGATCATTATTGCTGGAGAGACTGACATTCTGACATTCCCCCTGCCCCAGAATGTCTGCAGTCCTGTACTGCCAGATGGCTAGAGAGGCTCAGGTTCAAGGACAGGCACCTCGGTAGAGGAACATTCAAGGGGGAACAGAGTAGGAATATAGCTGTTCCAGCTACATCAGGGAGGCCCCTTGGAAGCAAGACAAACCCACGTGGTTGGAGCGTAGAATGTCACAGAATGTCATCAAATATCATGCCTAGAACGCCACAGAGGGTGGCTGAATGTCAAGGAATGTCATAAAATGCTCTGGAATGTCACAAGGTACCGTGGGTTCTTGTAAATGTCAGAAGATGACATAGAAGGGCTGTAGTTGGTTGTCAAAGGCTGGGAAGAAGGGGCCAGGCCAGTGGACTCACAGTCATCGACAGAAGCAGATTTACCATCAGGTTCCAGCCTCCCCTGCATCCTCCCCGGGCCTGGGCTGCTCAGGGACTAATTAACCCTATGATGGAAACAGTGGTACCAGGGGGTTTGAGCAAACCTCCCTGTTCTGGCTGGCACTAGCCCTCCGTCAGGATGGGAATTCATTCCGCATGTGGGGCTTTCTGGTCTAGAGTGCAAAATAATGAGTTATTTGCATGGGAATCAGCAACATACCCACTCTGCAACCTGGAGAGGGTGGTGATGTTTGGAAAATCTATGAGGCTGTTCCCCAGGCTCCAGGCCAGAGAAGACTAGCCCTGCCTTCCTGGGGGATACTCTTTGTACAGACAGTGACTCAAATGTGCCCAGTTTTATCAAGAGCTTTTGGGAGAGGCCGAGGAACTTGGGAGGATGGAGCTGGGTGTGAGCTTCGGAGAACCGAGAAAGGGACCCTGGAAGGAGAACGACTGACATCACATTGAGTCTTTGTAACAGATGTCACACAGGTTGAACTGATTTGCACGAAGGACTGAGGGCTCTGGTCTTTCTTGGCAGGTCTGGGGGAAGGTGTCATGAAGCCTTGAGGTCACAAGGCCTTGTGAGATGGCAGGATGGCCTTGGGAAGTGACCTTCCCTGGGGGCCTTAGCATCTGGCGGGAGGCACCATTCATGAAAAGCCTCTCCTGCTCCTCCTGGCTTTGTCTCCAAGCCCACATCTCTCCCTTTTCCTGTCTCTGGCTCTCTCCTCTCTCATGCCGCACAGATTCTCATGACCAGCTCCCCCCCACCCCCACCCCCCTTCTTTATTCCTGTACCATCCTCCACCTACATATAAGTCCTATGACTTTTGACTTGCACAAGCAGATGGAGCTCCCTGGCCCGGGGGTGGGAAAGGGGGAGGATGACGAACATTCTGGGAACCTGCCCTTTCAGGGGTTGCTGGTCTAGGAATCTTTCCTGGAGCAAGAGTGCAAAGCCAGCCCAGGGTGCTTCCCAAGGAAAGTCCCTCAGGCGGGCCCCAGGGCTGGCCATGTCTGACCACTGTCACCATCTCAGCAAAGCCTGGGACTTTGCCACTGGGGAGCTGGCTGGCTGTGGCTCAGAGCTGAGGCACCCAGAAGCTTAGCAAAGCCTTCCCTCTGCTCTGGGAGTTTGTCCTACAGCTGTAAAGATAACAAGGTCCCAGCTGAGCCTGATGGCAGATTTGAGTTGAGGAAAGACCCAGATAAAAACGTCAGGAGAGGGAAAAGGGCTCAGGCAAGGGGCCCGGAAGGGGGTCACTGACTATGGAGGACCACCCTGAGGAGGGAACGGTGGGCTCAGGACCTTGCTCCCACTCACCCTAATGAAGCTCTTCTAGCAGGGCACACACACACACACACACACACATACACACACACATACACAAGCGCGCGCGCGCGCGTGCGCGTGCGCTGCTGGAGACTCTGTGTCTACATATGAACACCTGTGCTGGACGGATGTGCTTGGCTGTATATACTCCCTCCAGGATTGCCACAAAACCTGAGGATGAATGTGGTGGTAATATGTAAATTTTGCATGAGACTGTGAGAGTCACATAAAGATAACAGAAAGAAGGGCCGGTGCTGATATGCCAGGTCCCTGGTATACCTGAAGGGCCTAAATTCCCTCACTCCTTCAATGTCATATAAGGTTTCTTTTTTTAATTGAACTTTTGTGCATTTCATACAACCTTTCCCAATCAAATTTATACCCATTTCCCCTTCTATGTGCCCCCCCACCAGAGCACATGTGTTCTGTCATACATGTCAAGTCCTGTCTTGCGTCTTTTTTTTTACTTTTTTGATGTAGATGTTTACTGTTTTGGTCATTTGGGGGGGGGTTCTTTTTGAGACATGGTCTCCCTGTAACCCCAGCTGTCCTGGAACTCACTCTTGTAGACCAGGCTGGACTTGAACTCACAGAAATCTGTCTGTCTCTGCCTCCCAAGTGCTAGGATTAAAGGCGTGCGCCATCACGTCCAGCTTGGTCAGTCCTTTAAACAAGTCTTCTGTTGCTGTTCCCTTTGATTTTATATTACTTCAAAATATGCATACCGGGCTGGAGAGATGGCCTAGCGGTTAAGAGCGCCGACCGCTCTTGCAGAGGACCCGGGTTCGATCCCCAGCACCCACATGGCGGCCGAGAGCCGTCTGAGACTCCAATTCCAGGAGAACTCCAGTTCCAGGGGAATCCGAGACCCTCTTCTGACCTCCGCGGCATTGCACGACACGGGTGCACAGACCTGCATGTAGACAGTACATTGATACACATACAGAAATAAATAAAAATTAAAAAAAAATGCATACCTACCCTCTGCTCTTATAGCAAAGTGACAGAGTCTGAAAATAAACTATAAGTTAATTCCAAGACACATTTGGGCATATATGTTTCTTAACCTGCCCACCCTCTATCCACCATTGTCAGATTCATTCAGAGATCTTGAGCTGTGATGAATGAATAAAGGAATAGATTGGGGCTGGAAGGATTGCTCAGTGGTTTAAGAGCATTTTCTGCTCTTCCAAAGAACCTGAATCTGGTTCCCAACACATGTATCAGGCAGCTCACAACTTCCTGTAATAATTCCAGCTGATCAGATCTGCACTGTGGCACACACACACATATACATACATACATACATACATACGTACATATACATATGTAAAAATAAATATTTTTTTTAAAAAGGAAGAAATTAGCAGGAGCTGAAAGAGGGAAGGAAGGGGAGAGGGATGGCTGAGGTGATCTACAGAATGAAGAACTGAGAAGAAAGGAGAATGAGAGAAAGACAGAGACAGAGGGTATGTGTGAGTGGAACAGGGAAGAGCAGAGACCCCCCCAGAAGTTCTAACCTGGCCCTTTCTGTGTTCTTGAAGGTCAAGTTCAGGCTAGACTTCACTTAAAATCACTAACTGTTCCTCACTGCTGACACTGGATCATCCAGGACATGGCCATAGACCAAGCACCTGTCTTAGGGGATGGCTTGGGTCTGGGTGGGGAGGCGGTCTGAAGAGAATGGGTCATTGTGAACTCGGCAGACACCCACAACGGGAGACTCCAGTGAGGGGTGCTTGATCTTGCTAGCAGGACTTCTCCCCTGGGCACATGTCTCTCTGTCCTCTCCTAGTGGGGCAGAAGGGCTGAGGGGGAGGGGTGTGTGGAGTCCACAATGTCTCTGTAGGCTCCACGCATCTGGACATGTCCCCAGTTGGTGGCACTGTTTTGGGGGGTTTAGAGGTGCAGCCTTGCTGGAGGAAGCACATCACTGGGGGAGTGCTTTGTGAATACTTAAGCCATGACAGATTTCCAGTCGCTCTCCGTTTCCTGTGCTTGTCTGAAGATGTAAGCACTCCGCTCTCTGCTCCATGCCTCCTCCCTTCTATAGGCTGCCTTAGTTACAGTGTCTTATCACAGCAACAGAAAAGGAACTAATACAAGAGGCCAAGGAACCACCAGGACTTCTAACCCTAATTTGGGTACAGCTCATCTGCATGTTCACTGCCTTAAAGAGCAAATATTTTAATAGGGAGAGATAAACCATAACTCCACAAGACATGGGGATAGTGATAAGAATCCTGTGATATTTAATTTTTCTTAATTTAAAATTATTATCTTTATTTTATGCGTATGAGTGTATTGCCTGCACGTAGGTGTCCTGCAGTGTTTGCAGAGGTCAGAAGAGGGTGTCAGATCTCCTGGAACTGGAATTATAGACAGTTGTTAGCTGCCCTACAGGTGCTGGGTATCAATCCAGGTCTTCTGCAAGAGCAGCCAGTGCTCTTAACTGCTGAGCCACCTCTTCAGCTCCTCTTTCTTGCTTTTTTTTTCTTTCTAGATCAGGTCTTTCACTGAACCTGGAGGAAGCTCCCAAGACCTGCTTGTCTTCCCCCTGCAGGACCGGGGTTGCAGACGTATGCAGGCACGCTTGGCTTTTACATGGTTGCTGCGGATTTGAACTCAGGTCCTTGTGCTTGGGCAGCAAGTACTTTAATTGGAGCTGTCTCCCCAGCCCTGTGGTAGCTGTTTCAATTGTCAGCATCACTGGATTTGGAATCACCTACTAGAAATACCTCTGTGTGTCTCCAGAGAGGTTTAACAAAGGAGACAAGGCCCTCCCTGAGTGTGGGCAGCACCATCTCATGGGCTGGGCCCCACACCGAGTTAAAGGGATAAAGGCGAATGGGCGCCGGCATTCACCTCTCTTCTTCCGGTCTATGAACACAGCGCACAGCGCTGCACCCGCCTCCTGCTCCTCCCCCACCACCCTTTTGGCTACAATAAGCCTTTCTCTCTCTTAAGTTGCTTCTTTTTTTTTTTTTTTTGGTATTTGGCTACAGGAATGAGAATAATGAAAACAGCCTCACAAGGCAGGGATGGAGGGGTATGTGGACCGCTACCGGCAGACTCGGCCCATCTGAGAGCAGACCTACAACCACCCAGCCACCATCTTGTTGCACTGCCTCGAACCCTGTGCCGTACCTCCATTTACAGTCTGATATGCTCTGCGCCCCCTGGAGACCCTTCCCGTGTGATCCAACTCCTAGCCCTTCCTTTTCCACAGCCTGTATTTCTGAAGCTCCATGGTGCTTCGGGCGTGTGCCTACCCCAAATACAACGTGTGTGTTTTTCTTGTATGTGTTAAGAGGCTTGTACTTTTTTTTTTTTTTTTTGGTCTTTTTGAGACAGGGTCTCTCTCTGTCATTGCGGCTGGCCTGGAACTCACTCTGTAGACTAGGCTGGCCTTGAACTCACAAAGATCCCCCTGCCTCTGCCTCCCTAGTGCTAGGATTAAAGGCGTGCACCACCACGCCCAGCTGTATGTATTTTTTTTTATAGCTTTTTAAAAGTATTTTTAAATTTTTTTAATTTATTTTTCTCTATATGTATGAATGTACTGTCTGCATGCAGGTCTGTGCACCTGTGTCATGCAATGTCTCAGAGGTCAGAAGAGGGTTTCGGATTCCCCTGGAACTGGAGTTCTCCTAGAATTGGAGTTTCAGACAGTTCTCAGGAGCCATGTGGGTGCTGGGGATCGAACCCAGGTCCTCTGCAAGAGCAGTTGGTGCTCTTAACCGCTAGGCTATCTCTCCAGCCCGATTTCACTTATTTCTAACAACTTTTCTGGCTACCATTTATTAGAGACAGTATGGGAGATGTTCATAGTCCATCATGATAATTAAGACCACACTTTGATTAAGGCTGTGTGTTTATGCTTACTACTTCTGACAATGAAAAAAAAACCCCAAAACCAAAAGTTGTTTTGGCAGAGAAAAAGGTTGTTATCTGTAAACCTAAAAGAGCTCATTCAATCACAGCTGCTTAGAAAAACAACTAAAAGTGGACCTAAACCATGAAAAAACAAATAACAGTGAAGGAAACAATGATCAATAAAGAATGAATGGATATTAATTCTTTCCAGTGAGCCCAAAACACAAATGCAAAATAAAATGACAAACTCTGTCACTCACCTACCAAACTGGAAGGGATTTAAAAGTTAACGCTAGCTCAAGGTGAGTGGTTACTGTAGACTGCCTTCAACATATTCCTTCCTTCATCCATACACAGAGTTTAGGACATGGCACTCAGGTAACAACTGTTTCCCAAGTTCCTTTGCAGTAGAGGCAGCCCTTTGATTAAATTCCTGGACAGAATGTGCCAGAAGTGGTTGTTAACTTTAGTTCTCTCTGTGCTAATTGGGATCCCAAAAGGAATGGGTTGACTAGTTTAGGAAAAAGAACTCTTTGGCCTTTAAAGAGAAGTAACCTGGGACTCCTGGAGTGACAGTGAGGTCTTTGTTAAGGTAACAGGCCTTGTAGACCACATCAGATGTTTATGAAAAGGAAGCTGACCCATGACTTCTAATATGACTCATGGTAGAAGACGGTCCTGCCAGAAAGTCCAGCCATGAGACTAGAGTTGGGCCATGTGGTATGTGTCTTACCTCTAGGGACAGATGTGGGATTAAAGATTAGTTCAACTGCATGGACATGGAGAGCAAGGAGTCCATCAACACTGCTGTATGATGAAAGGCCAGTAAAATGTGGACCCTGTCTTCTAGACGACAGCTCTGTGCATATTGTCACTGGCTTGTGTGGTGTGAGGACCACAGGTCCCTAAGGTCAAAGAAGTTTAGTGTCTGGGACCCTCTTGGCCTCTTTAGATGGTTCTGAATTGTATCTTTTTAAAATTTTTATTTATTATTTTCTGGGTATGATTGTATTAGCTATGTATGTGTAAGTGCACCCATGTCCTGCAATGCCCACAGAGGTTAGAAGAGGGCATTGGACCCTTTGGAACTGGAGTTATGGATGGTTGTTAGCTGCCATGTGGATGCTGGGAATCAAACCTGGGTCCTCTGTAAGACCAGCCAGTGCTCTTTACTGCTGAGCCGTCTCTCCAGCCCCCTGAATTGCATCTTCTTGCTAGACATACATTTATGCTGAGTTCTAGCAGTTGTTTGAAAATTAATGACTGAGGGAAAACTGGAAATCCCCCTTTGTAGCCAGCTGGTCAAAAGTAAGGGTGGCTTGGGGAACCCCAGAGTTGCCGCTGCTGTCTGAAGTGGATACATCTTGTGGAGAGCTGTATTCTTCAACCTGCAATCTGGCCAAACTCTGGGTCAGAAGCCATTGCTTTGGGGAAAGCCACCAAGATACAGAACCCTGGGCCAGCCAGATGGCTCAGCAGGTAATGATGTCAGCAGTTGCTGCCCGATGACCTGAGTTCAGTTCTCTAGAACCCACATGGCAGAAGGAGAAAACTGAATCCCGCAAGTCATCATCTGATCTACACACACACACACACACACACACACACACACACACACACACAGAGTAATAAAAATAATTCAAAAAGAAACCCAGGCTGGCAGCCACGGGGACCGTTATACCTTCTGGGCAGAAGGAAATGTGCAAATGCAGAGAGAATACACAGACTGAACCATCAGACGGGAGCTGGAGCCTTCGATCAAGGAACAGAGGCCACACCATCAAGGACAGTCAGAGAATGGAACACTGGAATTCTCTCTTCCATCCTCTGGTCTCTTACTCATGGGGTGAGTCAAACAGGAAGCCAAAGAGCAGCAAATCCATTGAGGTCAGCTCCCAGGGGCAGAGCCAAGCCAAGCACAGTGTGAATACACTGGGGCAGATACTCAGCTCATTTGCCCCTAACAGTTGCCTGCCCGATACACCCTTTCTCTCTCCTTTCTCACAGAATGAAATCCAACGAGGGTCTCACAGCCCTTTGATCATGGAGTTGGAGACTAATCCCAGGAGAGGCAGAAGGACTTACAGTGCCTGAATGTCTTCAGAGAAGTCTACCCCCTCCGCCTCCCTCTGCCTTAAGTGGCTGCTTTCTATGCTTATTTTTTTTTTTTTTATCTACATGCTTTGCTGCCACCACTTAGCTTATCCTTCAACAGGTACCATTAGCACCGGGCTGATGCACAAGGTTCTCCACCATCATTCTAAAGATAGAACACTTTGGTGCACTGTCTTCAAAGGCATTGAACAAAATATTTGCAGACTTTTGAAAGTTTGGGTTTTGATTTTATTTCTTTGATTTTATTTCCATGATTTTATTTCTTTGGAGCTTAAGAAAACTGGCAGAAATATTGATATAAGTATTTTCTTTTTTAAAATTTTTATTTCTTTTCTTTTTTTTTTAAATACAGAACGCTTCACGAATTTGCGTATCATCCTTGCGCAGGGGCCATGCTAATCTTCTCTGTATCGTTCCAATTTTAGTATATGTGCTGCCAAAGCTAGCACTTATTTTCTATGTGTATGAATGTACTGTCTGCATGTAGGTTTCTGCACCCGTGTCGTGCAATGCCGCGGAGGTCGGAAGACGGTGTCAGATTTCCCTGGAACTGGAGTTCTCCTGGAATTGGAATTACAGACATTTCTCAGCTGCCATGTGGGTACTGGGTATGGAACCCGGGTCCTCTGCAAGAGTAGTCGGCACTCTTAACTGATAGGCTATCTCTCCAGCCCCGATATAAGTATTTTCAAATATTTATATGTTCTTGCTGTGATTTTTCACATAAAAAATACAGAATTGAAGCAACAAAAAAGTGAGGCTGCTGAGCCAGTTACATTATAGTCATCTGATAGCTAAACCATGAGCCAGGACAGATAATTTTTCTGTTGAGACAGAGCCTAAAATGTAGCCCTGACTAGGCTGGAACTCACTATATATACTAAACTGGCTCTGAACTCTCTGTAATTCTCCTGCCTCTGTTTCCCAAGTGCTGGAATTACAGGAATATACCACAATACCAAGCTTAACTTTTATATAAAATTTACAATGATATGGGTTAAGTGAAATATAAGAATGCAAAAGTACTACAGAGACAAAAGCTCTGACACCTTTCTCTTTACACCTATAAGGTCCACAGCCCCAAACAAAAGACAAATTAGCAAGACGGAAAGGATACAATTGTTTATATCAAGGCTTTCTGTTTCTTTTCTTTTCTTTTTTTTTTTTTTTTGTATTTTTGAGACCGGGTCTCCCTGCAGCCCTAGCTGGCCTGAAGCTTGCTATGTAGACCAGACTGGCCTTGAACTCGCAGAGATCTGCCTGCCTCTAGCCTCCCAAGTGCTAGAATCAAAGGCCTGCGCTGCCATACCCGGCCCAAGGTTTTCCATTTCTTCAACCAACTGTTGTCATGTTCCTGTGTGATAAATAATCATGCAGAAATGAGGCCGGGTAATGGAGCCCGATCTAATCTTTATGTACAGAATTGGGGAAACCCAGCAAGGCCTGTCTGCTCAGATTCTCCTTGGCGATTCCAGCACTCCTTCCTGCTGGGGATGGGGCAGGACCCCTCTGGAATGAGCATCTTCAAGGGAGAAAGCACGGAGTAACTCTTCTCAGTTTATGGCTTGCTTTCAGAGGGGCAGGCATTATGGTTTCCATGGCCTGCCTTGGGGAAGAGGAATTCCGGTTTCTGTGACTCATTTGGGGTAAGCAAGAGGAACGAGGGGCGGGAGGACAGAAGGTCGGGGGGACGAGAGGCGGGAGGACAGAAGGTCGGGGTGGGGGGTTTCCTTCTGAGACCTTCCAGTGCCCTTTATCCGACGTGCTCGCATGCCAAAGCACCATACTCTGGATGTCCCAGTCAGTATGGCAACCGTGACTGTGTTGGATTGTGGAAAACACTTTCTCTTTCATTTCTATTTTTCTCTCTTCCCAATGTTCTTACAGAGACAATATGTCATTTATAAAATAAAAAACGTCCCATTAGAACGTATCCATAAAGAGGGGCTGGGGAAAAACTCAGTCTATAAAGTGCTTGCCGCGGGAGCATGAGACCTGAGTCTGATCCCCAGAACAGATATTAAAAAAAGAAAAGCTGGATGTGCTGGTGGAAACGGAAGCAGGCGGATCCCGGGGGCTCACTGGCTAGCCAGCCTGGGCTACTCGCCAAGCTCCAGGAAAGCGAGAGACCCTGTCTCAAAACAAACAAACAAGGTGTCTAGTTCCTGAGGAACAGCATGCAAGGTTGATCTCTGGGCTTCACACACATATGCACACATGCCTGCATCCACAAGCACACATGCCTGCCACTTGCACGCACAGAAGCGCCCCCTTCACACACATGGGCACACACACACACACACACACACACACACACATGAATTCATTGTACTGGTTAATCTTTTAAAATATCTTATTATTGGGATGGAGAGATGGCCTAGCGGTTAAGAGCACCGACCACTCTTACAGAGGACCCGGGTTCGATCCCCAGCACCCACATGGCAGCCGAGAGCCGTCTGAAACTCCAGTTCCAGGAGAACTCCAGTTCCAGGGGAATCCGATACCCTCTTCTGACCTCCGCGGCACTGTACGACATGGGTGCACAAACTTGCATGCAGACAGTACATTCGTACACATACAGAAATAAATAAAATTTAAAAAAATCTTATTATTAATTTTTATTTTATGTGTGTGAGTATTTGCCTGGATGTATGTAAGTACACCCATGTCATGCAATGCCTGTGGAGGTCAGAAGGTGTCGGACTCCCTGGAACTAGAGTTACAGTTATTAGCCGCCATGTGGGTGCTGGGAATTGAACCCAGGTCTTCTGCAAGAACAGCCAGTGCTCTTAACTGCTGAGCCATCTCTCCAGTCCCACGTGGTAGGTAATCTTGATTGTCAGGTTCATGGGATTTTTTTTAAGTCACCACGATGACAAATCTCTGACTACGTCTATAAGAAAGTTCCTGGAACGGGATTAACTAAGGTGGGAATCAGCATTCTGTGGGCCGCATTCTGGACTGAAGGAAAAGGAAAAGGGGGCCATGAAGATAGCTCAGCAGGGAAAGGCACTTGCTGACAAAGGACCTGAGTTTGCTCTCCAAGACTGGATGGTAGAGAGAACCAACTCCCGAAAGCTGTCCTCTGATCTCCACATTTTGTTGCATGTATGTACCCCTACCCCACAAATAAATCCATAAACATAATAAATTTTTGAAAGGCTGGAGGGAGCGAAGCACCAGGCCTTGTCTCTCGCTGCTTCCTGGCTGTGGACTCGACATAACCAGCAGCTCAAGTTCCGGCCACCAGAACTTCCCCTCCAGGATGGACTGTGTCTTCCTACTGTAAGCCAAACTAACTTCATTCTTTAAGTTGCTTTTGTCAAATGATTCATTGCAGCAATGAGAAAAGTATCTCTGACAATTATATGAAACTTGGTCCATGAGATTGAATGGAAAGTGGCAGGATCCAGTAATCCGCAGGGGGGAAAAAAAAAAGCACAGATCAATTTTCAGCACCAAGGAGAGGTCCAAGGGCTCTGTGGACCAACATGCTCTCCTGACAGACAGAACCCCTTATCCTGATAAGCTCATCAATATCCCCAATGTCACTTGCACAGGAAGCACTGTATATCCCTAGGGTTCCCATGAATTCATTGCTTCTGCTAAGTATAACTGACTGGGTGGAACTGTGAAACTCTGTAGGAAACTATTCCAAGATTGATTAATGACATCTGCAGTAGGTGGCTTATAAGGGGTAGGCTATGGGATGCTTGCTATGCATTTGTCAACTCTTTTTTTTTCTTTTTTTTAATTTTATTTATTTCTGTATGAGTATGAATGGACTGTCTGGATGCAAGTTTGTGCACCCGTGTCGTGCAATGCCGCGGAGGTCAGAAGAGGGTGTCGGATTCCCCTGGAACTGGAGTTCTCCTGGAATTGGAGTTTCAGGTGGTTCTCGGCCGCCATGTGGGTGCTGGGGATCAAACCCACCCGGGTCCTCTGTAAGAGCGGTCGGTGCTCTTAACCACTAGGACATCTCTCCAGCCCAACATTTGTCAACTCTTACATAGACCTTAGGGTACCTGGATTTATAACTAGAAAAACTTACATTCCAGGTGTCACTTGCTAAAAGTTTGAGAAATTGGGCTTCATTTATTTACAGTCTCCTCCTTTACTGATCATTAGAGGACTGTCAGCCTCACTTCTGTTCATCCCTCTGGCTCTCTGGGTTGTAACCCACCAAGCCAAGACCTTGGTTTGTTTTCCTCCTTCCTCAGGTGTTCCACGCCATAGTGATCCTTCTTTAAGCTAGTCTCCTGCCCCCATCCCCAGAACGTGAAACCTTCCATGCATCTTTGTTTATGTCAACCAAGGGGTCAGGCCCTAAGAATATTGATCTTACCCAGACTGACACACAGTCCTGACATACTTTTGGACTCCTTGAACTTCTCCCTCTCTCCTGCTTGACTTTTCTGTTTGTCTGCCCAGTTCTGACTATGCCGGGGTCCTACCTACCTCATGCCTGTCTACCTCATCCCGCTGTCTCTCAATACTGACTGTTTGTTCCTTGAGAGATGGAAGTACCTAGTCACCCCAGTTAGGGCCACCAACAGACCAAAGAAACAATTCCATCCGAGTCTAGCTTGGGGAACCAATGGGTTCATTGTGGTTACTTACAGGAGCATGGGAGGGGTCAGTACAGGAGTCTGGCAACTCTAAGTAACCCCCAGATGGGCGATGACTCATAAATGCTGCATTACTGACATCCCAACTGCAATCAAACTCCCACCTCCTGTGTATTCTAAAACTGTCCAAGAGTGCTGCAGCTGGGGCAGAGTTACATGCAGTTGTGAGACAGGGAGGGAAGGAGGGACTTGCTGGGATCCCAGGCATGGGAACATTAATGGGCCCTATCTTGTGAAGGTCTCGTGAGCAATCACAGCTGTTCTGATTTCACAATGGCAATGGCCACATCATGCCCAGAAGACAAGTTACACTGCCAACATAATGAGGAGAGAATTCTTCAAACACCATCTCACCTGCCTCCTCCCTGGACTCCAGGAAGGATGCTCAGTGCACACAAACACAAGTGTAGACCTCTGTGTCTGGTGACATGAGATGATGACCTCATGGTCTAAGCTCCATTTCTGCTTCCCACTGGGTACCTAATCTGGGGACTCTCCCTATAGCCATGAGGACCCACTAAGTTCTTGCCACTGAGCTATCCCCAGAAAATGTAAGGGTCAAAGAGCAGGGATGTCCCCCTGTAGGGGGGAGTGGAGCGTGCTGAATCCCCCATTCTTGGTCCAGCTCTCCTTCAAGCAATGACCAGTGTCCTCATCATTGTAACTGGCAGGATGAGTTATGGTCACAGTGGAAGGAGCTGGGTTCTGTGGGAATCTGTGGGTGCGTGATTGGCAGTGTTGCAGCCCCAAACTTGGCTGCCACCCCTGATGTCCTGTCAGTTTTTATTGTCAACTTGACACAACTGAGAGTCACCCGAGGAGTCTCAATTGAAGGATTTTCCAGGTCACAGTGGCCTGTGGCCTTGTCTGCAGGGAGTTGTCTTGATTGTTGGTTGAAGTCTGAGGGCCAAGTGCATTATGATGATACCGCCCTGGGCAGGTAGTCCTGGGTTGTCTAAGAAAGCTGTCTGAGCACAAGCCAGAGGAGCAAGCCAATCCTCCATGATTCCTGCCTCTGCTCCTGCTTGAGTTCCTGCCCCGACCTCTCTCAGGAACATGGTCTCAAAGTGTAAGCCAGGTGAACCCTTTCTCTGAAAGTCGCTCTTAGTCATGGTGTTTACCACAGCCACAGAAAGCAAACTAGAACATCTGGGTTTGACTCCCACTGCCCTGGATCCCTCCTGCTCCTCCTCCTCTTCCTCCTTCTCCTCTTCCTCCCCTTCTTCCTCCATCTCTTCCTCCTCTTCCTTTTCCTCCTTTTCCTTTCTCCTCCTCCTCTTCCTCCTCCTTCTTCCTTCTCCTCCTGTTCCTCCTCTTCCATCTCTTCCTCATCTTCCTCATCTTCCTTTTCCTTTCTCCTCCTCCTCTCCTCCTTCTCCTCTTCCTCCTCCTCCTCCTCTTCCCCCTTTTCTTCCTCCTCCTCCTCCTCTCCTCCTTCTCCTCCTCTTCCTCCTCCACTCTTCCTTCTTCTCCTCCTCCTTTTCTTCTTCCTCCTCTTCCCCCTCTTCTTCCTCCTCCTCCTCTCCTCCTTCTCTTCCTCCTCCTCCTCAACTCCTCCTCCTTTTCTCCTCCTCCTTTTCCTCTTCCTCCTCTTCCCCCTCCTCTTCCTCCTCCTCCTCTCCTGCTTCTCCTCCTCTTCTTCCTCCTTCTCCTTTTCCTCCTCTTCCCCCTCCTCTTCCTCCTTCTCCTCTCCTGCTTCTCCTCCTCCTCTTCTTCCTCCTTCTCCTTTTCCTCCTCTTCCCCCTCTTCTTCTCCCTCCTCTCCTCCTTTTCTTCTTCCTTTTTCTTTTCCTCCTCCTCATTCTCCCTTCTCCACCTCCTCCTCTTCCTGTCCCTCCTCCTCCATCTCTTCCTCCTCTTCCTTTTCCTCCTTTTTCTTCTTCCTCCTCCTCCTCTTCCTCCTCTTTGTCTGCCTCCTCCCTCCCTCTCAACATCCTTCCTTCTGCCCCTTCTTCCCTCTAAGAACTTTAGGCTTCCTATCTTTTCCTCCTTTTCTTTATCCTCCCCTCTATTCTCTTCTACTGCTTCTAGTTCTCGAAAAAGAACTTAATGGATCTTGCTCTTCTTCACAAACGACCCATTTATTTAGAAAACGTAATGAAATGCTGGGAATGTGCCTTTAATTCCAGCACTTGGGAGTCAGAAGCAGGCAGATGTCTGTGAAATTGAGGCCAGCCTGTCTACATAGTGAGTTCCAGGTCAGTCAGGGCTGCAGAGAGACCCTGTCTCAAAAAGTCAAGAAAAGAAAATGTCATGAAACCTAAATGATAAGCCCGCCATACAGACATCTTCTATCATCACCACCTCCCTCCATCTACTCTCTTTTTTGTTTGTTCACACATGGGTTTAGAATATTTATTTATTACAGGGCTGGAGAGATGGCTCAGCAGTTAAGAGCACCGACTGCTCTTGCAGAGGGCCTGGGTTTGATTCCCAGCACCCACATGGCAGCTAAGAACCGTCTTTAACTCCAGTTCCAGGGGAATCCGATGCCCTCTTCTGACCTCCGCGGCATTGCAAGACATGGGTGCACCAACCCAAATGCAGACAGTACACTCATACACATAAAAAATAATTTAAAAAATTTAAAAAGAATATTTATTTATTTATTTATTTATTTATTTATTTATTTAATCTGAGACAGGGTCTTCCTGTAGCCCAAGCTGGCCTGGAACTCACTCTGTAGACCAGCCTGGCCTTGATCTCACAGAGGTCCACCTGCCTCTGCCTCTCGAGTGCTAGGATTAAAGGCATGGACCACCAGGCCCACCTTAAAGACCGTTCTTAACTGCCACGTGGGTGCTGGGAATCAAACCCGGGTCATCCGCAAGAGCAGTCAGTGCTCTTAACCACTGAGCCATCTCTCCAGCCCCCCAATATTTAAACAACACTGTGGTGGTTTGAATGAGAATGTCTCCCATAGGCTTCAAGTATTCAGATATTTTGTCCCCAGTTGGCAGTTCTGTTTTGGGAAGTCTTAGAAGGTGTGGCCATGCTGGAGGAAGTACGTCACTGGGGGGTGGGCTTAGTGAGTTTAACAAGCCTTGCTAGTCTACAGTGGCTCTCTCTCTGCTCCGCTTCCTGTGCTCATTGGAAGATGTGAGCCTCGGCTTTCTGCTCCAGTTCCTGCCACTATGTCTCCCACCACAATGGATTCTAATCAGTCGTATGCTCAAATAAACTTCCTTTTATAAAACCACCATGACCAATTCCCTTGGTCATGGTGGTTTTATCACAGCAACAGAAAAGTGACTAATACAAATACACAAAGGGCTGGAGAGATGGCTCAGTGGTTGAGAGCACTGACTGCTTTTATAGAGGACCTGGGTTCAGGTCCCAACACTTACATGGCAGCTAACAACCATCTGTAATTCCAGTTCCAGAGGATCTGATGTCCTCTTCTGACCTCCATGGGCATTGCATGACATGGATGCACTTACATACATGCATGCAATAAACTCATACGCATTAAATGAAATAATAAAATATTAAAACAATACATACATAGAAAGTAGAACTGGGCATTTCTACCCTACTCCTCCAACTTCCAACCCTTCTCGATGACTTCAATTAACGCATTATGTGCTGGGGGTTGGCCCAGGGCCTTGCCCATACTAAGCTCCGCTACAGAGCTCTCCCCTCTGCACCACAGCTATCTTTTGGGGTACATAATCTGGTGTATTAGTCACTTTTCTGTTGCTGTGATAAAACCACCATGACCGAGGGAACTTATAAAAGGAAGAGTTGGGGCTGGAGAGATGGCCTAGCGGTTAAGAGGGCCAACCGCTCTTACAGAGGACCGGGGTTCGATCCCCAGCACCCACATGGCAGCCGAGAACCGTCTGAATCTCCAATTCCAGGAGAGCTCCAGTTCCAGGGGAATCTGACACCCTCTTCTGACCTCCATGGCATTGCATGACAACGGGTGCACAAACTTGCATGCAGACAGTACATTCATACACATACAGAAATAAATAAATGCCGGGCGTGGTGGCACACGCCTTTAATCCTAGCACTTGGGAGGCAGAGGCTCTTGGATCTCTGTGAGTTCGAGGCCAGCCTGGTCTACAGAGTGAGTTCCAGGACAGCCAGGGAGACCCGGTTCCAAAAAGCCAAAAAAAAAAAAAAAAAATAAAAACTAAAGGAGGAGTTATTTGCGCTTGTTTACGATTGACGATTCCAGAGAATTGGAGTCCAATGTGGCAGGAGGCATGGAGGCCGGGGCTGGAGCAAGCAGAAAGCCGAAGTTCACATCCTCTGATGAGCACAGGAAGTGGAGAGAGCCTCTGGAGACTAGCAAGACTTGTTAAGCTCTCTAAGCCCACCCCCCAGTGACATACTTCCTCCAGCATGGCCACACCTTCTAAGACCTCCCCAATCAGCACCACCAACTGGGAACAAAATGTCTGAATACTTAAAGCCTATGGGGGAACCTTCTCATTCAAACCACCACATCTGGATATTTAGGTGCTTATGCCGTTTGGGAATCATGTCCAGTTGCTAGAAGGGGAAGTGGAAATCAGCTGCAGCATAAATGAAATAGAAGACTACCCACTTTGAAACTATCTGCAGGCAGGTTACCTGGTAGGCCATGATACCAGGGACCCAGACTGGCATCAGAACAGTCTGGCATCTTCAGTGTTAGCATCCACTACTTCGTGGTCTTCAGTGGGAAAAAAAAAAATAGGAGGGGACTGGTGAGATGACTCAGCGGGGTCAGGCAGGCGCTTGCTACTGAGTCTGGTGACCTGAGTTTGGGCCCCGAGACTCACATGGTGGAAGGAGAGAAACAGCTCTCCCAAGTTGTCCTTTTCCACATGTGTGATGTGGCACAAGTGCATGCACGTGCTTGTACACACACACACACACACACACACACACACACACACACACACGCACACAGTGATAGATGGAGTGTGAAATAGCATTTCAGCTGTTTCCTCTTTAGTGATCAGTCCTCCCGGAAAATGGTCCTAATAACCCGTGCTCACACGTTATTGAACATGGAAGAGGGCCGCTCTCAGGAACAAGAGAGGCTGTAATCTGTGGAGATTTAGCTAGTTACATGTTACTTCTATTAATTAAGAAAGAAAAAGTGGATATAGGTAGTTAGTTACTTTTTCACTATATATTTGCATAAATGTGGTCATATCATATTTATAGATTTGCAACTTCGTTTTTCACAATACACCAATTTTTATTTTTCCGATCTCAGAATACATAGCTCTCTCTCAATCACTTAACCCTTATGTATTTCATGGTAAGGTTATGTTATGATTACTTTAGCTACTCCTTCACCAATGAAAACTTAAGTGCTTATAACTCGTGCATGTATGATTCTGCAGAACAGATGACTGGAAGAGAAACTTCTTGGGAAGAATATGAACATTTAAATAGACAATGCCCATTTTCCATGCAAAAATACTTTCTAAACTTAACGAGCCTGCCAATCATATATGAAGGAAAAACTTATTTCATATTCAAACCATCACTGGATATCATTATTTCATAGCTTCTCCAATATGGGGACAAAATAACAATGACTGATATTTAATTCTAATTTCTATGATTATGTTGAGGATCCACTTTAATCACTTGTTTCTGCTTAAATTTTTTAAAAGTATTTTATTTATTATTTTTATTTTATTTGTATGAGTGTATTGCCTGCATGTGTACACCCATGTTGTGCAATGCCTGTGGAGGTCAGAAGAGGACATGGATTCCCTGGAACTGGAATCACAGACAGTTGTCAGTCACTGTGTGGATGCTGGGAATTGAACCTGGGCCTCTATAAGAGTACCCAGTGCTCTTAACTGCTGAGCCATCTCTCCAGGCCCTGTTTCTGCTTAAATTTGATATTTGTATCTTCCCTCATTATTGTGAGGTTGCTTTTAATGCATTTGTAGTTCTTGATAAGCATTAAGTATTAATCCCTGTTTCATATGCTACAAATATTTTCCCATTCTATAGTGTTCTTTGTATTTTACTCATGTCATAGTTCATAATACAGAACTTTTACTTATTTTTCCATATATGTCTATTGCTCCTGTCAATTAAAAGACTTTTATTTTTAGACAGCGTTTTTCTCTGTAGCTTCAGCTGGCCTGAAACTCATTATGTAGATCAGGCTGGACTTGTAATCACAGAAATCTACCTCTAGGTGGATGGTACTAAAAGCATGCACAACCACACCTGGCCTTAGATTTCTAAAAATTAAATTTATTTATCTATCTGTGTGTATGGGGTGGGGGAATGTGACCCAGCCTGGGTACGGAGGGCAGAAGACAACTTACAGGAGTCAGTTCTCTACTTCCACCATGTGGTCCTGGGAATTGAACTCAGGTCATCAGGCTTGGTAGCAAGTGCTTTTTTTTTGTCTTTTTGACACAGGGTCTCCCTATAGCCCCAGCTGGCCTAGAACTCACTCTGCAGACCAGACTGGCCTTGAACTCACCAAGATTGGCCTGCCTCTGCCTCCCGAGTGCTAGGATTAAAGGCGTGTGCCACCACACCCGGCTTAAAGATGGTTCTTGGCCGACATGTGGGTGCTGGGAATCGAACCTGGGTCCTCTGCAAGAACAGTTGGCACTCCTAACTGCTGAGCCATCTCTCCAGCCCCGGCAAGTGGTTTCATCTGCTGAACCATCTCAGTGGCTCTATTCATTAGTTTTTAAAGTAATGTTTCTTGGCTAAATCCAAGACACAAACTGTCTCCACAGTTTGATGGGCAGCATCTGAGACTTTAGTTCAGTTCTTCCAGTTCTGTGTAAGTTCCTCGAAGCTTCTCAATGAATGTGAGCTCTAGGGGGCCCCCCAGAGATTTGGGCAAAGTTTACACTCAGAACTGGGGTGGGGAGAGCTTTCACTTATGTGGATCTCTTCTTTCTGGGAGTCCTCTCTTCGATCTTCAACTACTGTGGAAACTGTCTTTCAATTCTTTTTTTTTTTAATTTATTTATTTTTGTACGTGTATGAATGTACTGTCTGCATGTAGGTCTGTGCACCCGTGTCGTGCAATGCCGAGGAGGTCAGAAGAGGGTCTCGGATTCCCCTGGAACTGGAGTTCTCCTGGAATTGGAGTTACAGACGGTTCTTAGCCGCCATGTGGGTGCTGGGGATTGAACCCGGGTCCTCTGCAAGAGCGTCGGTGCTCTTAACCGCTAGCCTATCTCTCCAGCCCCAACTGTCTTTTAATTCTTAAGACTGGATTTTCTTTGCTGTTTGTGTGTGTGCAGTCTATCTGTGTGCATGGGTAGTGTATGTGTGTGCACATGTGCATACAGATGTGTGTGGAGGCTGGAAATTGATGTCAAGGTGTCTTCTCTTATTGCTTCCATTATTTATCTTTTGAGACAAGGGTACTTGCTGACTGCCTGGCCACAAGCTCTCAGGATCGGCTTATTTTTGCTCACCTCCCCCACCACTAGGGTTACAGACATGAGAGACCATGACTGGCTTTTTACATGGATGTCTGGAACTCTAACTCAGGTCCTATTGTTTGTAGTGTGGGAATTTTACTGAGTGAGTCATCTCCCCAGGCACAAGACTGAATTTTCATCCCACCAAATTTATTCATTTTTTATTTTATGTGTATGTTTTGCCTGCATGTATGTATGTGTGCCATGTGTGTTCTGTGTTCTCAGAGGCCAGAGGAGGGCATCATATCCCCTGGAATTGGAGTTGCAGATAGTTGTTAGCCATCATGTGGGTGCTGGGTACTGAATACATGTCCTCTGAAAGAGCAGCAAATGCTCTTAGCCACTGAGCCATCAAGTCTGTCTACCTCTTCTTTGCTGAGTTTGATGGCTGATGTTTTTCAGAGAATTTCTCCATTTCTTCTAAGTGGTTGAAACTGTGGACATGGACCTGTCAAATTTTTAAGAGCTGATTTCCTAGCCCGTGTCCTACTCCCGAGGTAACTCTTGTCTCCTCTCCTTTCATTTGTGGCCAGTTCGGCCAGACGTTGATGAATGCTAATGACCTTTGCAAAGACCTGCTTGTCCTTCCATCTGATCATTGTCTGTTTTCAGATTTTTTGATTTTCATTAATATATTTTTTATTTCTTTCCATCTGTTTGATTTGCATTTCATTTGATCTTCTCTCTATTTTTTAATATTTATTTATTATTTATTTATTTATTTATTTATGTATATGAACATACTGTCTGCTTGTAGGTTTGTACACCTGTGTCGTGCAATGCCGCGGAGGTCAGAAGAGGGTGTCAGATTCCCCTGGAACTGGAGTTCTCCTGGAATTGGAGTTACAGACTGTTCTCAGCCGCCATGTGGGTGCTGAGGATCAAACCCAGGTCCTCTGCAAGAGCAGTCGGTGCTCTTAATTAACCACTAGGCCATCTCTCCAGCCTCCTATTTTTTTTATGTATATGAATGTACTGTCTGCATGCAAGTCTGTGCACCCATGTCGTGCAATGCCGCAGAGGTCAGAAGAGAGTGTTGGATTCCCCTAGAACTGGAGTTAAAGACAGTTCTCAGCTGCCACGTGGGTGCTGGGGAAAGAACTCAAGTCCTCTGGAAGAGCAGTCTGTGCTCTTAACCGCTAGGCCATCTCTCTAGCCCCTGATCTTTTCTCTATTAAGTAGGCATCTTAGATCATTGACATGACTTTTTTTTTTCAGTTTTGATATAAGTATTTGATATGCCATAAATTCCCTATAAATATTACTTTAGCTACATATTTTTCTCGTTGCTGTTACAAAATAGCCGACAAGAAGCAACTTCTACCAGGAAGGGTTTGTTTTATCTTACAGTTTGAGGGGATATAGTCCATCCTGCTGTATGCCAGGAAGTCACTCTGGCAGGAACTTTAGAAAGCCTGTCACATTGCATCCACAGTCAGGAAGTAGAGAGAGACACACGCTAGCACTCAGCTTTCTTCCTTTTTTTTTTTTTTTTATTCCGTCTTAGACTCCAGACCAGTTCATGGCGTGGCGCTGCCCACAGATAAGAGCAGTCCTCCCACCTCAATTAATCTAATCTAGATAATCCTTCACAGATGTGCCCAGAGGCTAGCCTAACCTAAATAATCCCTCACAAAGGTGCCTGGAGTCTTGTCTCTCTCCTATTCTATAGTTTGTCATAACAATCAACAGTAACCATCACAAGCTGCATTCAACAAATCCTGATATACTTTACTTTTATCTTAGTCGTAGTTTAATTTTTATAAACATCAGTTATTCAAGGCTTCTGGGAGTCCGATCCAGGGCCTTGTGCATGCCGAACATGTATCCACCCTGTCAACTGAGCTGTATATCATACCTCAATTAAAAGTACTTAAATTTTCCCTTGTGACTCCCTGTGTGACTCAAGTGTCACTTACAGATGTGTGACTTCATTGCACACCATCGGGGGGCTTTTCTTCTTCCCTTCCCGTCACTTATCTTCTGCTTAATTTTTTTTTATATTGTGTTTTCCCCAGCCTGTTACTGATGTTTAGTTCAATTCTACAGCAATCTAGTAAGACATTTTACATAACTTCAATTATTTAAAATGTATTTTTTCCCTTAGACTATTTTCTATCTTGATGAATGTTTTATGTGTCCTTGAAAAGAATATCTATATTTTTGTGCTTTA
>VZQC01014654.1:3223949-3241594 GCA_009823505.1 Rhizomys pruinosus
GTTTCATTACATGTTATTGCTAAGTAGTATGTTTAAGTGTGACCATACAGTGATTCATTTTTTCCATTTAAAAGTTGCTGAACATTTGGGTTGCTTCTTGTTGGAGCTGTCCTAAATAATGCTACTATGAACATTTGTGTATCAAACTTTAAAAAATATTTATTTTTTTCACAAAATTTTTTTTTGGTCTTTTTGAGACAGGGTCTCCCTGTAGCCCCAGCTGTCCTGGGACTAACTCTGTAGACTAGGCTGGCCTCGAACTCACAAAGATCTACCTGCCTCTGCCTCCCAAGTGCTAGGATAAAAGGCGTGTGCCACCACACCCAGCTCACAAAATCATTTTTTTATTGTTATTAAACTTTTTCCATAAGTCTTACACCATTTCTCAATCGAATCTAAAGTTACTTCCTTTTCCACGCTCCCCGCCCCAACCAAGTCCCTGTACTCTGTCATACATGTCCTGCATCTTTTTCTGAGTCTTTCCAGAGTTTTTTTTTTTCCAATTCTTTTGTTGTTATTGTTCTCTCCTACTTGTGTTGCTTTAGTATATATACATATATATACATAGTTATATATATATGTATATATATATACATATAAATATATAGATACATATCACTTGAATTGGAGGACATTTTTTTCCCTAAAAGATGTCATATTTTCCTTAAGGAAGTGCTCAAAGTCTCCTCTTTTTTATTTTATTTTTAAATTTTGTGTGTGTGTGAATGTAGTCTCTGCATGTATGCAGTGCCCACAGAGGTCAGAAGAGACTGTTGGATTCCCCCAGAACTAGAGTTACAGATGATTATTAGCTGCCATGTGGGTGCTGGGAACTGAACCCTGGTCTTCTGCAAGAGCAGACAGTGCTCTTAACTGCTGAGCGATCTCTCTAACCCTTGTGTACCAATCTTTGTGTGGACATAGGGTTTAGTCCTCTTGGGCAAGTGCCTGGAATAGAATTGCTTTGCTATTGGCTGAGCATATGTTAACTTTATAAGATGATCTCACACCATTTTTTGGTGTTTGTACAATTTTGCCTTCCCATAGTGACTTGTTAGTTGTTCCATATCCTTGTTAACACTGATATTGTGAACCTTTTTAACTTTACTGTGTCATTGTGCACCATTATCATATTAATTGGATTTGCGTAATGATACTGAAGCTGACCATCTTTCATGGCCATTATTGTTCAATATGTCTTGTGAAATTTCTCCTCAAATTTTTTTGCTTATCATTATTGGGTTATTTTATTAGCACATTGTAAAAATATAATTTTTTTGGTCTTTTTGAGACAGTCTCCCTGTAGCCCCAGCTGGCATGGAACTCACTATGTAGACCAGGTGGGTCTTGAACTCACAAAAATCCACCTGCCTCTGCTTCCCAAGTGCTGGGATTAAAGGCATGCACTATCATTCCCCATGTGTAAAAATCTTTTATATATTTTGGATACATAATCCTCATTTATGTTCTTAAAATTATCTTAATTTATTTGTGTGTGTGTGTGTGTGTGTATACTTCAGTGCCACAGGGCACCTGTGAAGGTCATAGGACAATTTTCAGGAGTGGGTTCTCTTTTTCTACCTTGTTGAGATAAGGTCTCTCTGTTTCTGCCATGTTTTGTACAACAGGCTAGCTGGCCTGGTGAGCTTTGGGGAATTCTTTCCTCTCTGCCTTCCATTACTCAGTAGAAACACTGGATTACAAATGTGCACCGCTGTTTCTGACTTTTATATATGGGTTCCAGGGATTGAACTTAGATCATCAGGCTTATGCAGTGAACACTGTTAGATACTGAGCCATGTTGCCAGACCTCATTTATGTTTTTCTGAAAATTCTTATTTAATGTGTATGAGTGTATTGCCTGCATGTGTATAAGTGCACCCGTGTTGTGAAATGCCCTCAAAGGTTAGAAGAGAGTGTTGAATTCCCCTGGAACTGGAGTTACGGATGGTTTTTAGCCACTATATGGGTACTGGGGCTCGAACCTGGGTCCTTGAGCCATCTCTCCAGCCCCTCATTTACATTTTAATGTGAATTTTATTGAAGTATAATCATCCATATTATATTGAATGCACCAAAGGTGTATATAGTATTATTTTCATGTTTTTAATGTTATATAATATATACTGTACAAGTCTGTTTTCCACAATTGCCTTTTTTTCCACTGGGATCACAGTTTTAGGATGTATCCCTTGAAGACAGGACATACTTTGGACACAGAACTTGGAGCAATGGATCTGGAACTGACCTGGAAGCCTCCTCCATGAAGGCTAGTTCTCACAGATTTGGAGAATGCTATGCAAGCTTCTAAGGCAGAACATCCATCAATGGTCCAACCCCAGCTTTAAAGCCCAATAACCACATCAGTGACCAGCACAGCTACTTTGGGAGTAGCATTTTTTTTTTTTTTGCTTATCATTATTGGTTGGCATTTTTATCTTGGGAGTGACCAACAGCTAACTGATTGGACTTAAAGCCCACTCAGTGGGAGGGAACTCATGTGTGGTACTGTAAACACAGCCAAATACACATGGCTGGAGAGGTCATAGATCTTAGAGAAGACCCCAAGGCTGTCACATCCCTAGACAAATGCACTTTCTTACTACATCCTAAATGTGGATCCTTCTATTTACAGTCAAATATGCCAGTCATTCATCAAAAAACTTCTTTTGCAACAGATGGACACTATTACTGAGTTCCATAACTGGTCACACACAGAGAATAAGTGAAATACCCAACCCTAAGTGACACATCTACATTGTCTAGGCTCACAACAGCAGAACAAGGGGTAGAGAGAATAATAACGCATCTCTCAACTCTCATCAATGAAGCTCTGTGATACAACATAGGGGCAATGAACACAAAAGGCCACAAATAGTCCAAGCTTGGAGAATAAGAGTCCTATATTAAACTTCACCCACTCAGGGCTCAGGGACCATTGCAGAAGAAGGGCAGGAAGATTGTAAGAGCCAGGGAAGGAGGTCCATGACCATATGGAAAGAGAGTCTTACAGGCTCCTGGGGCCTTGCTCATAAGAACCTATAGCGATTGTGTCAGCATGCATAAGACCCATGCAAACTCAAGCAGACAAAACCTATCATAGAACTGGGGAAATGGGCAGCAGGCCCCAACCTTGGCAGAAGAACTATTGGCAGCTGATTATTACTAGGTGAGACACAACTGATCTTCTTTAAGAGAGTGACTCTAGCTGGGCGTGGTGGCACACGCCTTTAATCCTAGCACTTGGGAGGCAGAGGCAGGTGGATCTTTGTGAGTTCAGTCAGCTGGTCTACAGAGTGAGTTCCAGGACAGTGGGGCTACAGGGAGACCCTGTTCTCAAAGACCAAAAAAAAAAAAAAAAAAAGAGAAGAGAGAGATAAAACCTGAAGAGCCTGATATGGCCAAATATGTATGCCAGAATGCATGAACATCTCTGGGGGGGCTATTGGGAGGTGTAGGATCGAGCGAAGGTGGTCTGAATTTGATTAAGATATTTGTATGAAATGCACAAAATTCAGATAAAAATATACAGAAAAGATGTATCCCTGTGAATACATTAGTTCTGAGGAGTTCATTGTACTTGGCGTTTAGAACTTTATAATGGGATCAAAACCTGATATATTTATCCATCCTCTGCCAGATGATAGAACATTTCCAGTGTTTTGCAGAACATGGTGAGTTCTGCATGAATTCTCAAACCTATCTCCTCACACACATAAAACACAACAAGAAGAGGCACAGAGGCTGCGCATCTTTAAATTTCTTCTCAATTTTTCAGCTACTGAAATTGTAACTACATAACCAATGATGAGTAAAAAAAAAAAAAAACAAATGAGAATATTTTATTTTTAATATTTATGATTATTGCATTTCATACATATTTCTTCAATCCAAGTTCTAGACTCATTCTCCATTCCTTGCCCCCACACGCGGTAGAGCGCGCGTGTGCGAGGCGAGTGGTATGCCATACATGTCTTGCATCTTTTTCTCAGTCTTTTTATAAAGTTTTCCTTTGCAGAGGTTTACTGTTTGGGGTAGTTTACTGTTTCAGTCAATTCTTTGACCTAGTCCTTTTGTTGTTGTTGTTCCCTCAAGTTTGTATTGCTCTAAAATATGCATATATATACATCACACATATACCTAAATTATGACAATTGAAAAATCTATAAGTTAATTCTAAAATGTGTCTAGGAATTCACATTTTTCCCCTTTAATTTTATATTACTCTAAAATATGCATACATACCCTCCACCCATATTCCAATATTACAAAGTCTGAACATAAGTGGTACGTTAATTCTAGAGCCCATTAAGGGATTCACATTTTTTAATTTAATTTAATTTTATTTTGTATGTGTATGAATGTACTGTCTGCATGTAGGTCTGTGCACCCATGTCGTGCAATGCCGCGGAGGTCAGAAGAGGGCGTCGGATTCCCCTGGAACTGGAGTTCATCTGGAATTGGAGTTAAAGACGGTTCTCAGCCGCCGTGTGGGTGTTGGGGATCGCTTGCTCTCTTTCTCTTTTCATTTTATTGAGGGTTGTTTTGTTTCAGAGACAGGTATCAGGCTGCTCTTAAAGTCACTGAGTGGCAGGCTGGAGAGAGAGCCTAGCGGTTAAGAGCACCGACTGCTCTTGCAGGGGACCGGGATTCGATCCCCAGCACCCACATGGTGGTTAAGAACCATCTGTAACTCCAATTCCAGGAGAACTCCAGTTCCAGGGGAATCTGAGACCCTCTTCTGACCTCTGAGGCATTGCACGACACGGGTGCACAGACCTACATGCAGACAGTACACTCATACACATAAAAAAAATAAAAAAGTCACTGTGTGGCAGAGGATGCCCTGGAGCTCCTGATCCTGAGCCTTGACCCCCCAAGTGCTGGAGTTACAGGTATGTGGCACCACATGGGGTTTGTATGGTGCTGGGGGTGAAACCCACAGCTTCTTGGCTGCTGGGCAAGCACTCCACGACTGAGACTGAGCCGCATCCGGCTCTGTTGCTCTCTTCCGTGGGTCTCTGGTCTCCCGTTCGCTTCCTCTGCTGCCGCCCTTTCAGGTGCTTGGGCATTCTTGATTTCCTTGATCTCTGTGTTGAGAATCCCTATCTGCCTGTCTCTGAAGGGTGCTTTTGACCAGGAAGGCTTGTCTATGGTAGTCACTGGGAGGTAGTACCACCAGCATTGCGTCTTGATGATGGTCAGCTCCCTGTTTCCTAGTGTGCCTCTCAGACCCAGGGTTCCCACCCCCTCCTCCAGCTAACCACGCAGGTGCAGCTCCTCTCGCTTACTCCGGTGATGGCCCAGTCTCTGCTGCTGCTCTGAGCCTCTGTGTTCCTGGAACCAGCCCCATCATGTACATGATTCATTTTTCCTGTGTTCTGGATTATGAACACCTCTGTCAAACCTCACCTGTCTACTCTCTATCTTGCAGGAATTCCACAACGTTTCTGGCCACTGAGCACTCTGTTTTCTTCACAACTGCTATCAGTACATTTATGTACTGATACATTTATGATGACACATACTTTTTATTTATTTATTTATTTATTTTATTTATTTTTGGTTTTTTCGAGACAGGGTCTCCCTGTAGCCCCAGCTGACCTGGAACTCGCTCTGTAGACCAGACTGGCCTTGAACTCACAAAGATCCCCTGCCTCTGCCTCCCAAGTGCTAGGATTAAAGGTGTGCACCACCACGCCCGGCATACTTTTCTTTTTTAAATGAACAAAATCAAATGAACAAAACAAAAATTGTTTATCTACTTGCGTGTGTGTGGGGGGTGCACATGCCACAGTTGCATGTGTGGAGATCAGAAGACAATTTATGAGACTTGGTTCTCTTCTTCCACCATGTGGGACCCAGAGAAGGAATTTAAGTCATCACGCTTGGCACCAGACTCACATTTTCTTTTTACTACTGTAACCCAGAGATTCAGACAGGAATGTGCATCTAAATTTTCTTCCTTTTCCTCCCCACCCTCCTCCTCCTCCTTCCCCTCTCACACTCCTCCCCTCCTCTTCCTCCTCCTCCTCATGAAGGCTTACTATGTTGCCTAGGCTGGCCCTGAACTCCAGAGCTCAAAAATTCCTCCTGTTCAGTCTTCAAGTAGCTTGGACAACAGTGTGTTCCACCATACACAGTTCCTTTATCTCCTTTAAATTCCACCATGCCTGGGTCTTCCTAGAATCTCTGACCTTGGTTCTGCACAGCCATCAGCCCCTCTCTGTTGTGTCTCTCAGTGGGGCTCTGTGTCCATTTCTCTGTGACTCCATGTCAGCACTGGTCACCTCTAGTCATGTCTGTGTGTTCTCTGTGACTCCATGTCAGCACTGGTCACCTCTAGTCATGTCTGTGTGTTCTCTGTGACTCCATCTCAGCGCTGGTCATCTCTAGTCATGTGTGTCTGTTCTCTGCGACTCCATCTCAGTGCTGGTCATCTCTAGTCATGTCTGTCTGTTCTCTGCGACTCCATCTCAGTGCTGGTCACCTCTACTCATGCTGGTCTGTTCCGGTTCTCATCGTCCTTCCGATCCCTCCCATCCGTGATCTTGATGACTGTTCCCTATCAGTGCCAGGTTTTGGCCTCCATGGCTGGCTGGTTCTGGAGCAGTTTGTGGGTGGGGGAGCCCCAGATTGCTGTAACGTGGAACAAGGATTTCCAACACATGCTCCCGCTGGCAGCCTGCCACCACAGCCCACTGCCTGCCAACATCACACTTCTACTTAAAGAGGGAAAACTGCCAGACCAATGTTTTAGCTACAGCCCTGTGTCAGGGTTGCACAGGGAATCTCTCAGCAGCCCCTGCCAGGAGCTGGAGCTGTGAGGGGACTAGAGGGAGGGCCCAGGCTGCTGGACGGTGTTGCGGATCTGGGCCACACCTTCCTTGATCTCCCTGGCTCTGAGCACCAGAATATCTACCTGGGATCCACTCTGGGAGGTCTATGGGCCTCCCCAGGACAGGCTCATCCCCTTCCTAGCCCAAGGGCAGTTTATAGGGAGTCCTGATTCCTGTCCTCTTTGTTTCTTCCTGTCCTGCGCCACTCATAGTGTGGCTGCCTCCCCCACAGGTAGCCCTGTGCTGTGACCTGAGAGACTGTAGTCTCGGGGGATTCTCTGGAACCAGGAAGCCAGTTGAATGATTGGTTTTATTGGTCAGAAGATAGGAGCAGTAAGTAACCTATGGCTACACCTTCCAGGCGCCGGGATCACAGATGTGTACCACCGCACTTGGGAAAGGCTCTGATCTTTCCTATGACACATCCCTGCCTTGTTTGTGCAGGCACACACCCATTAAAGCACAAGGAAACTGTAGAACATTGTAGGGTGGTCCCTTTTCATGTGATAATGGAAGCTCCTGGCTACCTGTGCAGAGCACCTTCCAGAAACCCAGACTACCAGCTCTTCCAGGTGGCCACACGCATCATGTCCCTGGGACACCTCTATTCCCATCCCAACAGAAAGGGGGTGATTGGTCACCTCTATTACCATCCCCACAAAAGGACCTTCTTGCCATTTCCCACCGGGCTCAATCTAGGAACATGCTCATCTCTGCCACACAAAACACCCAGCACTGTTTGATGGAGGTGCAGGCACTGCCTAGTATTCCTGCTGATATGGGTGTGGCCAGTCTTTTAGCAAGGACGCACCCATCCCAGGCCTGAAGCAAGGTCTCCTTTTAGATAGACATCAACTGCAGGGAGTATAAAAATGTGTGTGCGTGTATGTGTGTGTGTGTGTGTGTGTGTGTACAGAAATGTTCATCCAGGCTAAGTCTTAATCACCAATTCTTGAGGACCGAGGTTCCCAATGTACCCAGTAGGGAAGTCCCCACCAGTGCGGGGCATCTGGCAGTGAGAGTGTTGTGAAGTTCCCAACTCTGCCAGTACCAATGTGCCCATCTGTCACCAGAGCCCAGGAGGCCCCTCAGGACATCTTAAAGTCTCAGAAGAGCAGGTATTACCTAGGCTGGGCAGCAGGTGAGGAGGGGTGGGGAGGGGCCACCTCCTCAAAGCACCAGGCCTGTGCAAGTGCCGCCTGCCAATACAAACAGATAAGCACTAATAATCACGTTCTCAGAAGCCCCCCTTGCGTGTCCTGTTTTCCTGAGGACGCCACCTGCACAGCTGCTCCTAATCAAGGGCCATTTAATTCTTTCCCAGATCATCGTCTGCACTAATTGTCTTAAACAAACCGAAGTTCATTTCACCTTATTCCCCAAGGGCCTGGAGGGCTTCTAATTACCTGTAGGTGGTTCTCCACGCAGCCTGGCTTCATTAAGGATCACAATATGTTCCTCTAATAGGTTTCCCATTAAAATCCAATGGGTTCCCATCAAAATGAGTTATGTCCCCGAAAAAAAAATCCACTGAAATATATTTTAATTAAGGTGAATTAAACATTTCGTATGTCTGCATCAGGCAACAGGTTGCAGCAGAGGCTAATGACAGCAGAAATGGGGAGAGAAAGAAAAAGGCTCAGGAGTGGGGGGAGGACTTTGGAATAAGGGTCACAACTGGTCAGCTGCCCCCACTGTTGGCACACCACCTTATCCGGGTGAGCTTCAGTTTTCCTATCTCCAAAATGGTGATTATAAACTCTAGTTCAAAAATTATTTTTACTGCCATTAGATGATAGAGTTCAACAAAAATATGTCACTATTTTTGCATAACATTGCAAATAAATCTTGTATTAGTCAGCTATACTGGGTAACAAACAACCAACCACCTCGCCTCAATGGTTTACAATAGCAGATCTTTATTTCTCACAAGGACTTGGGCCTGTGATTTCTTTTTTTTTTAGAGACCAGGTTGAACCCACAGTCCCTTTCTGGAACATGTCTGTCACAAGGTAGACAGTGTTGGAAGAGAACAGGCAGAACCATGCAACTACAGTCAAAGCTTGTGCTACACATGTGCACGACTCAGTTTTCAACCCATTGCTCTGCCCAGCCGCAGTGCAGAAAACTATACAGTTGCTTCCGTATCTAGGGCAAGGGTGGGGCTGGACAGTCCTCTCACAGGGAAGGGAATGAATCATTGTCCACAATAAAAGCACACAGCACAATCTTATCATTTGGCCTGATAACAGGGCTTTCCAAGCTTGCCCAATGACAAGGATCAGAGAGGAGAATGAAAATACAGACCCGGGGCTGGAGAGATGGCTCAGCAGTTAAGAGCGCCAACTGCTCTTGCAGAGGACTTGGATTCGATTCCCAGCACCCACATGGTGGCCAAGAACCATCCTTAAGCTGGGCGTGGTGGTGCATGCCTTTGATTCTAGCACTCCGGAGGCAGAGGCAAGGGGATCTCTGGGAGTTGAAGGCCAGCCTGGTCTACAGAGTGAGTTCCAGGACAGCTGAGGCTATAGGGAGACCCTGTCTTGAAAATAATTAATTAATTAATTAATTAAACAAATAAATCTGGGCGTGGTGGCACATACGTTTAATCCAAGCACTCATTCAGGAGGCAGAGGCAGGCAGATCTCTGTGAGTTCAAAGCCTAGGGAGATCCAGGCCAGCCTGGGCTACCCTGGCTCAAAAAACAAATAATAATAATAATACATGAATAATAAAAATAAGAGATAATATATTTTTTAAAACCATAGCTTCATTTGCAAAATAAGAAGAGGTGGTAGAGTCACCCAGCTCTGGTTCAAGCAAGCCTTTACTAAATGTCTTCCGAGTTCCTTTTTCTTTCTTTTCAAGATTTTAGGTTTTAGGGGCTGGGGAGATGGCTCAGTAGCTAAGAGCACTGGCTGCTCTTGCAGAGAACCAGGGTTCAATTCCCAGCACCTGCATGGCAGCTAACAGCCATCTATAACTCCAGTTCCAGGGGATCCAATACCCTCTTCTGACCTCTGGGGATCACACAACATGAGTGCACTTATTACACACATGCAGGCAATACATTCATACACATAAAATAAAAATAATTTAAAAAACATTTTTAAAAGATTTTTAGATTTTAGTGTTCCAGGTTCAAGCAAACCCAATGAGATAGAGTTCACCCATCTACTCCCTGACCCTCTCCCAGACTTTCCCATAATCAACATCCCTATCAGAATGACATATTAGTTTGGTATTGATAAGCCTACATCACATCTTTATCATCCAAAGTCCATAGTTTACCTTCGGGTTCATTCTTGGCCATGTATATTTTATGGGTTTAGGCAAATCTACAATGCCACTTGTCCACTATTATAGTACCGTAAGGTATAGTCCTATTGCTCTCTACCCTACCTATTCATCCCCAAATAGCTCTTCCTATTTTAAAAACATCAGTGGAAATAGTAATGATAATAATCAAAGTAAAATGCCCAGATCTATGCATGGCAATAACTGGTAAACTCTAAGAAAAACACTTTTAGGACCAGTCAGATGGCTCAGTGGGTAAAAACCCTTGCCATACAAGCCTGGTGACCTGAGTTTGATCCCAAAAAACCCATGGTGGAAGTAAAGAACCAACTCCCAAAAGCTGTCCTCTGTCCCTCACACCCACATCATGGCTCGTGTGTGTGCCCATGTACATATGTCTATGCAACAGTAATAAATAAATAAATAAATAAATAAATAAATAAATAAATGGAAAACAGTTTTAAATTACAGTAATGATAATAATATATACAATACAAATATGCACATGAAATGGCCGTAAGGGAGGAAGGGTCTATGTTATGAATGAAGCCAGCCGACAACACTTTGAACTCCGTAGTAACAATCCTTGGCCATGGCTAGATGTTAGAATCTCCTCAGAACTTAAAACATTCCCAGGCCCTCAGCCTACCTCCCGGAGATTTCATTTATCTGATTTCGTTTATCTAAGGAGAGTGGAGTGGACCATGTGGATCAAGCTTTCCAGATCTTTCTACCATGAAGCCACCTTTGAAGACTACTGTCCTAGAGCCTGCTGCTGCTAAGTGTGGTCCGGAGACCAGAGGCTCGGAGTCTGCACGGCTGCTCAGAAACGTGGAATCTCGGGTTCCACCCTGAATCAGAGGAATCAGAACTTGTAGTTTCACAAGAACTCTAGGTGATTTTGTCTGTGTGAAGACTGAGAAGGCGGGCCTCGGGGAGCCGCCCCTTCCCCGCCCCTCCCCCCACATTCAATAGCTGTGTCCTTCAGCCTCCCAGCAGCAGAGCTCAGCATGGCTGAGCAAGTCTCCCACAGGAAAGGCTTTTTTTCTCTTAGCTCTCACTGTGATTCCCTGTGCTCTGTCTCCGCGCTGTCTTCCCCTCTGGTCCTTCTGTGCTGACCTGTCCACACGCATCACTCACACACACTTTGGGCTGCTCCCTTTCTCTGTCCCCCTTCATTCCTAGGCATCCTCCCCTGTCTCCCCATGGTGAGATACCATCTACTAAATCGCATCTACATGGCTGCCCAAGCTGCAAGTGGTGCTGGGGGAAAATAAGTGCCTTTGTCAGAGACAACTTCAGGGACTCACATATGACCTGTGCAGTTCCACACTTGGTTTAATGTCTTGGTAGTGATTTTAATTTAAAAAATTGTTTATTTCTTTGGTTTTTTGAGACAGGGTCTTCCTATAGCCCCAGCTGGCCTGGAACTGCTACATAGGCCAGGCTGGCCTCAATCTCACAGAGATTCACCTGCTTCTGCCTCCCAAGTGCTGGGATTAAAGACATGCACCACTATGCCTGGCATAAGAAAAGTTTTTATAACACTTTATTTATTTATTTGTGTGTATGTGTGTGTGTGCATGAGTACACATCCATAAGTGTACCACAGCACACAAGTATAAGAAGTCAGAAGAAAACTTTTGGGAGTTGGTTCTCTCCTTCTACCTTGTGGGTTCTGGGGATCAAGCAAGTTGTCAGGCTTGGCGGCAAGCACCTATACTCACTTAGCCATCTCACCTACCCCTGTAATGATGTTTGAACAAGGGCTCTGCATTCTCAGCTTGGGTTGGATTTGCACTTGTCATCATTTGCATAGTTTACCCTGAAAACTGTGTCTGGCTCCGACCTGTCCTTCTGCTAGGATTCTTTACCCAATGGAGTAAAGAAGCTTAGGGTCACGAAGTGGCAAAACATGAGGTCAATGTTGGGGTGTCTTTCTTCAATTCCTTCTCCACCTTATTTTTTGGAGACAAAGTCTCTTACAGAACCCAGAGCTCGCTGTTCTCATTGAGCTAGTTGGCCAGGGAACCCGTGGGATCCACCTTCTGTGATCCTGTTGTTGGATTACAGGCATGTGCTGCCCCATCTGGTTTTTACATGGGGGCTGGGAACCTGAACTCAGCTGCCCATGCTGGTGCACTAAGGACTTTACCCATCTCCCTAGCTCCAGAATAATCCAGTTAAGAGGGGGGGATATTACATCCCAGCATCCTCCACCATGTTAATGCATGACAAAAAAGCCATCACAGATGTCAGTGCCGTGCCCTATACCAGCCTTGGATCCATGAGCTAAGTAAATCTGTGTTCTTCATAAACGATCTAGTCTTAGCTATTGAGTTATAGCAACAGAAAACAGATAAGAGACAAGACTTTGACCCTGACTGGGACCCCAGCAGAGGGCCACAAGCCCCTTGACCCACCTAGTACAGAAGCAGCTCTTGAGATGGGCACTTCAGGCTCTGCCTGCTTCATGAGACACACTGCTGTCCTTTGACTCAACTACACTTCTACAACAGTCTTTCTTATGCCTGGTGAGGTATAAGAAGGGGCAGCCACGGCCTCTCCATCCCTATCTACCTGTTTCCACCCTGATATATATCCTACTAGGCTATGACCCGGAGAGTTCAGTTTTTCATGTTAAACTATGAATATTGGCTTGCTGGTTATTTATCAAAATGTCTTTCTAGTTATTATGATAATAATAATTAAATCAATTCTTAACAATTAATTCCTATTTTGGGGGGTATTTTTATTGCCACTCCTCCATTCACAAAAGCACAGCATATCACACACACACACACACACACACACACACACACACACACACAGCTGGAGGGAACAGATGTTCTAAAAAACCAGGCCCTGATTATGTTGGGACTCTGCTGTCCTGGTTAAGCAAACACAGCCCTCATTTCCACCCTGGGAAAGGGGGTGGCTGCCCTTTAGTTTTGGCGACGTGAACATTGCTGGCCTTTTGCTCACACAGAGCTCCTGTGTTCTGGAGCTGGACAGAGACCCGGACCCGCAGAGTGCCAGCAAGGCTAGTGGCATTTGGGGAGCTTTATGTGGTCTTGGGGGCAGACAAAAGCAGCCTGTGGACCACTCTTTATCGACTGATGAGTTTCAGCTATTGTTCATTCATTCATTTATTCATTCATTTATTCAATCATTCATTCATCCATGCCAGGGATCCTGTCCTAGCTATAAGGAGGTTCAGTGGAAAGCAAGCCAGTCAAAACACCTGTCTTCATGGAGATTATACATCTGAGAAGAGACAGACAAAAACCAAGCCAGCAAACAGAAGTAATTACAAGTTTGATCAGGTCTCAAAAGTTGAGTCAGAGGCTGTAAGATACGGAACAAAGGAGACCCATGTTCATGCTCAACCCAAGGAGAGATCCAAGATGCCTCTTTGATAAGAACTTGGAAGATGAGAGGGAGTCAGTCAAGCAGAAGCAGGAGGAGGCATGCAGGCATAGGGCACAGCGTGTGTAAAGGCCCTGAGGCAGCCGAAGGCAGTAGGTGGGCCTGGAGATTGGTGGTTAGAGGGAAGTGAAGGGAGGAAGTCAGGCCAGGAAGGGCCTTGGGGTCATGGCAGAATGTGGCTTTGGTTCCTAATGATTTCATTATCACTGTTTCCCATCTGTCTGGGATGTGACAGTGAGGAACAGGCCTGACACTTCAATGTTTGCTGAAGGAGTGGGTGAGGGAGGCGGCTCTGGAAGAGCAGAAGCCGTGGGTGGGAGGGCAGCGAGGGCTTTGTAACTGGAACCAGAAAGAAAGGGTGAGGTGCGGGCTGGGGAAGCAGTCACGGTACGGTACGGTACCGTGGCCACAAACCAGGGAGAGAGGAATGCGACCAGGGCAGAATTAGCAGGACCAGCTGATGAAGGGACCTGGGGGGGGGGGTCCAGGTGGGATCCTGGGAGGCTGTCAGGTTTCTGGTAGGGCTCCCCTGGAAAACCCCAAGCTCTGGACCAAGGAATTTAGTAAGCAACTTGTATGGCCTGAACAGAGCAATGACCCATTAAGTATCTAGGACTCATTAACCAAGTGTTTTCCCATACATCACCCCCTCCCCTCCATCTTCAAGACAGTCCATTTGGCAGCTGCTTCGACTTCCTCCAAGTTACCAAAGAAGATAGGAGGCACCCACCCCCCCCGCCCCCATCCTTAGTAAGGGGAGAGCTGACGCTTAACCTCAGACACTCCAAACTCTGGAAATATGTATCCCAGTCCGTGTCTCTTTGAAACCCACGCCAACATCTCACATATATGGTGCCTCTGACAGCTCTGGCTCTGTTGTTAATGAAGTCACACTAGAAAGACACCTTGAGGCCAGGCTGTAGTGTGGCTGGTATGAGGGGCTGATCCCAAGGGGGCTGGCAGGAAGTCAGCAGGAGGTAGACACTGAGTTGGACCCTAGAATCCTGACGATTAGGAGGATGGACCCTGGAGAAGGCTGGGGTTCAAGTTCACCAGGGAGCTTTAGGAGGCTGGAAGGCCCGGCAGAACTGTGCTGGGCCATGGGGAGTGGCTGTGGTATCCCTGGGTCACTGGCTCCCTGGAACTGTTGGCCTGCATGAGCCCTGAGCTGAGCACAGCCCTGGAGCCCATGACAGCCTTAGGTGGAGAGAGGAAGGGCCTGCTTGCTAAGTGGATGTGTCCAGGCTCCGGCCCATAGGACAAGAGGCAAGTCAGGGAAGAAAGGGCTTGTTTTGGCTCAAGGTTTGAGAGGTAAAGTCCATCCTGGCAGGGAAGACCTGGCTGTGGTGGAGATACATGAGGCTGCTTGCTTACATCTTGCTAGACCAGGAAACAAGGATGAGACAGGAGGCAGGGCCAGGCTATAAATCTCCAGGGCGCCCCCTACCCCCCCCCCCCTGCCAGAGTTCTGCTTCCTCTAGCTTGGCCACACCTCCCCAAAGTTCATGATCTCCCAAAATAGTACCTCAGTGGGGCACCAGGTATTCAAATGCATGATCTTCTGGGGGGACATTTCACATCTAAACCATAATATTGAATCCCTGGACTTCATAGGCTCCAGGCTATCTCATAATTCAAATTATATTTAGTCCAGTTTCAAAGGTCTCTATAGTCTTAACAGTTTTAACACTGTTCTAAAGTCCAAAGTCTCTTCTGAGAATCAAAGCAATTTATTAACTCTGAGCCCTTGTAAAAATCAACATCCAAGCTACATGCTTCTAATACACAATGACTCAAAGTAAAAAACCCTATGTCAAGAAAAAAATGGGAGGATAGCAGGGAAGACCGGAACCTCAGGAAAAAGCCCCCCAGACGTGCCCACAGCACAGGCCGGTATAATAATAATTTAATGTAATTAATAATATAATAACTTCAGAGGAAATACTTCAGCTGAGGCTCCCTTTTCCCAGTGTTTCCAGTTGACAACCCAGATTAGCTACCACAGCAACTGTGGTGTCTCCCCAGACCCCATGAGCACAGTCTTCCTTGTCCACATTTCAATGGCTTTCTGAATTCCCATTGGAAATGGCCTATTAAATGCTGACAGCATTTTAGGGCTTCTGTAATCCACAGCCCCCAACTCTTCCACATTTCCTCCCACAAACCAGTTCCAAAGGCCCAGGAACCACATGATCACATTTATCATGGTGCCAACCTTGCTCTTCGTACCAATTTTATGTATTACTTTTCCCATTGTTAAGACCAAATACCTGGTGAGAAGCCGTTTAAGGGAGGAAGGATTTATTTTACTTCATGGATTGAAGGGATGAGGCCCAGCATGTGGCAGCCAGAATGTGAGGCTGCTTGCTCACATCTCAGTGGACCAGGGAGCACAGCCAAGCTACTTACCTCAAGGCCACCTCCGGAATATCCACTTCTTCCAGCCAGACCCCACCTCCCAAAGATTCTACAACCTATCCAGATAGCACTACCAGCTAAAGATCAAGTATTCAAATATAAGAACCTGTGAGGAACATTTTATAATCTAAACCATAACAACTGTAGATGTCTTCTGCCTCTGTCCCAAACACTGTGTCCTCCAGGCCTCTGTGGGCAGGGCCTGCTCCTGACTGTGCTGTCAGAGATAACCCTGAGCTCTGCAGGGGTTCTTTGGAGAAGTTCCTTCTCCATTCTTTAAGCACTATCCATGAGATTGCATGTCCAGCACAGCTTCTGCAGTTTCCATTTCAATTGTTTGACCCCTTCCACCCTCAGATGACCTCAGGCTACAAGTGGTCTGGTCAGCTTCTCTAAGGAAATCCACATGGAGATTCAGAGCATAAAACGAGGGTACCACACAAGGGTCCTCAACCATTACGGGGTCTATTGCCTACAGAAAGAATGATCACAGGGGCTGGAAAGATGGCTCAGTGGTTAAGAGCGCTGGCTGCTCTTGCAGAGGATCCGGGTTCGATTCCCAGCTCCTACATCGTGGCTAAGAACCATCTTTTACTCCAGTTCCAGGAGAATCTGATGCCCTCTTCTGATATCTGCGGCATTGCACGACACGGGTGCACAAACCTGCATGCAGACATTATACTCATACACATAAAAAAAAAAAAATGACCACGGTGACAAGGAACTGTAGAAGCCCCCACACGTGTGTACATGTGTGAGCATGCATGCATATGCCACAGTACACATGAGGAGGTCAGAGACAACCTTGGGTATCAGTCCCTACCTTCTACCTTGTTTGAGTCAGGACTCGTGGCCTCTGTGCACTCCAGGCAGCTGGTCCTCTGCTTTCCAGGATTCCTCCTGTCTCCACCTCCCATATTATGGTAGGAGCGCTGGGATGACAGAAGCATGCACGACTATAGCCAGCTTTCCGTGGGTTCTGGGGATCCGAAATCCTGTTTTCATCACACTCGTGCACGTGCTACCCACTGAGCTGTCTCCCCGGCCTCCGGAACATGCTTCTTGAACCATAGGGGTCACCCTTGACCTGTCTTAAGTCAAGGTTTTGAAACTGCAAGCAAGAAAGACCTCAAATCAACACAGACAGAGGGAGATGTTATTGGCAGAAGCGAGCAGGCATCAAAGGCAAGCCAAGTGGGAGCCTCAGAAAGGGAGAACGGGGATCAAAAAACCATGAGGAGACCCAGGGGCTGCTCCCGCTGTAGGTCCCTGAAACGACAACCGTCCTCGTATGGATGGAGAGTTGAATCCAGGGCCGCTGGTTCTAAAATCCAAGAATGTTCAGATCCCTTATATCAAATCACGTATTGTTATATTGTTGTACAGAATCTGAATACATCCAGATCTCTTCCTTCTCTTCCCCTTTCCATCCATCCCTCCTTCCATGTTTCCTTTTCTTCTTTTCTCTCTCTCTCTCTCTCTCTCTCTCTCTCTCTCTCTCTCTCTCTCTCTCTCTTTCTCTCTCTCTCTCTCTCTTTGAGGGACAGTCTCTCTGTGTAGCCCTGGCTGGCCTGGAACTAAGATCAGGCTGGCTTTGAGTGTGTCCTGCCCCTGCCCCTGCCTCTGCCTCTGCCTCTGCCTCTGCCCCTGCCCCTGCCCCTG
>VZQC01014654.1:3243490-3416115 GCA_009823505.1 Rhizomys pruinosus
GGAAAAAAAATATCATATCAATCAGGTGTTGAGTATGGTATGGTATCTCTGGTATTCAGTGTATTAGTTGGTTATTTACGGTGTGTGTGGCCCGTATACTGGTATAATCTTGATATGATTAACTGAGTGTGTAGTGATGTGTGTAATAGACTCACACCGCCGCTCACAACTTTGTAGAAGAAACGGAGTAAACAATACAGCGCCATGATATAATTAAATCAGAACCGCGACTTTGCCCCTTCGGAGGGAAACACAGCACTCCAGCCACAAAAGGGTGCAGACAGCTGTAGGTCAGACATTGAACGGGGCTGCGAGCGTGGGGTCGGCGCCGCCCACATGGCGCAAAACGCCCGGAATCGACTCTAGATTTGACTGAGAAATTATGTATGATTATGGAAAAAGTTTAATAACGACATAACTACCCCACCACTCAAACATTAAACGCTCAGGAAATAAGAAGAGAGAAAAGAGGTGTCAAGGACCAGCCAGGAGCATACAACGTGACCACTCCATCCAGCTGAATCTGCTCAGAGATGGATTTTGACCTGAACTCCAACTATAGTCCCCCCTGCCCTTTGAACGTAGACATCGGATGTGGTGGCTCTCTCTCCCCCAGCTCCTCATCTGTGAAATGACAGCAGCCCCTTCTCTCGGACAAAGCCCATGTGAGACCATGTGGCTTTAGTCCAATGACCAAGGTGCATGTGCGCCAAGGTGCGTGTGTGGCCCAAGTCCATGTTGTCAGAGCAGTGATGCAAGCCTGGAGCTCCCCAGAGCGCTCAGCTGCCTGATCCTCACTGCAGGCACTGCTTTACTGATAGATTTTAAAAGGCAGAATCAATGTGAAAAATAAATTATACAACAGATACAGACTGAAACTCTCCCTGGGTTGGTGGGGGCGGCAGTGACTCGGGGGTGTTCCTAACAATCACCTGACTTCACTTTCTTTATTCCAACTCTCTTCACACCTAGAAGACCTCGCCAAGATATGTTGGTCAAATAACGATATTCTAGATCCTGGAGTGACATAGAATTGGTTGGTACCGTTGAATTTAGAAACCTACCATGACTCTTTTTTTTTTTTTTTTTTTTTTTGTTTAGCATGGGTTTAATAATTCCAATGCTGAGAAAGGTCAGGACGTCAGATGGCCTGGGTCGACCTGCCGCGGCTAGTCGATAGGCGCTACTCATTGAGATGTCAGGCAGAGTGAAGAGGGACCAAGGTGGAATTGGGGTCCTAAGGAGTGTAAGTTGAAGACTGTCCCTCTGGCTTCCAACACAACATGATCTATCCACACATGGTGACAAAATCATAACTGTAATTCATCAGCACGCACAGAGGAGTCCGCCAATTCGTCTTTCAGTTAAGTAAAACATGTACATAAGAGAAACAGAACTCTGGCCATTTATTATCTACTGATGGTCCTAAGCATTTTGTGGTCTGCACGTGGGCTCGTTTTAACGTCAACAATTCCTTTGCAAGCTATTTTATCTTTATTTTATGTATTTATTTATTATATTATTTATATTATTTATTTTTTGGTGCTCGTTAGGAGTATGAGTGTTCTTCCCTGTAGGCCCGGTGGCCTGGAAGTGTCCTATGTTAACTAGCCATAGCCTCACACAGTAGATGCACTGCCTGCTGCTCCCATGTGTGGATTAAAGACAGGCAATGAGCAAGGCGTCAGGCCAAGTGCCTGTTTTTAGCCAGACGGCAGTTTAGGGGGGCTGGAGAGATGCCTAGCGTTAAGAGCACCGACACGGCGTCGTCTTGCAGAGGACCCGGGTTCGATCCCCAGCACCCACATGGCGGCCGAGAACCGTCCGAAACTCCAATTCCAGGAGAACTCCAGTTCCAGGGGAATCCGAGACCCTCTTCTGACCTCCGCGGCATTGCACGACACGGGTGCACAGACTTGCATGCAGACAGTACATTCATACACATACAGAAATAAATAAATAAATAATTAATAAAAAAAATTAAAGAAGAGCAGTTAGGACCAGATACCTGCCTCTGGAAGGAGTTTGAGTCTAGCTAGAGGGCTGTCTCCACCTCCGGCCATAACTGAGCAGTAGTCTCAGGACAATGCTCCAGGCTGGGCATTGGGAACGAGCACCTCTTGGGAGCCATGTGATCTTTGCAGAGACGGGAGTTTAAGGTCCAGCTCCTGCATTCGCTTGCTTATCTAGGAGATTTGGACAAGTTCTTTGACTTTCCTGGGTCCAGTTTCCTCATCTGCAGAACAAGATTTTGGATTCTCACAGCTGTGATAGTCAAGGACCTAAATTTAGCACACACCAGATGGCCTGATAGGCACTTGCTGGCCAGTCCCCTTCATCTCCGGAACACAATCAGTATTGAAAGGTCTGGGCTTTTCAGGGAGGAAATGGAACCAAAGAAGTCTTCTGCACCCCCACCCCCACACTGCCATTATCTGACCTGATTGAAACTCCCTCCGTGGCTGGGACACCCCCACACACCCCGAAATGACAGTGACTCAGCCTTTGTCTTATCTGATTATCAGTGTTGATTCCTAGAAGCTGAAAGTCACTTCTCTTCTGCACCCATTGCTACAACCTCCCACCATGAGGTTCTAATTCTATCCCCCAACCACAGACTCAGAAGGAATGGGGTGACAGCACATGGGGTTTCCAGGGGAAAGTCTGGGCTGGAAATCTGGGGGCCAGGCAAGTCCTTCCAGACTCTAGAATACAAGCTGAGAGACGAAACAGACAGGAGGACAGAAACCAAGCTAGAGAGCAGACTGGCTGCACTGCCCACTGTGCCCAGCCTTCTGACACTGCGACACCACAATGTCATCTACTAAGTTCACACTAGAGAACACACAACTGAGTTATCAAAAAAGATGACACACTGCAGGACGAGGTGGTTCACGCCTTTAATCCCAGCACTTGGGAGTCGGAGGCAGAGGCAAGCAGATCTCTGTGAGTTTGAGGCCAGCTTGGTCTACATACCGAGTTCCAGGCCAGTTAGGGCTATAGGGAGACCCTGTCTCAAAAAAAAAAAAAAGAATCACGCATACACACACACACACACACACACACACACTTCATGTTTTAAGTTTGGCTCAGCGGTTAAGAGCACTTACTGTTGGCTACTCTTGCAGAGGGCCCAGGTTTGATTCTCAGCATCCACAAGGCAGCTAACAACCTTCTGCAATTCCAGTTCCAAGTGCTCTGATGCTCCCTTCTAACTGCCATGGGCACTGCATGACACAGGTGCACTTAACATACATGCAGGCAATGCAGTCATACATAGAAAATAAATAAAAATAGTAGAAAATTTTTATTTAATTTTTATTGAGCTTTTGTGCATTTCATACAATATTTCTTTTGTGCCTGTGTGTGTGTTTTGAGAGAACTTTTTTTTTTAAGGGATTCACAATATAAGAGCACAGTTGTTTTCAGATCACATTAATGTTGCTCAGTTTGCCATACAATTAGGTAATTGGCACTAGCATCCACAGATGAGGGATACCATTTGTCGTTTGTTTTTCTGGGACTGTGTTACTTCACTGAGCATGATGTCTTCTAGCTCCATACATTTACAATATTTCTTAATCAAGTTTATGCCCGTTGCCTGTCCATGCCCCACCCTTGTACTCATGCATTCTGCCATACATGTTAAGCACTGTCTTGTATCTTTTTTGATTCAGAAGTTTACTGTTTGGGTAAGTTCTTTGAGCACGTCTTTTTGTTGCTGTTGTTACCTTTAATTTTCATTTTGTTTTGTTTTGTTTTTGTTTTTGTTTTTGTTTTTTCTTCAAAAAGTTCTGGGATCACAGGCTCCATCTCGGCATCTTGAGTCCTAAGATCACAGGCTCCATCTTGGCTTCTTGAGTGCTGGGATCAGGGGCTCCATCTCAGTGTCTTGAGAGCTGGGATCCTGGGCTTCATCTCAGTGTCTTGAGTTCTAGGATCACAGGCTCCCATCTTGGCTTCTTGAGTGCTAGGATCCTGAGCTCCATTTCATCAAAATATCTCTTTATTCATGCAGCGGTCCCAAATGGCCAAGTAAACGTGGGACTCCAAACCATTTAGAAGCTGGTGGCCAATAATTTCTTTTAAGAAGTAATTTATCATGGGGCTACATTCATAACCCTCAGGCCACAGGTTACATGCACCTAATGGAGCAAGCTGGACATGACAATGGGAACATACTGGGCAGGATCTGATGTACAAGAGGTGAAGTATACAAGCTTTTTAGACATTTAATATATGTTGCTGTTGCTGATGATGATGATTGCACTTATTAAGAATAGAGGTTCTGGGGGGCTGGAGAGATGGCCTAGCGGTTAAGAGCGCCGACCGCTCTTACAGAGGACCCGGGTTCGATCCCCAGCACCCACATGGTGGCCGTGAACCATCTGAAACTCCAATTCCAGGAGAACTCCAGTTCCAGGGGAATCCGACACCCTCTTCTGACCTCCGCGGCATTGCACGACACGGGTGCACAGACTTGCATGCAGACAGTACATTCATACACATACGGAAATAAATAAAAAATAAAAAAAAAAAAAAAGAATAGAGGTTCTGGGCTGGAGAAGATCAAGCCTAGCGTTAAGAGAACCACTGCTCTTGCAGAGGACCAGGGTTTGATTCCCAGCACCCACATGGTGGCTGAGAACCATCTTAACTCCAGTTCCAGGGGGAATCCAACACCCTTCTGACCTCCAGCGCATTGCATGACTGACACGGGTGCACAAACCTACATGCGACAGCATATTCATACACATACAAAAAAAAAAAAAAGAATAGAGGTTCTAGCTGGGTGTGGTAGTGTATGCCTGTAGTTCCAGTGCTTGGAAAGTAGAGGCAGGCTGATCTCTGTGAGTTCAAGGCCAGCCTGGTCTATATAATGAGTTCCAGGACAGCTGGGTTTTATAGGGAGACCCTGTCTCCTTTCTGTCCAAAAAGACAGAAAAAAAAAAAAAAAAAGGATAGAGGTTCTGCTTAGAAGAAGCTGGATTTGAAGGCCTCTTGGGCTCCATTACTGACCTCCAATCAGCTGCCTGGTATGTGCAAGACTCTGGGTTCAAGCCCTGGCAAGCAAGCCAAACCTGGTCTCAAGACTGATGAATAGACACTTGAACAGTGGCAGGAGGTGGCAAAGTTGCAGACGTGGCTGCTACCCACATACAGGGTGAGTCACGGGGTAAGTGGCATGGCAGCACACATGAGCTGTCCCAGCACCTCACCCCCTGCCCACCTTCGAGGGTAGAGTTCGTACTGCTTCACCTCCATCTAACAAGTCACGGGGTAAGTGGCAGCACACATGAGCTATCCCAGCACCTCACCCCCCGCCCACCTTCAAGGGTTCACACTGCTTCACCTCCATCTAACAAGCTTCACTCAAGGCTCTCAGGCCCGGCACTACCCCAGAGCTGTGCGAAGAAGGGGACCCAGGAGCCATTGTTGCAGCTAGTGAAGTTGTCACAGTACAAAGCCATCCATGTTGACCATCAAACTCAAGTTCCCTTCAGATTAGATTGTGCTGGAAGCAGAAGCACATTAACTAGGGTGAGGACAGGGCTGAGCTCCACTGAAGGCCTGAAGAAGACCAGTTTCTGACTTCTTCCTGACAGGGATGGAGAACAACACAGTCAACCCACTGATAGTCATAGGCCAAGTCCCGGAGCCCAGGACAATTTGTTCTGTTAAGGCATCACATCTGGAGCTGAAGAGATAGCTCAGTTGGCAAAACATTTGACACACAGGCAGGGAGACCTGAGTTTGACTCTCAGAACACAGTTAAAAAAGGCGGGTGTATGTGCGTTTGTAATCCCAGAGCTGAGACGGTAGAGACAGGTGGATCTCTGAGGTTCCTTTTTTTAGCCCTTTAACTGAAGTAATTTCATCCAAACAATCCTATAGTAAGTTCTTCATGTTACCATTACCCCTTGAATGCTAGAGCTTTCCACATACAGATTTCCCAGTCGGATCGGAGGAGAGGGGTATCGCAGGTAAGGCCGCAGCACACGGGGCATACCACCACTTCACCCAGCACAAGCACTGTGGTTCTTGGCATCTGGCTGGTGAGTGGTTTCTTCCCAGAAGCCCAGGCTGAGAATCTACTTTCCAGAACCATTTGTAATACAAACTATCTTTGGCTAGGTTTCCCAGGAAGTGGATCCTGAGACAAGGATTGAGTACAAGCCCTTTGTTAATTTTAAAGCCAATCCCAGCATACAGCAACAGGAGAATGGAAAAGCAATAAAGTCTGTGTTACTAAGCAGGCTCCCACTGTGGGTAGCTCAGACACCAATCTCAATAGGGAACAGACAGAAAGAAAAAAAAAAACATGCCTTCAGGGGTTAGGGAGACGGCTCAGCCAATATGGTGCTTGCTTTGAAAGCATGAGGCCCTGAGTTCGATCCAGAGAATCCTTGTAAAAAAAAGGCTGGACATGCCGGGCATGGTGGCACACACCTTTAATCCCAGCACTCAGGAGGCAGAGGCACACAGATCTCTGTGAGTTCAAGGCCAGCCTCATCTATATAGCGAGCTCCAGGCCAGCTGGGACTATAGGGAGACCCTGTCTCAAAAAAAGAGACAAAAAAAAAAAAAAAGCTGGACATGATGGTGTACACTTGTGATCCCGGTGCTGAGAGGAAAAATGATACATGGGTCTTTGGCCAGCTAGTCTAGTCTGCTTGGATAGTTCCAGGCAGTGAGAGCCATGCTGTCTCAAAAAAGGGTGGATGATGCCTGTGGAACAACGGCTGAGGTTGTCCTTTGGCCCTGAGTCAGGTACATATGTCTACACATTCCCGCGCGCGCACATGGGTGTACACACACGTACACACACACACACACACCACACAAGAATACATCTTCAGACTGCCCTGCCCAAGGGCCAGAAGCTGGGGCACTGTCTCTCCTTCCTATGCATGCATGGCTGGATGTTGCTGCCACAGTGTGAACGGCCTCGTGCTTCTGGCCTCCCAACCAAGCCTGCGATGCGGGAAAGGGAAGCACTCGGGCAGAAAATCCCAGGTGCTTGCACAGAACACTGCCAACACAGAAGTGGAAAAGTCAGGTCCTGGGGGATCAGCACCCACAATGTCCACTCCATCAGGGCTGAGCATACAGCATACATGTGCTCTTCAGAGAGCACATTAAAGAATTAAAGAAATCATTAAAGAATTAAAACAAACTAGGTGCGGTAGTGCACAGCTGGATTCCAGCACTCACAAGGCAGGGAAGGAAAAGTGCCCCAAACTCGAGGCCAGTCTGGGTTACAGAGTGAGTTCCAGGCCAGCCAGTGCTATAGAGTAAGAATCTATGTCAAAACCCAAAACTGAAATTAAAAAGAATAAAAATAAGCCAAATATGGAGGTGCATGTCTCAGCACTCAAGAGGTGGCGACAGAAGGTCTTCAGTCCTCAGAAAACCGAGTGATACAGACATAGCTCAGTGACAGAGTGACTATCTAGCACCAGCAAGTTCTGACATTCAGCCCTCACCACTGCGGGCATGAGGAGGGTCGCTTACAGTAGCTCCGTGCGTAGGCATTTACACACCACTGACTGTTTCATCTTCATGACAACCTGTTAGATGACTGAAATTCTGTACCTCCATTTCTCAGATGAGAAAACAGAGATGTTAGAGATAGATGTTAAGTCTCTAGGCCAAGATCCCATGGGCAGTAAATCGCTTTACACTAAGCTCCACAAGAGCTGGCACGAGCTTCTAGTCAACAGATGTTCGGTGCGTGATGAAGGAACCTCTAGTGCGGGTGCAGAAATGGAGCACCAAGCACTCAATAGAAATGTATTCATTCATGAGCAAGTGACTTAGAAAGAAGTCAAGAAGAGGAAGTCGAGTCCTCTACCACAAATATTTCTGTGACCTTGGGTAATTCCCCACCCTAACCTGGCCACAGCTCCCTAATCTATAAACCCCTCGCACCAACACCTGCTTCCTTCACTTCCTGCCACAGGTACAAGTACAAGCATTACTGTAATTCTCAGTCCTCGGGAGACAGTACACCCACCCAGTGCTCTTCCCCCTCTCTCCAGTCCCCTCTTTACTTTACCTCTCTCTGATTAGCTCAGCTGTTACTTTATTGTGTTTTCTTGGTCTTGAACTCACAGAGATCTGCCTGCCTCTGCCTCTCTGAATGCTGGGATTAAAGAGGTGCACCACCACACCCGGATCCACCTTTCTTTTCTAAAAAATATTTTATTATTTTTGAGCCAGGCGTGGTGGTGCACGCCTTTAATCCTAGCACTTGGGAGGCAGAGGCAGGTGGATCTTTGTGAGTTCAAGGCCAGCCTGGTTTACAGAGCGAGTTCCAGGACAGCTGGGGCCACAGGGAGACCCTGTCTCAAAAAGACCAAAAAAAAATTTTTTTTTAATTATTTTTATTTTATGTGTATGAGTATATTGCCTATATGTGTGTAAATGCATCTGTGTCATGCAATGCCCACTGAGCTAAGTGGGCGTCAGATCCCCTGGAACTGGAGTTAGGACAGTTGTCAGCTGGGAGCCAAACCCAAATCTGTAAGAGCAGCCAGTGCTCTTAACTGCTAACCGCTGAGAAATCTCCCCAGATCCCCACCTTTGTTAATTATCAGGGTTTTTTTTTTGTCTTTTTGAGACAGGGTCTCCCTGTAGCCCCAGCTGTCCTGGAACTCGCTCTGTAGACCAGGCTGGCCTTGAACTCACAAAGATCCGCCTGCCTCTGCCTCCTGAGTGCTAGGATTAAAGGCGTGTGCCACCACGCCCGGCTCAATTATCAATTTTTAAGGAGTTTTAATTTCAGGGCTGAAGAAATGGATGGCTGTTTGGTAAAGTGTTGGCCATACAAACACGAGGATCCAAGACTGGCACCCTTGTAGAAGGCCAGGCATGACCATGCATGCCTAATAATCCCAGCTCTGGGGAGGAAGAAACTGGAGGACCTCTGGGGTTCATTGGCCAGAAAATTGGTGAACCCCAGGTTTAGTGAGAGATCTTGTCTCAAAAATTAATGTGGAGAGTGGCTGAGGGAAACACCTGACTCCAACCTCTGGATTCTCCATGGACATGCATGGACGCCCACCCACATATAAAACATATACAAAAGGGGTAACACATACATATTAACACACAGATACACATACACAGATACTTTTTAAAGAAGGATGGGTTTTTAAAAGATTATTATATGTGAGTGCATAATTTTGGGTGGAGAACACATGATGCAGTGCAAGTGTGGAGACCAGAGGACAATTTTGTGGGGTTTGTCCTCTCCCTCCACTTTTATCTGGGATCTGGGGATCAAACTCAGATGACCAGGCTTGCAATGGCAAGTACCTTTGCCCACTTAGACCTCTTGCTAACCCCAAAAGGAGTTTCGATTTCAGTTTTTTTTTAATTAGGGACTATTTTTAGAATGGTTTTAAGTTTATAGGAAAATAACCAGAAAGTACAGAGAATTCCTATATATACCCCACCACACCCCACTATTTCCTGTATTTACTAATAGGTTCCTACATGTTACATTTGCTTCAAGTGATAAATCAATACTGTTCTATTCTTATTAACTAATAGTTTACATAGGACTCAGCATGTTTCATTCTCTATGTATACAAAAACATAGGACTAACAGATATAAATCAAATGTGCTCATTATGACTAACCCCTGACAGCATGTAGCCGTCACCACCCATAGAGCAAAGCAGATATGCTCTCCCCTTGTCCCCTGGGTTCCACCTGTTCACTGCTTGCGACCCCTGGCAGACACTGAGTTTGTATTGCTGCTACAGCCTGCCTTTTCCAGAATGTCAAGGAATTGGAATTACACAACGTGGGGACTTTTCAGAGTATCTGTTTCACTTAGTACTAAGCATTTATGCTTTTTCCATGTCTTAATGTTATGCTATAAGGTAATGATCGTAAAACATAGACAAGTACATTTTCCATTAAACCACTCTTTGTGTGTGTTTGTGTACATGTTCACGTGTGCATGTACATGTGAAGAGTCCAGAGGTCAGCATTGGGTAGCTTTCCCAATCTCTCTCCACTTTCTTTTTTGAGACAGTATCTCCCACTGTTCTAGTTTTATTTCTGTTGCTGTGACAAATACTCCGACAGCGAGCAGCAGTGTTAAGTACATGTTGACTTATGGAGCCATCATTGTCATCGTCATCATCCATGCCCCAAACTGGAATTCCATGCACAGTAAACATCTGCTTCCGGTTCCTATGGCTCATTGGTTTCTGCCATGGAGTAGCATTCTACACTGTCTGGTTTGACCACAGTGTGTTTATCCAGCCACTTATTGGAGGACATCTTGGTCGCTTCCAAGTTTTGCCAGTTCTGAAGAAAGCTGCTTCAAATATCTACACAGACTTTTGTGTGGACAGGAACTCCCAAGTCATTGGCGAACACCAAGAAGCATGGTTACAAAACCTCTGTCTGGCGATTTTACCAAGATTACTGAATAGGGAGTAGCCATAGCCAGGCCCAGCACTTCACTGAGGTTGCCATTCTTAATCACCATGGTAACCCTGAGACCCCCCGCCCATGATGTTGCTCTCTCAAGTCACGGATGAGCAAACTGAAGATTGAGGAACTAAAAACCCACAGCGGTGTGGCCATTGTCACCTGTCTGTGGACTCGCAGGGCAGCCCATGAGCCTAAAAGCTGGGACTAAGATCCCATCCAACTTTCTCTTTCACTCCGTGTGGAGTCTTTTCTCCTTTGGTTAAAACAAGCAGCTCTGTTTTCCAATCTGGTTGTTCTGGAAAGAATGTCTTTCCCTTTCTAGTCACCCCCTGTTTAATTGGGATAACCCTCCAACTGGAAGTCATGGCTGACTCTTTTGGCTAGTGCAGGAGCAGAGGCAGCCAACATGTGCCCCGAGGCCCCTTCCTTACTCCACACATCCGGGACTCAATGGGAAACAACTAACTAGTTGTGGAAAAGCAATAGGCTTCAGGTGATAGATCCCTTCCTCTTCTGGGATGGTGCTTGTCTCCTGGTGTCCCATAACTGTGGAGTCCCTAGGGAGATGGGATCCTGGGGCAGCCATCCTGAGATGGTCTGGGCAGATGAGGGCAATGAAGGTCAAGTTTATGGGGTCATGTCACCCTAGAATCACCAGAAAATACAACCAGGGCTCACCCCGCCATCAGGTGACTGTCAGCTCCCAGGCCCCGTCACAGCCTTCCAGTTCCCACCGTCCCCAAGCCCCCTTAAGTACCAATAATGGAAGTGCTTACTAGGCCCTGCAACAATTCACCCTTATCTTTTATTTATAGCTGACAAAGCTCCAAGCAGGAAAAATATAATCACACTTTAAATAATAGAAGTTGTAGGTATTACAGCTACACGGGCAGTTACCGGCGCCGCCACTATGCCTCCCTGCAGACCTGACGGGGGCACGCTGACTGCATTTTTAATTTTTAAAACATATTTCTTCCCAAATTATTCTGCGTTTCCGAGGAGCCACATTTATGGGGGTGATAAATTACTGTAATAAAGTGCCTCTTCTTCAGATGTATAGGATGAAGGCACGCTGTGCTCAGCCCAGCTCAGGCGGCCCCGAGAGAGTGGCGGGAAGTCCCCCTGCCTCGCTCCTCACTTTAATTATTCGGCCGATGTGCCCTACATTTTTAATACAGTCACAAGTTTTCTTTAAGCAAAGAAGTCAAACGGGCCACCAATTTGTATTTGTGGCAGCAATGCATGTGAGACCTCTGAATGCAAGAACCTGTATGTACACCCTTGGGTGGAGAGGTGTGCGGGAGTACAAACACCTTTGGTGTGTGTGTGTGTGTGTGTGTGTGTGTGTGTGTAAGCTAATTCCCAGATATGTGCATGAATGTTTAAACCATCCCTGTGTGTGAGTGAATGTATAAAAACAACCCGAGTGTGACAGGCATGCATACACACATGTGCATACTGTGTGGATACTTGGGCACAGCCCATAGCGTATGTGCAGGTGTGTGCGGAGAGCACACTGCTGCGGCACTGTGTTCAGGCCTGTCTGCTGCTCATCTGCCTTCTTCTAGCGCCCCCATGTTAATCCCCTTCCCCTTGCCACTCGCTCCTCTGCACAGTGAAGCCCAGAGCCTATACCACATATTTGGAGGATATACTGCCTCTTATTAACTTCCCTTCCCTTCCCTTCCCTTCCCTTCCCTTCCCTTCCCTTCCCTTCCCTCCCCCTTCCTTTTCCCTCCCCCCTTCTTTTTCTCTTCTCCTTCCCATTTCCCCCTTCTCCTTCCCTTTCCCTTCTCTTCCCTTCCTCTTCCCCCTTTCCCTTTCCTTCCTTTCCCTTCCCCTCCTCTCCCTTTTTCTCCCCTCCCCTCCCCTCCCTTCACCTTCCCTTCCTCCCTCTTTTCTTCTCTTTCAGCTCTAGCCTTTCTGGATGGCCACATATGAGGTTGCACATGCTTCCATGATGCCAGAAAAAGCCAGGCAGGCAAATGGAAGGATGGGGACTGAGCTAGTTAGATGCTCTCTGAAGGGGACACAGCCCATTTCAGGACAGGGGACCCAGAGATGGATCAAAGGCCCTGGTCCACACATAAACAGCCATGATTAAGCTGGGCGTGGTGGCGCACACCTTTAATCCTAGCACTTGGGAGGCAGAGGCAGGCGGATCTTTGTGAGTTCAAGGCCAGCCTAGTCTACAATGTGAGTTCCAGGACAGCTGGGGCTACAAGGACACCCTGTCTCCAAAAAAGATTAAAAAAAAAAAACAGCCATGATTCCCTGCCACTATTGAGCATATGGAGTCATGGATGGATGTGGGGCAGACAGATGCATGCGTGCTACCTCTGGGCCACATCCCAGATCCATGGGCTCCTGCCTCTCCTCCCTGTCCCACAGCCCCCCTGACTTTCATGTACTGGGCCCTCTGCCTGGAATTCCAGTGTACTTGGAAAGTCCCATCAGGAATCCATTAGGGCTCAGCTCAAACCCCACCTGGTATACAAGCCTTCTGAATGACTTTATCCCTTCCTGGGCACTTGGAGTGGGTCCCAATGACATGCATCGACAGCCATCTGGTGTTACAGTAAATGTAGGTGCTGACACCTCTGTCCCCAGCAGCTCTGAGCTCCTCAAAGCTGCATGCATCCAGAGCCCATCATGGAGGCAGTGCCTCAGTTTCCCCATCTGGAACATGGGGTGGGTGATGAAAGTACCTACCTCTCCAGGAGTCAGTGAGAGAGACTGATGGTTTGGGGTGTCTACATGGCTGTCCTGGGAACAGGAACTTGACCAGTCAGCTGGAGTTACCAACATGGTTCGGAATAGACCCTGAAGGCCTGGGACAAGGCAGTGCCAGCGGCTCTGTGTGCCCAGGACTGCCCTTCACCATGATGTCGAGGCCAGTGTCTGCTCTCCAGCCCCTGGACCTGGTGCCCTACCTTTCTCCCACTTTTCTTCCTTTCATCTCTCATCTCTCATCTCTGCCTTCGAACCAGCTTCACATTTTTTTTTTTTTTTGACACAGAGTCTCTCACTGAGCTTGGAGCGTGTGATTGGGCTACTGTCCCCACTCCAGGAGCATTGCCACGCCCAGCTCTTACACGCATGCTGGAATCTGAACTGGCACCCTCCCTCGTTTTTTAGCGAGTACTCTCCTGACTGAGCCATCTCCCTCCCTCATAAGTACACTTATATTGACTTTTTTCTTAGCATATATTCTCTGTACAAAGTAATTTTATAGGCTGTGATTTTTTTGTATGTGCATATACAATACTTTGAGTATCTGTCACTCCTTACCCGCTCTCATCCCCTTGCCCCCCCCAGCCCCCCCGCTGTGGGTTCCCTTCCTCTTCTCAAATGGCCCCTCCTCGGGCTGGAGAGATGGCCTAGTGGTTAAGAGCGCCGACTGCTCTTGCAGAAGACATGGGTTCGATCCCCAGCACCCACATGGCAGCTGAAAACCATCTTTAACTCCAGTTCCAGGGGACTCCGACGCCCTCTTCTGATCTCCGCGGCATTGCATGACATGGGTGCACAGACCTACATGCAGACAGTACATTCATACACATAATAAAAATAAATAAATAAGTTAAAAATATATTTACAATGGCCCCTCCTCTACTATCATGCCTTACTTTTTAAAAGTCTAGATTCCATATATGAGAGAAAACACAGATATCTGGCTTTCTGAGTCTGGCTTATTTTGCTTAACATGATGGTCTCCAGTTTGGTTCACTTTCCTGTAAATGACATAACTTCATCTTCTCTACAGCTGAACAAGACTCCACTGTGTATACGTAGCACATTTTCTTTTTCCATTTATCTATCGATGGGTGTCTAGGCTGATTCTGTTTCCTCTCTATTGTGCAGAGTTTCTCAATAAACATGATGTGCAAGTATGTCTGTGGTGGCATGTAGAGTCCTCTGGGTATGTGCCCAGGAGTGGTATATCTGGGTCACATGGCACTTCTGTCCATTGCCAGCATTTACTGTCATTCATTTTCCTGATGCCAGACTTTCTGGCTGGGTGAGATGGAATCAGTGCAGTTTTGACTGGTGATATTCACTTTTCCTAAAGATGGACCTCCCAGGATGAAGGTAAGTTCAGTAGTATAAGATCCTGGATGCAGTCTCCAAGGACCAAAACCAAACCAAACTGGACTTTGCAAGTATAGGCTTCAAGTTCCTGCCCCAAGCCTACCTGAGGCAGGCAAGCCCAACCCACACCCCCAGGACAGCTATAAATGCAACCTAAACAAAATGCCAAACTTGGGGCTGGAGAGATGGCCTAGCGGTTAAGAGCACCAACAGCTCTTACAGAGGACCCGGATTCGATCCCCAGCACCCACATGGCACCTGAGAACCATCTGAAACTCCAATTCCAAGAGAACTCCAGTTCCAGGGGAATCCTACACCTTCTGACCTCCACGTCATTGCACGACAGGGGTTCACAAACCTGCATGCAGACAGTACATTCATACACATACAGAAATAAATAAAATTAAAACAAAACAAAACAAAACAAAAACAAAATGCCAACCTTGCTTAAAATGTTATGAAAAAAATTAGTGATAAAAATACTTTATTTATTGCCGGGCATGGTGGCACACACCTTTAATCCCAGCACTCAGGAGGCAGAGACAGGTGGATCTCTGTGAGTCCAAGGCCAGCCTGGTCTACAGAGTGAGTTCCAGGCCAGCAGGGGCTACAGGGAGGCCCTGCTTCAAAAATACAAAAAAAAAATATTTATTATTTTAATTTTTATATGTATGAATGTATTACTTGCATCTTTGTAAGTGCAGTGCACGAATGTCATACAATACCCACAGAGGTCGAAAGAGGGTGTCGGATCCCCTGGAACTAGAGTTATGTAAGGGTTGCCATGTAGGTGCTAGGAGTCAAACCCAGATCTGTCTTCTGCAAGAGCAGCCAGTGCTCTTAACTGCTCAGCCATCTCTCCAGCCCCGTGATCCTTTTTTCTTCCTCTCAAATGTAAACTTTATAGACAATCTTGTGTTATGACATCAACAGCTTAGAGACTCTTGCTCAGCTCCCTACAACTGGGATTCCATGCAGAACTAGGGCAAGGCGGCAGATACCTCCCTAGCCCCAGGTTCTACCAGTGACAGGTCCCCTGCCACAGATGAGTGGCACAGGGCCTGGAAGGGTAGAAAGACACAGGCAGTATCAGGGCTGGACTCGAACCCAGACTCAGGGTCAGGGCAGCTGGGGGTGGGGTGTCCAGGGATGCAGCTAAAATAAGAAGCGGCTTCCTCTGAAAAGCCTGTGTGGTGTGTGAAAGGGAAGGAAGTGGAGGCCGGAAACAGGAGGGGGCAGAGAGGGAGAGGCCGAAACTATCGCAGCATCTCAGAGACCAAGATGGGGCATCCCCCGCCTCCAGACGTGACATGGCCCTGCCAGGCTGCAGCCCTGCAGCCTGAAACCCGGAGGACCAGGGCCTTGGGTTCAGGTTCTTGACCCTGTCTCTTCTCCTTCTCAAAGCACCAGACTTTCTGCATGTGATTGCCTTTAAGAGTTGGGAAAGCCGGGCCTGGTGGCGCACGCCTTTAATCCTAGCACTTGGGAGGCAGAGGCAGGCGGATCTTTGTGAGTTCAAAGCCAGCCTGGTCTACAGAGTGAGTTCCAGGACAGCTGGGACTACAGGGAGACCCTGTCTCGAAAAGACAAAAAAAAAAAAAAAGAAAAGAAAAAAACAAATTAAAAATAAAAAAAATATAAAAAAATAAAAAACACACACACACACACACACACACACACACACACACACACACACATACACACACACAGAGGATGAGGTACTCCCAGTCCCTCATCATAGCTGGTAGTGTTCACTATGACAGCTGGCCTCTCATGTTTTGGTGGCCTCTTGTTTACAGGGAGTCAGAGATGCCCTATGTGGATGATCTCATTGAATTTTTACAGAAGCACAAGGCTGAGACTCCATCCATTGATTTATTTCACAGCTAAATGAGCCAGGGCTCAGAGACTAGAAGCCACTTTCTCAAAGTTCCATGGTCAGTCAGCTAATGGCCCAGGAGGGTGTGAACGATGCCCCTAGAGTTGAGCCACCAGCCTGCAGCAAGGGGCTGTGCAGTTGTCATTTGTGAAGCTTAACCTCCAGCTTTGCTCTGGTCTGGGTAGCTGGAAGCCCAGTTGAAATGCGGAAGCATTTCTGTGTAAATATTTCTGGTAAAATGTGTGAAGACATCACAGAAGAATGTAGAAGGCTTCTGTACTGTTTGGGTTCTCTTTTTCCCCTAAACATTTTGAAATGTGTGGCTTTTTGTGTGGTTTTTTGTTTGTTTGTTTGTTTGGGTGGGTTTTTTTTTGTGTGTTTTGTTTTTTGGTTTTGGGGTTTTTTTTTTGTTTTGTTTTTGTTTTTGTTTTGAGACAGAATCTCCCTGTAGCATTAGCTAGCCTGCCACTTGCTATGTAGGCCAGGCCGGCCTTGATCTCACACAGATCCGCTTGCCTCTGCCTCCCAAGTGCTAGGATGAAAGGTATGTGGCACCACATCTGGCTCTCTAAACAATTATTTTTGCATTCTTGGGGATTGAACCTAGGGCCTCATATATGCTAAGCAAGCACTCCATCACTGAGCTATATATTCCCAGCCCCAATACTCATTCTTATTTTTTTAGGTTTATTTTTATTTTTAGTTATCTCTGTTGGGAGGCAGGGTATGTGCCTGTGAGTTCCGTTGCCCACAGTGGCCAGAAGAAGACATTGTATCCTCCAGAGCTGGAGTCACAGGCAGTTGTAAGCTGCCCAGTGTGGGTGCTGGGACCCAAATTTGGGTCCTTCAGAAGAGCAGCAAGTGCTCTTAACCACCCAGCTGTCTCTCCAGCCCCAATACTCACATTCAACCTTACATTCTATTTCAAAAGGAGAGCTCCTCTTGAAGAAGCCTTGATTGATGGTGCATTTCTCTAGTCCCAGCTCTTGGAAGGCTGAGACACAATGAGTAGTAATTTGAAGCCAGGCTGGGCAACTCAGATCCTGTCAAAAGGTCCTTCAAAATTGAAGAGCTCTGCCACATTGCCTCCCCCTCCCCCTTCTCTCTGACTCCCTTTCTTGTGTTTTCACCATGTTAGGGTTTCCTGCTCCTCTATTCCTCAGCCACATTTACTTCCACCATGGACTGTGAGCTCCTTGCAGGCAGGAAGTAAACCCAGGAAAGATTGTCAATGAATGAATGAATGCAGGTGGATCCCTTCGATGACATCAGGAAGTATAAAAGATTCAATTTCAACTTTAAAACTCTAGCTCCGGGGCTGGAGAGATGGCTCAGCAGTGAAGAGCACTTCCTGCTCTTGTAGAGGCCCCAGGTTCAGTTCTCAATACCCAGTTCTCATAACCATCTGTAACTTCAGTCAAGGGGAATCCGACACCCTCTCGTGACCTCCACAGGTACCAGACACATACATAGTGCACATAAACACATGCAGGAAAACCAATCATACATATAAAATAAATCTTAAAATATATGCACAAGGGACTAGAGAGATGGCGCAGCAGTCAATAGCACTGGCTGCTCTTACAGAAGACCCAGGTTCAATTCCTAGCACCCCACATGGTGGCTAACACCCATCTGTAACTCCAGTTCCTGGGGATCCAATGCCTTCTTTTTGCCTTTTCCAATGCTTTCTTCTGACCTCCCAAGGAAGCCTGCCTCGGTGCAGAGGGCTACCGACTGTGTGAGCAGAGCTTGGCACTGGCCAGTGTCCCACTAGGAGCCTGGGAGCCCATGCTCCAGGTTCTGCAGAAAAGTGCCTGGACCATTACACCTGGTCCTCCTGCCCTCGCCAGGGCTCCAGGCTGCCACTGAGGGCCTTTGAAGTCCCTGAGGACTCCATAGGGACAACAGGTCAAAGGTTTCATGTAGAAGAGGAAGTGAAAGTGTTAGTGGGGTGAGTCACAGAGGAGGGGGTCCCCAGGACGGATTGGAGCCAAGAATGGTTGGGCAGAAACATAAGCAGAGGAACCAGGAAGACCTGAGGTCACCCCCAACCCTCCCCAGACACTGGGATGTTCAGCTTGGAGAGGAGAGTCCATGGGAGGCACTGTCTCTGTCCCTGGTGTCTAAAAGGACATCGAGAGGGTACAAGCTAGATATAGTCTGCAAGAAGAACAGACAGAGTCAGAGGGCAGGATACAGGACTCTGATGCGGAGCAGCCGCCTGACAGTAATGAGGGCAAAGCAGGAAAGGCTGTCCCGAGCAGTCAGGGTGCACGCAGCACTAGAACTTCCTGTTTTAGAAGCCCAGCTGTGTCTCCCTAGCTGCAGGATCTTGGGCCTACATCCTACTTCCTATCCCATGCACTCTACTTCCTCTTCTAAGAAGTAGGAGCCTGCCACCTAATGCATTTGTTTTAAGTGCCATGGTTTGAATGTGGTTTATCTCCACCAAAACCATGTTCGAGCTTCATCCTCAGTTTTAAGGCAGAGGAGCCCTTGGGAAGCATTTGGAGTCTTAAGACAGTAACGTTTTCCTTTGGGTTGGAGTGCAGGTCATTGCACAGCAAATTTGGCTTCCTCAGCTCTTTGCTCATGTCTCCTCTCTTACACACGCTCCCATCATGTGATACCATTCACCACAGTCTGACATAATACAGAACCCTCTGCAGATGGGGCTGCCCAATACTGGACTTTCAGCTTCCAAAACTGTGAATAAACCTCTTTGATGTATAAATAACCCAGCCTCAGGTATTTTGTTGTAACAATACAAAATGGACTAACAGAGTGTATGAGAATTTAACCCATGATCATATGCAAAATCCATAGAAGAGTGTATGGTCCAAAGAAATGGGCAATAAATGATGACAATTGTACCAGGCTGGGTCTTGTCAGAAGTGAAATGTTCTAGGTTTCATACATAAGGGATTTATGCAGAGGCTTGTTACAAAAGCAATAGAAAATCTGAGCAGCCGCAAAGGAGGTGACACAGTTTCTCAGTAACTAATGACATCATCATTCAGCTGCCGTATCTTCCAGAGCCTCACCATCCTCACATAAGAAATGGGAATAGAAATGTCAACATGGGGCTTGCTCATCAACCCAGAACCCAAGTGAGGGTGGAAGGGGAGAACTGCCTCCCACGGCCATCCTCTGACCTCCACACACGTGTCATAGCCTGTTCCCGCTCCCACATCACACACCCCCACACAATAATAATAAATTAAGCGGCTGGAGAGATGGCTCAGCAGTTAAGAACACGGACTGCTCTTGCAGAGGACCCGGGTTTGATTCCCAGAACCTACATGGCAGCTAAGAACCGTCTTGAGCCAGGCGTGTTAGCGCACGTCTTTAGTCCCAGCACTCAGGAGGCAGAGGCAGGCAGATCTCTGTGATTTGAAGGCCAGCCTGGTCTACAGAGCGAGCTCCAGGCCAGCTGGGACTAAAGGGAGACCCTGTCTCATAAAAACAAACAACAAAAATAATAAATTAAAATTTTTAGATGGGGTCTGGAGAGATGTCAGTTAAGAGAACTGGCAGCTCTTGCAGAAGACCTGGGTTAGGTTCACAACACCAACATGGTGGTTAACAACTGTCCCTAACTCCAGACCCAGGGGATCCAATGCACTCCCCAAGCATTACTTGCACAGGTGTACTTACATGCATGCAGGCAAAACATTCATACATACAACATTAACATTACAGATGGTTGTTAGCTGCCATGTAGGTGCTGGGAACTGAACCCAGGTCCTCTGAAAGAGCAGCCAATGCTTTTAACCACTGAGCCCCCTACAGCCTCCAGCCCCCTAATATTAAAAAAAAATTTTTTTGTCTTTTTGAGACAGGGTCTCCCTGTAGCCCCATCTGTCCTGGAACTCACTATGTAGACCAGGCTGGCCTTGCACTTACAAAGATCTGCCTGCCTCTGCCTCCCAAGTGCTAGGATTAAAGGTGTACGCCACCAATATCTGGCTAAAAGAATTTTAAAGAAGTTTTAAATGGTAACATATTTTGCCTTGAATCATGACATGAACTAGCATATGTTTGCGGAACACTGGTTGGAAGAAAGGACTCCGCAGTAATTCCAGCCAGAATGTGGACAGCCCCTCAGTTCCCAGGACGGCTTTGCAAAGCAGAGACCACTGGCACTATTACCTGCTTTTACAGTTGAAGAAACAAGGCACAGAGAGGTCAAACCGCATGCCTGATAAGTAACAGAACTGATTTGAACCAAGCTGGAAGAGGCCAAGGCCACCCTCGTCCACCCCTACTGATGGCGCTCACTCCTTCTCCAAGCCTCGCTTTTCGGAATTTTACCAGCAGCTGCTCTCTGCTGTACCACCTGGCAGCAGGCATGATCACCTTTCTCCCAGGCCTGGGAGTCACCCCCATCTGGCTCTGAGTCCTTCCTTGGCCGTCTTCCGGTTGTGGGGCTTGGAGAAGCCACTTAGCTTCCACGTCCCCAGTTTCTTCAGCTCGCAGCAAGGAAAGGCAAGGACCTAGTCTGAGTTTGCTGCACTGTGGTGGGGCCGACATGAAAGTCCACTCAAGGGGCTCAGGGCTCTGGAAGTGGAGATGCTCAATCCACTGAGCTCTTATATTCAGAGTCTATTCAGAGTCCTGGGGTGCTGCCAAGCAGTTCTTTGCTTTCCCGAAAGTTCTCAGGCCTGTGGAGTACATTGTGGGTAAGTGAGCAGGGCACTGCCCATTTATTGGACTCTAGAGTTGCTCATTTCCGGCAAACTTCTCTTCCCAGGCTCCTTTGCCAACTCTTCCCTTGCTATATTGAGCCAATGGGAAAGAGACTGCAGCGGGGGGGGGGCAGGAGGAAGGGAGAAATCGGGGTCTCCCTCACGCCCTCTCTCTCTTCCTTCTCTCCCTCCCTTTCTCCTCCCCTCCTCTCTCTTTGGGGAAAGGTTAGGGGCGTCTTTCTCCCAGCACTGGCTGCTCCCTTGTGACTTCTGCTTCTATAGAACCACCTATCCATCTGTAGTGCCAGCCTCCCAAGCAGCTCCTGCCACCATTAGTTCAAACTGTCCCCAACCGCCTCTTCCTTTTGTACCTCTGGCCGTGGAGTGGTAGCCGTTACCACAGTCGCTGGACACCACTTGCCTCACCACTTGGCATCCCAGCTCTACTCTTCCGGGTAACCAGTTCCCTGGGTTAAATCTGTCTGTCTGAAATACCCAGGTAGCTTCAGCTCATCTGACTGGCACTGGTTTTCACAGTGGGCATCTAGCGCTTTCCTTCTCCCCTAGAATGTGTTCCCTCTGCTCCACTCTCATGGTCTATCTTGGAAGGCCAGAGACAGGACTCTGAGGTCCTATCACCCATGGACAGACTGGACAAGGTTCTAACTTCTCAGAGTCTCTTCAGCAAGTCTGCTCCCAGGCATTCCTGCCGTACTAACTCACTCTGTGACATGGATCGAGGGTGTCTTCTTGGAGACTGAAGGGTGGTGGCTATTCAGGGTAGAGAGGACAGCAAGGTTGGAGGCAAAGAGCTTTGTCCACAGAAGCATTCGGCCAGCTGCCTCTTCCTGCCCTTCCATTCTTCCTGGGACTCAAGCAAAGCTTTTAGAACCAGCTCTAGAGGGAATCCAGGTTTATTCTGTTCCAGACAGCCACCATAGAAGAGACAAAGCTGCCAGAACAACTGTAGGTGCAGACAGAGTAGTGGCCCTGCCTCATGCCAGTGTCTCTGGGAACTGTTCGCAGAGGTCCTGGCACAAATCTCTCCACTTCTCTCTGTCCTCCCAGAGCCCAGCCAGAGGTCACTTTGGCCAGGCATTCTGACTCTAGGAGCTTAGGAACTCATCCAGTCCAACTTTGTCCTCTGTGATACAGGTGGGGAAACTGAGGCTCAGAATAGAGCAAGGGAGATGATACATGGAATGAGCTGAGCCAAAGTCCCGAGGACATGTGGCCCACGTGAGCAACTGTGTGGTCATGCATGTGCTATATGTGCTCACATGTATCAGAGAGAACACACATATCTACCATGTGTCACAGAAACTACAGGCTCAGCACTGGGGTTCACACATATCTAAACACACAAATATGTATGTGTCCTGTGACCCCTTCCTGGTGGCCCCTTGGAGCTACCAGGTTGTCCTTGGGATCAAGGCAGCACCCTTGCCTACCCACCCTCAACCCATTGCCACCCCATAGACCTAGAAGCTGAAGCCCAAAGGGAGGGGGAGGGCTTTCCAGAGCTCAAGGTTTGGGGCCAAAGTCCTGTTTGCAGGCCCTGTAGGAAGTTGCACAACCTGCCCAAGTCAGCCAGCAACTAGTTCATTGTCTACAGCTTCCCCTTGGCTACAGGCCCAGATCCCAGCAGCCCAGTGACCTGTTTCTCTAGGACAGAGTAAAGAGGCAGGTATTCCTCCTTCCCCTACCCTGTGGTGGTCACAGGCCCCCTGCTAAGGATTCCACATTCAAGGTCTGAGATTCATGGGCCTCCGAGCCCAACTGCACTTCTCAGCCAGGAAACCAAAACCTAAGCTAGGCTTGGCTAAGGCTTTGCCCAGGTCAAGCCATCATCCAAGGGCCCAGTGAGACTTGGTTTTCTTCCTAAACTCTTCACTGAAGCACCTTGTGGAAGCCTGAGAATCTGAACAAGGCTGAGCGGAGCCACTCCAAGTTGTAGAAGGAGGTACCATTGCATGCGAGACACCCCCAACACTCCATGCCCACCTTAGCCAAGTAGTTGCCAGAAATCACATTGAAATGTCACCAACTCATTGGTCCTGACTTCACCAGTCTTTCTCATGTTGTAAAATTAACATGCCTGATAGGAGTCAGCAAGATATTCAAGGGCCACGGGGAGTCAGGTCTGGGCCATACCAGCCTTCCCCTGAATTTTTATTCTGTTCCCTTCCAGCAATGTGAACAGAGGAGAGATAAAAAGAAACAGAACATTCCAGAAATTCCTAGAAATCTTCTAAAGCTATTAATAACTACCCCATGCCTGGCTGCCTTTTTCCAAACTCCTCTTCCCTCCCTCACATCCTCTAGATGGGATGGTTAGACAGCCTGGGGATGGCTGAGGTGGCTCCCGTGTAGTGGGCTTCCAGTAGACTGACAGCAGGCTGTGCAGGTCCTAGATGGATCTGAGGGGATGCATCAGAGAGAAAGACCATCATGGATAAAGGAGTGCAGAGATGGAAAAGAAGAAACAAAGGCAGAGTCCTTCTGGTGTTAGGTTGGCATGATGGTTCGAATGACAGATGTCCCCCATAGGCTCATGTATTGGTGATGCTGTTTGGGAGAAGTTACAGAACTTTTAGGTAGGAGGTGTGGCCAGGCTGGAGGAAGTACATCACTGGGGGCGGGCTTTGAGGCTTTATAGCCCCACCCACTTCCTTCCTGATCTCTGCTTCTGTGTATAGCAGAGATTTGATCTCTCAGCTTCCTACTGCCCCCACCATGCTGCCAGATCCCCCAGCATGACGGACCCTCCCTCTGGAGCTGTAAGCACAAGTAAACTCTACTATAAGTTGCTTTTGCTCATGGTATTTTATCACAGCAACAGAAAAATACCGATAGAGTTGGATTTGGGTATCTCAGTGAGAACACGTGGTCTTAAGGGAGAGCGTATTTCCCAAGAAGATAATTACACAGGCACTGTTCTTCCCTAAAAGAGAATCAGGCATGGAGTAGCTAGCTGGTTCTGGGGCTGAACCCAGAGGAGTATCAGACTAGCCTGGACTGTCTATGTCCAGAAATAAAGATGTGCTCAATGAATGATGAGGACATGTCAAAGGGACACAGAGCCAGCTGGTAGGAATTTCTTTTGACCGAAGGTAGTGTAACTTGCACATCAAAATAAATAATAATAGCAATAGATTATAGCCCGATGAGTAAAATTTATCCACACTGCTTATACAAGTGGATCACTAAATGGAGAGAACAGAAAGCTTTCCTTTCAGCAGAATGTCATGCAATAAAAGGAGGGGGAAAATCACCTTTGGCAACTACTATGATAATTATTTCATGTAAAAAACATCTATAGATGCTAAAACAACAGTATCTGTGGGATTTTTTTTACATGGTGCTAAAGTATCTCCACACAGGTACTTATTGCACATAAAAGTAACCTAACGACACGGCTGCCTTAAAAAATCGACATCAGCCAGGCATGATGACACATGCCTTTAAGCCCAGCATTCAGGAGGCAGAAGCAGGCAGATCTCTGTGAGTTCAAGGCCAGCCTGGTCTACATAGCAAGTTCCAGGCCAGATGGGGCTAGAGGAACCCTGTCTCAAAGAACCCCACAAAAACAAACAACAATATTAAAAACAAACAAAAAGACTCTAGTAATATCAGGAGGCTGGAGAGACTCCCCAGTGGGTAAGAGCATTTGCTGTGCCAGCATGAAGACCTAAGGGCAGACCCCAGCACCCACATTAAAAGCCAGTGACCCCAGCACTGTCCAGGGTAGAGAAGGGAGGGATCACTAGGGCTGGTTGGCCTCCAGCCTAACTTCAGTTTCAGTGAGAGACAATGTTGCAAAGCAATCAGGTGGAGAGTGAGAGAGCAGGACATCCCATGTCCTCTGGCTTTCATGCATGCATAAGCATGCGTACCTGCACATGCATACATATCATACACACACGTGCAGAGGGAGACAGAGAAATCAACACGAACCCCCTATTCTCAATAGAACACGGTGATAACTCAGTGTCACCCCGGCAGTGAACCAAAATCCAGGCATAATCAGGAGGAGACCTTCTACCCTGTGACTTTCCTGTGACTGCCCTGTCATCTTCCCAGATATCGAGAATGTGGAGCTAAAGGCAAATCCAGGAACTGTCCTGGGCAGAAGGTAACATGAGAGACCCAGCGACTTAGTGACACTGATTGGGTCCTGTCCCTAGGTGACATCATAGGGCAGCTGGTAGAGGGAGGCTGAGGCAGGATCTGTAGGAAAGTCAGACAGAGCTTTTGGTACTGTGCCTGTGAGTTTTCCAAACTTGAAATATTTTTAAATAAAACAATTTTCATATCCCAGGCAGCACAATCTTGTAATGTTGAAGGAGGGTTCTAGACAGATATTTCCCTGAAAATAGCAAGGCAGAAAGATTGAAGACAAATTGGCCTGGACAACTAGAAAACAAACAAATGAGAGAGAAATTAATTCTGAGGAAAACAGGAAGCTGTACATGAAAATAACATGTGTTACTGGAGATGTCTAGCTTGTCGACAAAGTTCACAGGGTCAGAAGATGATCTCTGGGTAATGTGGCAAGACCCTGTCTCAAAATAAAATAATAAAATACCCCAAATAGTCAATGAATCAAAAACTATGAAATGAACCTAAAGAGACAGTGATATCAAGTCAGACATAGCAGCACACAATTTTAATCCCAGCACTCGGGAGGCTGAGCTATGTGAGTTCAAGGCCAGCCTGGTCTACGTAGTGAGTTCCAGGACAGCTTGGGCTACAGGGAGACCCTGTCTCAAAAAAAAAAAAAAAAAAAAAAAAAAAGTCTCTTCCCTTTTGGGACCATCACTGAAGCAGCAGCTTCCAAAATAAAGTTCAATCCATTTGTGACTCCTGACTGAAGCAAGAACCGCAGAAGGCATTTCGATAGGCATTTCAATGCACCTTCTCACATTCAGAGGGAATTTATGTCCTCCCCTCTTTCCAAAGAGCTGAGACAGAAAGAAGTACAGTGTTCAATCTACGCCCATTCGAAAGGATGATGAAGTTCAGGGCACTGCAAAGTTCAGCAGATTGGCAAAGTGGTTCAGGTTTACAGAAGTACATCATCTATATTGAGCAGGTGCAGTGGGTAAAGGCCATGGCACAACTCTCCATGCGGGCATTCACCCCAGCAAGGTATATTCATCAGGCTAAAGCTGGATGAAAACTGAAAAAAGATCCTGGAACAGAAAGCCAAATCTCGACAAGTAGAAAAGGAAAAGGACAAAGACAAGGAAGAAGCCATCGAGGAGATGCAGGAGAAGAATCTGGTATATGCCTAAGCCGGGCATGGTGGCGCACGCCTTTAATCCTAGCACTTGGGAGGCAGAGGCAGGCAGATCTTTGTGAGTTCAAGGCCAGCCTGGTCTACAGAGTGAGTTCCAGGACAGCTGGGGCTACAGGGAGACCCTGTCTCGAAAAGACCAAAAAAAACAAAACAAAACAAAAAAAACAACAAAAAAAAAACCTGCCTAAATGGGGCTGGAGAGATGGCTCAGCGGTTAAGAGCACCGATTGCTCTTGCAGAGGACCAGGATTCGATCCCCAGCACCCACATGGCAGCTAAGAACTGTCTTTAACTCCAGTTCCATGGGAATCCGACGCCCTCTTCTGACCTCCGTGGCATTGCATGACATGGGTGCACCAACCTACATGCAGACAGTACATTCATACACATAAAAAAAAATAAGTAAAATTAAAAAAAAAAAATTTTTAACTGCTTAAATGATCAGAAAAAAAAGATAGTGATATCAAAAGATAGTGATATCAAAAGAGGCAGAGGTGGGGCTGGGAAGAAATTCTTGGTTTCCCAAATCAGAAGACAATGGATTATACCTAAAACTGAAATAGGTATATCAGTGTGTTATTAAGAAGTATACAAGTCAATAAAAAAGAATCTTGTTTCTTGTTAAAAGTAGTTGCCTCAGCCAGGTGTATACGCACCTATAATCTCAGCACTCTGAAGGCTGAGGCGGGAGGATTGATGTTTGAAGCCAGCTTGAATCCATGATGAGAAAAAAGAAAACAGAGAATCAAGGAGCTGGGGACATGGTTCAGTGGGGAGGGGGCTTGTCTGGGATGCTTGAAGCCCCGAGTTCAGTCCCCAGCACTGGATAAACCAGGTGTGGTGACACATGCCTGGAATCCCAGCTCTTAGGAAGTGGAGCCTGCAGGATCCAAAGTTCAAGGTCATTCTCAGCTACATATCAAGTTTTAGAGCAGCCTGGGATACAAAAGATCCTGTCTGGGGCTGGAGAGATGGCCTAGGGGTTAAGAGAGCCGACCGCTCTTACAGAGGACCTGGGTTCGATCCCCACATGGCGGCCGAGAACCGTCTGAAACTCCAATTCCAGGAGAACTCCAGTTCCAGGGGAATCCGACACCCTCTTCTGACCTCCACAGCATTGCATGACACAGGTGCACACACTTGCATGCAGACAGTACATTCATACACATGCAGAAATTAAAAAAAAAAAGATCCTGTTTGGGGCTGGGTGGGGGGAGAAAAATAAGGTGGTTGCTTCTGAAGACAAATCAAGACCACAGACTGACAGGAGAGGCTTGGCTTTTAAGTGTCATAGGGAAAAAATGCATGTAAAACTTTATAAAGGTCAAATCAAAACTTAAGAGTATAATTAAAAGAAAGGCATTTTGAGTTAAAGCAGTAAATTTGGACAATGAATTGAGTTGGCTGTTTAACAAAACGAATAGAGGATGGCCTCGGGTCTCCTCAAGGTGTCCTTGAGTTCCATCTTCTTTGAGACAGGGTTACAGAGAGTGGGCTGGCTCATGAGCTTCTGGGAACTCTCCGTCTCTACCTCTCATTTTGCTGTAAGGTTCTGGGACTACAGATATGCACTATTGCCTCTGACACAGGTGCACTCTAGGACTCCAATCTCTGGTCCTCATGCAAGAAGGTTTGTTTGTTTGTTTGTTTGTTTGTTTGTTTGTTTGTTTGTTTTACCTAGTGAACTATCTTTCTACCCTGAAAACGATATTTTGCTAAATCAGTTATTGGGGGTTTGGTAACACCAGTCTGGGCCCTGGCTTGGGGCCATGCAGACCCGACTCACCCAAACTGGCTCCAGTCCATCCATAGCCTCCTGGAGAAAGGCCCTTGCCTTCCTTCCCACTTCCCTTGGTGGCATGTGTTCATAACCCATTTTACAGATGACTGAATGAAGGTTTGGAGAAAAGCATTCTGGCCCAAAGCTAAGCAACTGGATCTGGTGCCTGCTTGATACAGTCTTGGGTTCTCTTCTTGCTCCCTGGCTCCTTGAATCTCCCACCTGCTGGTGCCAGACCTAATTACAGCCTTGCTGGCCTTCAGCTGGGTGGGCAGGTGAGCGTATCATCAGAGCTTGAGCTCTGGAAGCTCCCACCCTGTGCCATTATCTGTAATTATGTGAGTTCAGGCTCTTGCGTGGGCTGAAGGAGCCAGAGCGTCTCCACGCCCAGGTGTCTGGGGAATTTCTGCAGCCAAATGGTGGAGCAGAAGCCGTGAAGGGTCCTAGTAACCTGGTCCCCATATCTGTTGGGGAAAGGTGAGCTCCCATTCCCTGGCAGAGGCTATGAGGAGGCTTTAGTGGGGCACTCTGTCTGTCCACGGCCCTTTGGGAGCTCTCTACCAACCTCCTGTGTGGGCAGGGGACGGAGTAGAAGATGGATAGATGAGGGCCACAGCTTCCTGCTCCTCTTGGCCCCTTGACTGACAGACAGACAGACAGACAGACAGACACACATACACACACACATATACACACACACGGGGGGGGGTTCTAGAGAGTGTATCTGAAGCTCTAAGTATGGAAGGAGCTGTTTTTAGCTTCATCAGCAACTCTGTCCTCACTTCCAGGAAAGGGAAAGGAAGCAGGTCCATGGTCCTGTCCTCCCTGCAGGGAAGGGTGGCAGAAGTGACCTCTACATATGTCCATCTCAGAAACAGGGATTGAATGGTTTAATTTGCAGCAGTCAAATTGGGCAGCTCCCAACTGCTCATAACTCCAGCTCCAGGGGAACCTGACGATGCCTCTGTACACACCAGCACTCACCTGCACACACCTGCACACATACATATGATTTAAAATAAAATAATAGGGGGATGGAGAGATGGCTCCATGCTTAAGAGCACTGGCAAGGCTTGGTTCCCAGCACCCACATGGAGGCTAACAACCTTCTGTGACTCCAGTTTCAGGGGATCGAATGCCCCCTTCTGACATCTACAGGCACTGCATGACATGGGTGCACTTACACACATGCAGACAAAACACTCAAACACATAAAATAAAATAACAACATATTTTAAAACATAAATAAAATAATAAAAGTTGGGATGCACTAGTGATTAAGAAATAAACTAGGCATAGAGGGGATCTTCCACAGGCTGATAATGACCATGTACACCCCAGCCGATGCCAGCCAGGATGGTGAAGATGGAACATTTTCTCCCCAAGATTAAGAACAACGTCAGGGTCTCTGCTCTCCTCTTCTATTGAGCATTTGTGTCTCTGCCTGTACAATAAAGCAAACAAGGAAGATGGGTATCAGAAAGTGGCCAAAGCATCAGTCCACTTGATTTGTGGAGAACATCATCGTGTATGTAGGAAAAGTCCATCTCAGACAGGAACACAAAGATTACAAATTTCTCTAGTCAGGCACAGGGGAGATTCTAGGTGAAATCGTAGCTTTTGTTTTATGAACCCCAGGACAGACCTTTCCCCCCTTCAAATACCTCCTTGAAGCTGGGGCTGGTACCTCAGGCCTGTGATCTCAGCTAGCTAGGAGACTTGATGCAGGAGAATTGCAGATTCAAGGCTTGCCTGGGCAACTTAGTGAGACCCTGTCTCTGAATAAAAAGAAAAAAGAGGGCTGGGGATATAGTTCAGCATGCAGGAGGCCCTGGGTTCAATTCCCAGTACAGTGGGGAGAAGCCTGCTCAGGGGCCCGGGATCAAGGACTGACTTCTCATGGGTCATATTGCAATCGGGATATTGTGTGGAGATTGAAATTCTGTAAATAGAAACCCATGTACAGGATTCTGGGCAGCTGTTTAGACAAAGCTGGGAAACCGCACGCCTGAGTTTTGTGTTCCAGAAGTCAACATTTTCAAGGTGGGTGTGATAATGCAAGCCTGTAATCCCAGCATGCAGGAGGCAAAGAGGGATCACTGCACATTTGAGGCTAGTGAGACAGGATCTCCCTGTAGCTCCACCTGGCCTGGAACTTGCTTTGTAGACCTGGCTGGCCTTGAACTCACAGAGATCCTTCTACCTCTGCCTCTTAAGTGCTGGGATTAAAGGGGTTACCATGCCCAGCCAAAGTTGGGATTTTTTTTTTTTTGATGCTTTGTGTATTTCATACATCATTTTCCAATTCAGTTCAGGCATATTTCCCCTTCCCTTCCCCCCATCCCACCCCACCCCATCCCAGACCATGCCTTTTGCCATAACTGTCCTGCATCTTTCTCTCAGTTTTTTTTTTCCCATTTTTTAGCAATAAGTGATAATTTATGAGTACAAGCATCCTTCATGTAAAACCAATTTGCAAGCAGTTGTGTCCAAACCCACATAGCCCCTTGGTCCCACCATCCAGCAGGGGGGGGGCTTGTATGTTCAATCAAGTTGATCAAATGAGTGTCCAAGCTATATTGCTGTAGTTTCACCATTCACCCCAATCACAGCCCTTACATTCTACCACGCCCCCTCTTCCGCCGATTTTTCCCTAGGTTTAGACAAGGGGCACAGGTGGATGAGAAGCAAAACAGTCTACTTTCTCTGGAGCTGTTGTCTTGGACTCTGGTCAATTCTGGCTGTTTTCTTTCATGGGCTGACAGTTTGTCCAGGAATAACCTTTCTATCCTACTAATGAAGCACAAACAATTAGATATATAGGTATTTAAACAGTATTAATTGTTATCGTAGGTTACTTTGGTATAGACACAGATGTTTGGATGGTAGTTGGGATTTTTAAATGCTTATATTAAGCAATGTAATCCAACAAAAATAATGAATCCTGTTACTTAGTATGCTAACTTGAAAAAACAAATGTTAAAAAATGAAGATGTGTTGGGTTTGCAGCCCAGCCATGTTCTGCCATGTCGAGGGCGCTCCCACCGAGGTGGAGGTGCAAGGTGCAGCTTCTCTGGTTTTGCTCGCACAAAGGTTTTCTTCATGGCAAGACTCTTATCTAGCCCAGCCCAAGCCCTCCCTGGCAGGCTTGGAGCAAAAGACTGAGAGAACCCGGGAAAGATGAGATGTGTTTCCCCAAACGCAGTCTGGCCTAGGGAATCTGTCTGCCACCCAGGCTGCAGGGAAAGCGAAGAGGAACAGGATGACTTCAACTCTGGTTCATTCTCCCCTTGGGAAGCCCAGGATCCCAGACACTCAGCCCATTTTATTTTCCCAATAGTCTCTTGGTTGACAGATGAAGGGTGAAAAGACAAAATGGCTTGTCAAGGTCACACAGGTCAAGGTAAGTGTGAACTAGCTTCAGATGTAGACATCCTGGCTTCGGTGTGGGGCTAGCTCCCTCGTGAAGCCTTCTTGAGGAAAACAAGAGTGGGCGGTACCTGGGTCAGAGAGATTCTTCTCAGAGGTCAGGACTTAAGCAACCGTGGGAGGGACGTTTCCAGCCTGTCATTTTGGTTTATCCTGGAAAGTCCCTGTCCTTGCAGAACTATTTCCTAAGCTGTTAGTCTGGAATTTATACCAGGGGCAGCCCTGAGGGGGGCTCCGGTTAAAGGTCTGCCCATCCTATGAGGCTCCAACCAGGCCTTCTTCTGGTGAGTAGCATAAATCCATGTTCATTCCACCCCTGGCTGGGCTGAGGGAATCCTCCAGGTTCAGACAGCCTCTGCCCCCACACAGCAGCCCAGGATTCAGAGAGGCTGAGAGGACGGGGCCGGACAGTGGATTTCAATATGGGTTCAAGTCCTGGCTCTGTCGCCTACCTGAGTGCTCCTCAGCCAACTCTCTGCTCCTCTCTGAGCCTTGACTTCTCCACCTGGATACTAGACAGATGTTCATCAGCGGGAAAGAGGATGTCTGAGAGCGCTTGACACTATGGCCTCCGGGAAGTACTGCCCACCACAGAATGGAAGCTGAGACCAGGTTTCCCAGCATTCCTCACCTTCTAGAAGAGGCTATGTGCACAGGCCTGTGGCCTGGGTGCTGGCTTTGGCCTGGGAAATGCTGGGGGTAGGTCGGCCATGACCATCGCCCTTCAGAGCTCAGTCCAGAGAGATAGGTCAGTCAAAGGAGCCTATAGCAGCGGCCTGTGGCATAGGGCTATAGGCAAGGCATCCCTGGGAGAGGAGAGAGAGAGAGAGAGAGAGAGAGAGAGAGAGAGAGAGAGAGAGAGAGAGAGAGAGAGAGAATGAGAATATCCTGCCACCTCAGGTCAGGAAAGGTTTCACAGAGAGACAGGCTGTTTATCAAATCACTGACCAATTGGCAGGGAGATTGGCTGAAAACAATTTGTAGAATCCTCAGTGTCTGCCTGATGAATATTAATATTCTGGGAAAGGACATTTGATATGGGTCCTGATGGATGAATAAGAGTTCCTCTCTCAGATGGAGAGAAAGGGCACTTCAGGAAGAGGGAGCAGCATGTGCTAAAGTCTAATGACAGGAAAAGCCTGACATGCCTGTACAGCAGCAGAAAGGCGACAGTTCCTGACTTGCAAACCATACACGCGCACAGCCAGGAAAACAAGACAGGCTGACAGGAGGAAAGCAGAACAAATTTATTGGATAATAGTTTGGCACAACACGGGCACCTTCGGACGGAGCCAAATGGACACCCGTCGATGGCTTAGCTTCAGAGAAGCATGCGCGCACGTGCACGAAGGCAATTGGACCAAAAAGAGTGAGCTACAGAGAGGGGCTGCGTGGGGAAACTGGCGAGTCCTGTCCATTTCTTTTTGACTCTTCAGTCGTAACACCCTTCTTCCTCCTAGATGTGAGATGGGCTGTTCTCTACAATGGGGGGGGGGTGGGGGGCAGTTCTTACAGCCTGTTCTCCTTAGGGCCAGCTCTTACACAGAGGACAAGGGATGTTGGAGTGACATGTGAGTTTTAGAGCTGGCTCTGGTGGGGGGGGGGATAAAGAGGTTCTGGTTTTCAGGGTCCATCTTGGAGCAGAGGAATTCTACTCTCTCTGGTTTGCCGTAGTAAGGAAGGGCACGAGGGGCATGAGCCAGAGGCTTCCAGAGAAATTCTCTTTGTAGGCTTGGTTTTCTGAGCTCCAAGTGAAAAGGCTGGAACACAGGGGGTGGGAGACGGGGTGGGAGAGGGGGTGGGGGAGGGGGAGGAGAAGAAGAGAACAGGCGGGGTCAAATCCATTATGAACTCCTACCTTCACTTCTGTGTGTTACAGGCATGTGCTGCTACCTCTTCCGGGGTATTCAGTGCTCGCCATTGAATCCAGGGCTTCATGCATGCTAACGAAGCACCTGTCAATCAAGCCACCTCCCAGCCCAGGAAGAGCCTCGAATGGCATGAAGGTTAGGTAGCATTCCACACCCAAGTGACCCAGATGAACAGGCACTGTCATGGAAGTTTCCAAGTCTGGCTTGCCCCCCCTCCCCCATTCTCCCAGGCCTGGCCATGGTGACTAGGGTCTGGTCTAGCCTCTACTCTTTGAAGAGGGCCCACCAAGGATAGGCCAGGAAGACAGGACCAGGAAAGGGGCTTTAGAGAGGCTCCAGGGGGCCGATATAGGTACTGGGACCTCCCCATGTGAGCCCCAGCTCTGGGACACACTACATACTAGACATTTAACTCTGCAGAGGTGCTGGGTGTTAGGACTTCCTGTCCTCACCGGCAGAATGGGGATCCAGCTGGTGAGATTGATCCTATGTGCGCTGAAGGAGAAAACCCCAGGGCCTTGGGGAGGAGGCGGTAAAGTCATAGCATGAAGTCACACACGCTTCCTCTGCTGTACGCCTCTGAAGTCCGAGATCAGTGGTCACGAGAAGGGACAGTATCATCGATTACCATTCTGGGATCCCTTTGAGCATTAAGGGGCTCAGTGACTAATAGCTGTGAGTGGCTGTCTTGGAGAAGCAGGAATGAAGGGTCCTGGTGAGCGGGGGAGACTCTGAAATAGAGGAGAGAGATAGAGATGGAGATAGACATGAACAGGGGTGGTGACGCTGTGTCCCCAGCCTGCTTTGGGAAGCCCTTCTGTGGGGTGTACAGGCTAGCTCTTCTATCCTGTGTCCCCCAGGCGTGGCTTTGCTAGGGGATATACTGGGGCGGGAAGACTTCTCACCCTAGCCTCTGCTCTGTTGAGTAGTTTTGTCTCTCTTTTTTTTTTTTTTTTTTTTATGGTATGGGATATCCCACTGAGCCTGGGCTTTGGTTGCTACCAGGAAGGTGGTAGTCTACTTACCACAGCAAGAGGCCTTCACAGTGCCTAGAAGGTTGCAGCTATTCGGCAAACCTCTGGCTCCTTTACCAATGAGAGAGAACCCCTGTCCTGGGGCCTGGTCCACCATTATTTTGAGACCCCCAAGCCACCTGTCTCTTTCCCACTGTTGGCCTGGTCTTAGTCCTCCTGCCTCCCAAACCCTCTCCGTATACAGGACTTCTCACCCTCTTGGCATACGAGGAGGTCTCCAGTCTGTACAGTGGCTTTTCTCTCCCAGCGAGGACTGAGCTGGGCTGCAGCTGGTTGGGGCGGGGAGGGGGTGTTTTTCCCCAGACTGCTGCTCTGCAGGGCCCCTCGATACACTGCTGCTGGCGGGGTCTGCATTCCTTTACCCATAATATCATCTCCTCTGGGAACTTGGAGAAACCTGAGCCTTCCATCCACTGTCCACCAGAGGAAGTGGACCTAGGCTGGATAGAGGGGCTCTGCTCAGACTTTCCCTGAAAATGAAAGCCCAAGGCCTCTCTTGTCCATTCATCTTGCTGGGGCTTTGTGGCTAGGAAGCCAAGCCGTGGCTTTTGCTTAAACCAATTAAAGAGATGGGGCTTCAGGAAGAAGGAAATCGTGACATTCAGCAAGGTACAGCAATTTTCCCACACCTTCCCAGTGCAAAGGTCTTTCTACCCTGGTCCCTTCACTATTGGGGCTTCTGGGCAATAGGGAAGACTTCAAGCAAGACCCAAACCAACCAGAGGTGTGAGGTTCCTAGTCTGGGGGTCACACAGACAGGAAGACAAAGAGCTGGAGATCCAAATTGTTTCCACAACAGCCCTCAGCTCTTAAACTGGTAAGCCCCAGGTGCTATACTCCAGAGATAACGAGCTATCCCATCTTCCGCACACCTCTCTCTTGCTAGAGTTTGACACTGATTTGTTCCATTGATGTAAGCCCACTGCCCCACTCTGTGTTTGAAATTGTAGGCACTGAGGCTCTACTCTCGCTCAGTGGTAGTAAAATCCTTATGCCGGGCATGGTGGCGCACGCCTTTAATCCTAGCGCTCAGGAGGCAGAGGCAGGTGGATCTTTGTGAGTTCAAGGTCAGCCTGGTCTACAGAGTGAGTTCCAGGACAGCTGGGACTACAGGGAGATGCTGTCTCGAAAAGACCAAAACAACAACAAAAAAGTCTGTCTTATAGGTCAAGTGATCTGATGTTTTTCTGGGGTTAGTTATGAACCAACGCTAGTCAATCTTTAATGATCTCAGAGATATTTTATATATACTTTTCAGCANGAAGGCCAGTCTTCCTGATGCCCTCAAGTGTGAGACAAGACCTTAGGAATGGGGGTCCCATGACTCAGTGTTACACAAGGCTGGTCAGTAAAACCTTAAACAGCAGTACTGGAGGAAACAAGTAATATTTTTAGACTTTGTGTCTGGCGTGGGGAGAAGGGATTCTGGTTTCTATGACCTGACTTGGGGAAGAGGAATTCTGGCTTTGCTGGCCTGGTCCAAGAGGGGATGGAGGGGAGGGACAGGAGGACAGGGAATCCAAAGCTGGTTGTGAGTCTACTACTGAGGCTTTCCAATGTCCCAATGCTAAGCACTATACTCTGGGGTGACATTTTCAGAGCCCCCAAGATGAGAAAAACTGGATCTTAAGGTTCTGAGACCAGAATCTCCCCTTTATAGAGCCTGGAGACAGGATCAGGGGTGCACTGGAGTCTGACTGTACCAACTGGTAAGAGCTGGGTGTGGCCCAGTGGTGGATACCTGTCTAGCATGGGCAAGGCTCTGGGTTTCATTCCCAGATACTGCACCACAAACCCAAACCTGTCTGTTAAATATTTGGGAGTTTCAAAGCACTAGCACACCATTAATACCAGCACTTGGAAGGCAGAGGCAGGTGGATCTCTGTGAGACTAAGATCGATCTGATCTACATAGCAAGTTCCAGGCTATCTGGGGCTACAGAGAGACCCTGTCTCAAAAATAAAATTTTATTTTAAATTATATGTGCATGTGCCCTTGGAAGCCAGAAGTATTGGATCCCCTGGAACTGCTACTGTGGACAATTGTGATCTTCTGGGAACGAATTGGGTCCTGTGGAAGAACAATAAGTATTCTTAACTGCTGAGTTCTCTTCAGACCCCAAATAAAATGTTTAAAGAAATTATAATAAAGTTCTAAAACATGGGCTTTGCCAATAGGTATATTTCACAGGGGAGACTTGGCTTGATCGGGCTACCTACAGGCGCCTGCCTATTATGAATGGAAGTCCACTATGTCTGAAAGAATTCACCTCACCTCTCTGAGCACTTTCTGTCAGGTGGAGAAACACAGGCAAGCACTCAGCTCGATAGACATTTTGACAGACAGATAACATTGAGCTAATTAATGAGACACTATATGAAAAAAGTAAGATTCACTGACCTTGATATTAAATTAACACTATTTTAGCAATACACAGGTTTGGTATTCTTGGGGCTCTGAAGGCAATACCCAAAGTGGAGGTCTTAGCCATAAACTGCCCCGCTGGTCCCCTCTTGCTTCTTTAGTGTTTAGTTAGGACTGGGAATCTTAAAGGGGGAAGGATGGGTCAGTGGTTAAAGCGCTTGCTCTGCAAGCTTAGGACCTGAGTTCAATCCTCAAGTAAAAATGCTAGGTGTGGTGGCATGTGCTTGGAATGACTGTAGGGGCAGAGGCAGGAGGATGGGCAGCTCTCACTGGCCAGCCAGCCTAGCCTAATTGGTGACCCCCACTCCAGTGGGAGACCCTGTCTCCAGCTCTCTTTTCTCACCTGGGACAAGCTCTGGGAACGAGGATCTCTCTTCTCTAGGTGGGTTACGGAACCAGAGCCTCCTTTCCCAAAGCCCGTGGTCTCGCTGCTGCTGGAACTTCCCAGCTCTCTGTTTTGGAACTGGCTGATAACACACCACATCTGATTGTAGATCATATCATCTGCATTCCAGAGATGTCCTGCCCACACCCAGGAGGAAAGAATGCTGTGAAAAGCCTAAAGAATCTGTGCAGACAGGCCTAGCTGGGCTTCCTCACTGGGCTCCTCGCCCTGTCCACTACTATCAGAAGATGGCTTTTTTTCCTCCCAATCCTGACTCCATAGAGCCACCTGTGCTACACCAACCTTAGTGTAAAGAAGGACAGCATGAGCCAGGTGTGGTGGGGTACAAGGAGAGGTGGTTAGGGAGGGTGGAGAGGCAGACAGAACTCTGGGAATCTAGGCCCCAGCCTGGTCTATATGGTGGTGAGTGAGTTCCATGTCAGCCAGGGCTGCATAGTGAGAACTTGTCTCAAAAAGGAAAAAAAAAACAACAAAAAAACTTCTTGGGGGCTGATAGCTCAGAGGCTTAGAATGCTTGCTGCTTTTCCAGAAGACCTGGGTTCAGGTCCCAGCACCCATGTCAGGCAGTTCACAACCACCTATAACTCCAGCTTCAGGGGCTCTAATTACTTCCTCTGGCTCCTGAATACCCACACACATATACTTGCACAGACCCACATAAAAATTTTAAAGAAAGTCTTTTTTTTTTTTTTTTTACAGGGTCTTCCTTGCCCAGCCCATGTGGAACTTACTATGTAGACCAGGCTGGACTTGATCTCACAGAGAACTGCCTCTGCCTCCCAAGTGCTGGGATTAAAGGTGTGTGCCACCACGCCTGCCATAATCTTTTTTTTTTTTTTAAACAGAACAGCTTGGGCCAGTGGTTTAGTGGGTGAAGCACCTGCTGGCAAGCCTGATGACCTGAGTTAGATCTCCAGATGGCGGAAGGAGAGGACTGACTCCGGAAAGTTGTCCTCTGACCACACACACTAAATAGACAGAGGAAGGGAGGGAGAGGCGGAGGGAGGGAAGGAAGGGTGACCTGGGTCTTTGAGTCTTCTGTGTGAATACTCTGTCAATATAAAAACCAGGACAAACTTGGTGGCGCACACCTTTAATCCCAGTACTCGGGAGGCTGAAGCAGGTGGATCTCTGTGAGTTCAAGGCCAGCCTGGTCTATAGAGTGAGCTCCAAGCCAGCTGGGACTAAAGGGAGGCCCTGTCTCAAAAAGATAAAAAAACAAAGAAACATTAAACCTTGATATCCTTTTAACCTGCCTTCTCCTCTAGGGTATACCTGTGAATCTTTGATGGTTGTGGAAGGGACTTAGATGTTCCCTGGCCTGATGAGGAACATGTTCTGGCCTCTATTTCTTGATGAGGGCACTATGTAGTTCTCTCACTGCGCAGAGGTGAAGAGATCAGGTCACGTTGCCAGGAGCTAAGGAGCTGGGTTTGGAACTTGTTCCTGGTGATTTGGCTTCTGCCTAATCTTCTCCAGTGCTGTTCTAGGAGGCTGGCACAGGGCATGGGTTACAGTATTTATAGTATTTAGGCTTCAGAAACAACATGTGGGGGCCAAACAGCTGCCAGTCCCCGGCTCTGCTGAGCAACCCAGCTCAGCCTAAGCTGCAGCACTTACTCCTGCCTTCCTCTTCAGAGGCTCTGGAGCCTCCCGAGTCACGACCCCTCCTCCATGATGCCTGTATGCTACAATATCCTCTCCAGGGGAATCACTTCCCAGCAGCAGGGGTCACACCAACCCGGTGCTTCAGGGCATCACTGGGATGAGGAAAGAATTTTCTTTTCTGGTGAGGTTTTAGCCTTCACCTTGGCATGGGGGTGCTAGTTTGTATAAGACCCCAAAAGCCCTTTCCCAATCCAGCCCGTAAAACTCCTAGCTCTAGGGGCTGGGGAGATGGCCTAGCAGTTAAGAGCACCGACTGCTTGTGCTGGTTCCATCCCCAGCACCCACATGGCAGCTGAGAACCGTCTTTAACTCCAGTTCCAGGTGAATCTAACGCCCTCTTCTGACCTCCGAGGCACTGCACAACATGGGTGCACAGACCTACATGCAGTCAGTACATTCAGACACCTAAAAAAAACAACAAAAAAACCCAAAACAGAAACAGTCCTAGATCTTAATGGAGGTGGTAGCTCCTATCTGTGATCCTAGGAGCCCGAGGCAAGAGGACTGAGAGCGCGACTGGATTGGATTACAAATGGAGATCTCGCCTCAAACAAACAGACAAAGATTTGCAGCCCCAGCCTCCTCCTTCCTGTGTCACCCCTAAAATGGCCTGGGCATGTCCTTGTGGCTGGGAAAATTGCACCCTTCTCCAGCAAACCAGGGCTGGGAAAGTCACACCCAAATTCCCACCTCTTCCTTCCAGGCATTTATTTCATATTTGGGGCTACTGGGGGGGTGCTGTCACTACTGGGAGGGTGCTGTCACTACTGGGGGGGTGCTGTCACTACTGGGAGGGTGCAATCACTACTGGGAGGGTGCTGTCACTACTGGGGGGGTGCTGTCACTACTGGGAGGGTGCAGTCACTCCTGGGAGGGTGCTGTCACTACTGGGAGGGTGCTGTCACTACTGGGAGGGTACAATCACTACTGGGAGGGTGCAATCACTACTGGGAGGGTGCTGTCACTACTGGGAGGGTGCTGTCACTACTGGGAGGGTGTTGTCTCTGATCCAGGAGTCCCCTTGTGTCCTGTTCCAAGAGTGGCCATTCCAAAAGCCTTGAGGCCCAGAGCAGAGACTCCCCTCACTCAGCTAAATGCGCCAAGAGTTGTGGGAAGACTACCTGGACCTCTCTCTTGCTCCCAAAGCCAAGAGGATGCTGGGGGAGAAACAGAATCAGGGTGGGGCTGGCTGATTTTGCTTGTTCATTCCCCACCACCCCTCGAATGTGGCAAAGCAGAGAGGAGATAAACAGATTCCATACCCACCAGATGCCTGCTATAAAATGTGTATTAGGGGCTGGAGAGATGGCTCGGTAATTAAGAGCATGTACTGCTCTTGCAGAGGAGCCAAGTTCAGTTCCCAGGACCCATATTGAGTAACTCACAATTGCCTCCAATTCCAGCTGCTGGGGTATCTGATACCTCTGCAGGCACCGCACTCATGTGCACAAACCCACACACAGACACACGCATACCCCACCTTCCACATATACATAATTAAAAATAAAAAGAATATCTTTTACAATGATAATAAATAAAAGCTAAACATGGTGGTGCAAGTCTTTAATTCCTGCACTTGGGAGGCAGAGGCAGGTGGATCTCTGCAAGTTCAAGGCCAGCCTGGTCTGTATAGTGAGTTCCAGGTCAGCTTGGACTACAGGGAGACCCTGTCTCAAAAAGGCCAAAATATATACATATACATATACATCATATACATATACATACATGTACATGTGTTTGTGTATGTGTATATGTATGTGTATATGTATATGTATATAGTGAGTTCTAGGCCAGCTGGGACTACAAGGAGACACTGTCTCAAAAATAAAAATAAAAATAATAAAAATAATAAATAAATAAATAAATAAAGTGTTAGGACTGGGTAAAGTTCTTGCCTTGTAAGCATAAGGGCCTGAGTTTGATCCCCAGAACCCATGTACCCATTTACCCATGTAAAACATGGTAGATGCAGGATACACTTGTCATCACTGGAGAGGTGGACCCGGGAGGGTCCTTGGGCTTCATAGGCCTACCAGCCTCGTCTAATTGGTCAGCTCAGACCAGTGTGAGACCCCATCTCAAAGGCTGTGAACAGCGCTTCTGAGATGACACCTGAGGTTCTCCTCTCGCTTCCACACACACGTTCACAGTCACCTCCCCGTACCTGGCACACGTTGGTCCACCTCACCAAGCCCCAATTTTCTCATCCAGTCACAATAGGAAAACTCATCTAAATAAGCAGAAAACTGGGCTGAGATGATCCATCGTTCACTTACTTATTGACCTGGGCAATTGACATAAAAATGGCCATCTCATTTATTGCCTAATCCAGAACACTCTGAAGTGTGTAATTAGTCAGACAGTAGGTACCATTCAGGGACTTCTGGCCACACCATGAGTTGTTGTTGTTTTTTTTTTGCAACAGGGTCTCCCTATAACCCCAGCTGGCCTGGAACTCACTCTGTAGACCAGGCTGGCCTTGAACTCACAAAGATCCACCTGCCTCTGCCTCCCAAGTGCTAGGATTAAAGGCATGTGCCACCACACCCAGCTTAAAGACGGTTCTTGTCTGACATGTGGGTGCTGGGAATTGAACCCAGGTCCTCTGCAAGCGCAGTCGGCACTCTTAACCACTGAGCCATCTCTCCAGCCCCCATACCATGAGTTTTGAGGCTTCTGGGAGGATACAGGGGGCCAAAGTGAACCCTTCAACACCCCTGGCCCAAGGTAGGAGGGAGACCAACTCTCCAACCATGATCTCGCTCAGGCCAGCCAATATCAGGAAACTGTTGCTCTGAAAGCCAACAGCTTGAGCTTAAAAACCCTCTTCAAGGGCTCAGGAGATGGCTCACTCAATGGTAAAGTACTTCCTGAGCAAGCAAAAGGACTCTGTGTTCCATTCCCAGTGCCCCGCAAAAAGCCAGTTGTGGTGGCACGTTTGTAATCCAGATACTGGGAGCCCAAGACAGGTGGATCCCTGCCAGCCACTGGCCAGCCAGCCTGGCCTAACCAACAAGCCTCAGGCTAGGGAGAGACTATCCCAACTTGAAGCTGACCTCTGGCCTCCACACACCGGCACACAAACATGCACCCTTCCACTCTCATATGCCAAAATGACACCCCTGGGTTCTCGCCAGGCCCGTGGTCTCTCTTAACAGCTGCAAGCTCCTATGTCCGTTCAGGTAAAACACTCATACACATGAGAAATAAAAATAAATAATAAAGTGTCTCGAAGAACCTACATCTGGGCTCTTCCAGCATCCTCACAGATAAAGGAAAGCAAAAGCACACCCCACAAGTGAATGTGGGAACCCACAGGGCGACTGCTCCCCTTTTCCCCTCCAGTGTCTGCTGTTTTCCTTGCCTCCCAACCAAATCATATACCTTTGAGGGCAGGGGATTGGGGGGGAGGGGTCATAGCTTAAATTTCTGTTATTTTCCACAGAGCAGGGAATTGGCTCAATATGTTGGAATGCTCCACAGTGATGAAAGGGAAGTGGGTCTTTATGGAATGATCCAAAATGGCTTCCAAAAAGTAAAACAGAGGATCATCACTTATAGCTAAAAAATGAAAAAAAAAAAAAAACTGAGAGAAAGATGCAGGACAGTTATGGCAAAATGCATGATCTGGGATGGGGTGGGGGTAGGGGGGAAGGGAAAGGGAAATATGCCTGATCTGAATTGGAAAATGATGTATGAAATGTACAAAGCACCAATAAAAAATAATAATAATAATAAAAAATTTAATTGGCTTACAAAAAAAAAACAAAAAAAACCCAAAAAGTAAAACAGAGGATTATACTCAATCCTGGATGAAAAAAAAAAAAAGAAAGAAAGAAAAGAAAAAGTAATTCTAACTATTCACATACACACACACACACACACATATGCGCTCATGAAACACACTCTCTGGGACTGGGTACATTTGACAACACTGGCTCTCTCCAAGATCTGGCTGGGGTACCGGGTGGACCAGCACTTTGAACTCTGTACCCTGCACATCTTTTGAATTTTGAACTATGGACAAGTGTTACCTGTTTTTGTTTTTTTTAACTAGAAAAAGAGAAGATAACTCAGTCAGTAAAGAGCTGGCCACACAGGCATGAAGACTTGGATCAGATCCCCGGCACACATGGAGAAAGGTGGGCATGGTGATGAACATTTTTTTAATGTGTATAAATGTATTGCCTACATGTATGTAAGTGCACCTGTGTCATGCAGTAGCTGTGGAAGTGAAAAGAGGGTGTCAGATCCCCTGAAACATGGATGAGTCATAGATGGTTGTTAGATGCCATGGGTGCTGGGAATTAAACCTGGGTCTTCTGCAAGAACATATAGTGCTCTTAACCAATGAGCCATCTCTCCAGCCCTGGTGATGAGTATTTCTAACCCCAGTGCTGGGAAGGAGGAGACAGCTGGATCCACGGTTCCCTATGTCCTAGCTCAACTGGTGAGTCTCAGGTCCTAAAGAGACTGTGTCTTAAAAAACAAGGTGGAAAAAATAAATGGGGCTGGAGAGATAGCCTAGTGGTTAAGAGCACCGACTGCTCTTGCAGAGGACCCAGGTTCGATCCCCAGCACCCACATGGCGGTTGAGAACCGTCTGTAACTCCTATTCTAGGAGAACTCCAGTTCCAGGGGAATCCGAGACCCTCTTCTGACCTCCGCGGCATTGCACGACATGGGTGCACGGACCTACATGCAGACAGTACATTCATACACATACAAAAACAAAAACAAAAACCAAGGCGGACACTTGTAGGAATGACTTCTACAAAATGGATAGAATGTGGACTAATGACTTTTAATTATCTTTGGTAAACCCACTGAATCATGTGCTCTCATGACCTGGGCACCTGACTTCGGTTCCTGGGAACTTCAATTTGCTACTCCACCCTAAGATAGTGAATGAATCTGGGTATGCTTGAGAATTAACATATCAAAGCTCTGAAAGGCAGCACGCATCTTCATTGAAAACAATAAAGATTGAGAAGAATTGCTTGGTCTTTTATGTATGAAATGTTTTAGGTTTAGGGATGAAAGTGCAGGATTGTCTAATAAGATAAATGTAGATCTAAGTTTGTACAGTCCCAAAATTGTTACTGGAGAAATGGTTTTGAATAAAAATACAGGCGAGGCCTGACTCTGAGGCACAGCTCTAAGAGACATCTGAAGGGGCCTGTGTCCTCTGAGTTTGGGCCCACTCTTAAAGTTAAGAGTCAGGTTGTTTAATGGAGGTATCAGCTGTAATGTGGCATGGGACTATTATTACATTTTCTGAGGAACAACAGTCAAGTTGATCTGTGGCTTCCACATGTACACATATGCAAAAGCACATGAAACACACACACACACACACACACACAAAATAGGTTTGCTACTTTAAATGAATCAATGGTGGCTTGGGTAAGGGGAGGATTATCTATCCCACATCCCAAACATGACCAAAATTTCCCAGAGTGCACTGCGTAACAAGCAGTCATAGAAGACCAAGGGCCATAGTGCTCTTGGAGACTCTCGTATTTCAGCAATGTGTGGCAGAATGGGCAGGTGGGGCATGTGGCTGCTTCCCTGGCTGGCAGGGTTGTGTGCTCCTGGAAACATGAGTGGGCTGGACACAGACTCTGGGGTGTGGAGTAGGTCCCGGCAGCCGTGAGGCCTGGTTCTGCAGTTGATATAACATCACTGAGTCCCCGAGTCAGTGAGGCCTTTGCAAACAGCCTGGTGCTCTTGAAACTGGTCTTTCAAACCGAAATGCTTTCACGGTGAGAAGCCTCTGTTAATAACCACACTGGGAAGAGATGATAAGAGCAGATGAGATCTGCAGCCAACACGGGACTCTCGCCTCCAAAAATCCTACCTTGAGTCCTGGCGAGGCCCAGCTTCTCTGAAGGCTGAGTCAAGAGGACCTCTGCAGCCCAGGAGAGCTGAAGGCTAGCCTGAGGAACATGAGACGCCATCTCAAAGACACATAAATAAATAATAAATAAATTTAAAATCCTATCACCAGGAGGCTGTGAGGAGACACTTTGGGCCCAGGATGTGCCAAGGAACAGGGTCTGGTGCCAGATCCCACACCTCCCTTTCCCTTGCTCCGCCCCCTCTCGTGCACCGAATCCATCCACATTCATGTGTCCTTCCCCTGCTGAGCCTCACTGCCTTCATCTGCACCCCATGGATTTTCTGCCTCCACCTAAGTGATTAAAAAGAATGACCCCTCCCATGGAGGTCACAGACCTGGCCATGGTAGGTCTGGCAGGCTGGGAGAAAAGGTGCAGAGAGCTACACGGTTTCTCTTCCCCTCTGCCACATAGCAATAGTGAAACGACACAGCCTCATCCTGAAAGTCTCCAGGGCAGGCTCAGAGCCTGTCCCCAAGACCACATTCCCAGCTGTGGCCACAGTGGGAGGAGCAGGCAGGCCCGGTGCACAGGGAGGCGGCTGGGCTAAATCTGGGAGGCATTTTGCAAGTACCTCTTCACCGTGACTCATTTGGGGACTCACTAAAAACTCCTCTGAGTCAAAAACAAAAGTGGGGGGGGGTGCCTTCTTCTCCACCCCTGCTCTGGGTACCACAGGGGATTAGAGGGTCTCTGAGCAGACCGAACTTGACTTTACCCCACGGCACATCGGCAGGGTGTGAGGCCATCTGTACAGGGCCCGAGGTAGGGAGAAGGAAGTGGAAGCAGGTCAGGAAGTCCGACCAAGACATCTCCCACCCACTCCTCAAGCTCTGCACTGTCCTGGCTATAGAAGCTGGAGTAAGACCCAACCCCTCCTGTTCCTGAATATAGTTCACATGGTGGGAGTGGGGGGTGGGGAATGCTGGCGAGGGGAGAGAAGGCTCTTTATTCTCCTAAAGGTCAGTCACAGAGAGCTTGGCTGCAACCAGGTCCCCACACCCCCTCCCTGTGGCACCTGGGACATGTTGCTTGACCTCTCTGAGCCTCAGTTTCCTAACAAAAATGAGGACAGCGTGAGCATTTATGTGATCAGTGAAGCTGGTAAAAAGCTTTGGGCACGACGGAGTCCTCTGTCAAGGGGGCATTAGTTCCCCTTCCAGTCGTCTGACGCCACTCAACTCCCAAGCTGCACTGAGAAGCTTACCAGGATAGTTCTTGGAAGACGGCACCTGACCAGGACATGGCAGGCCTCTAGCCACCACCTTCTGCCCCAAAGGCTCAAATGTCCCCTCAGCAGAGAGGCCTTTGTCCTTATCATCTATTAAAAAGCATCCCTGTCCCTCCCGCCACCGCCACCACCCTGATTAAATTTATCTGTTCAACCTAATGTCCTAGACATTGGATGGAGGGAACCGACTTTACCAAATTGTCTCTGATCTCCACACATGTGTTGTGGCATGCAGGTATGTGCACACACACATGAATGAATGAATGCAATTTAAAAGAAAGACTCCACTAACGGATGCTTGATGCCCCGTCTGGGAACAGCTTTCTGCTTCACTTCCTAAGGAGACTCCCCTACACCACCCTAGGGGGGCATGCTGGGACAGTCCTTCCAGTGGCCGAGCCTTTCAAACTGTCTATCCCACCCTCCTTCCCTCCAGCACCTCCAGTGCCTTCTTCCTACCCTTCTCCCTAGGTGAAAGCCTTGATTCAGGGCTAGGTTCTCCTCACTGCTGCACCTAGTGTCTGGGCTGGCTGAGACACCCAGCCACTGCTCTCAGAGGCACAGTGGGCAGATGGATGGATGGATGGATGGATGGATGGATGGATGGATGAATAAATGGTGTGTGGCATGGCTAAAGCCCATATCATGGATCCCCAGGTCACCTCCCTGCACATTGCCTTAGGACTTGAGTTTCTTTCTGTTATTCTGTACATTGCTTATTTCTTACATGTACGTTTTCAGTCTATGTGACCTACCCCATGTAAGGTCAGGGTGCAGATAGACTCTCAACTAAACAATTTACAGGATGATTCCCCGCCCCCCCACCTCATCCCCTTATATGTGTGACATCTGCACTTTCTTTTTTTTAATTTTTTAAATTTTCTTTATTTATTTATGTGTATGAATGTACTGTCTGCATGTAGGTTTGTGCACCCATGTCGTGCAGTGCTGCGGAGGTCAGAAGAGGGTGTTGGATTCCCCTGGAACTGGAGTTCTCCTGGAATTGGAGTTACAGACGGTTCTCAGCCGCCATGTGGGTGCTGGGGATCGAACCCGGGTCCTCTGCAAGAGCAGTCGGCACTCTTAACCGCTAGGCCATCTCTCCAGCCCCAACATCTGCACTTTCATCAACAAGGGCAGGGACTTAGTTTGGCTGCTCTGGGTTGGCTACTGCCCCCTTCTTACACCAGCATCCCAGAGTTGGGTTGTCTAGTAGTCAGGTGCTGGAATAGGGTATCTGCCATCCACTTCCAGTTCAACCACTCACCACCTAGGGGACTTTGGCCACAAGCATCATTTCCAAGCCTCATTAAGGTCATCTATGAAATGGGTACGGGACACGATGAATCCTTCACAAGGGGCGGTCGGGCTGAATTCCTGCCACAAGCAGAGGGGACAGCGGGGATCCACCCCTCCTTAGTATGGACTCTGTCTACTGAAGCACACGGATGCACTCATCTGGAATCATTGTACGCCCAGCAGCAGGAAGGATGGTCCCAGCCACGAGCACACCCTCTTAGGGTAGGGTAGGGGAATCTCTTTAGGAATTGAAGGATGGACTTGCTCCCAGATAAGCTAGGATGTACCAGAGGGGTGTTAAGCATTCACTAGGGAATCTCTCTCTTTCAAACTTATATTTATTTGTACGTGTGCGGGTGGGCATGCACAAGTGTGTGCAGGTGGAGGGAAAAGACAACTACTTACTGGAGTTGATTCTCTCCTTCCACGTGGGGCCCCAGGATTGAACTCGGGCTGTCAGTCTTGGCAGCAGGCACCCGTGCCTACAGAGCCACCCTTCTGGTCCTAGTTGACTCTTTGACTCCTTGCAGAAACCCCCTTGTACAGTGACTCTTGCTGGTGTAGGGGGGCGAGGGAGGGTCCCCAGGAAGGGAGGAGTGCCAGAAGAGGGCAGGGACTTGGAAATTCCCCTATAGACTACTTCTGTACCTGTATGTGAGCTGGTGCACAATACCACTTAAAAGTATTTATTTTTATGTTATGTTTATTAGTGTATTGTCTGCATGTATGTAAGTGCACCTGTGTTGTGCATTGTCGACAGAGGTCAAAAGAAGGCGACGAATTCCCCCGGAGTTGGAGTTACAGAAGGTTGTTAGCCACCGTGTAGGTGCTGGGAATTGAACCCGGGTGTTCTGCAAGAGCAGCCAGCGCTCTTAACCGATGAGCCGTCTCTCCCCCTTCTCCCTCAAAAGTGTCTCAAGTAGCCCAGGCTGACTTGGACTTGAGGTATAGCCAAGGATGACCTTGTAATTTCTAATCGGGCCGCCTCCATCTCCCGAGGCAGGGATTGCACACAGGTACTTGAGACCTGAACCAGGGCTTCGTGCCTGCTATTTGGGCAAGCACTCCACCACCTGAGTTACAGCTCTCAGCCCCACTTTGTTAACAGGCCGAGAGCAATGGGGAGGCCAAGGTCGTGTGGAGGGCGTCATCCCCGCAAGCCTGCATCCCAAGGGTCTAGAGCCCACGAAGAACGGGGTTCGGTGGCCTCAGTCTCCCCATCTCGGAAACAGGGAGGGGTCTTGAGCTGGGCGGCCCCGCCGGCTCAGGGTCGCGGCGTGGGAGCGCGCAGCCCGGCTCCCGCGAGCCTGCGTGGCGGCCGCGCGCACGAGCGCAGGGGCGGGGAGGGGCGGGCGCGCGCAGGAGGCGGCGGCAGAACCCGCGGACGGGCGTGCGGCCGTGGCGCCGCCGACTCGTGTGCGAGCCGCCGAGGGAGCCCGCCGCGCGGGTGAGTGGCCTGGGACCCAAGAGGGGCGCGGGCCGGGGCGCGGGGCCTCCACCCCCGGCCGTGTGTGCGCGCGCGTGCTCGGGGCAGCGACGGGGGCGCCCGCGGGAGGCCGAGGTGTCGGCAGCCGGCTCCGTCCGCCCCAGGCGGGTGTGCACGTGGGGAGGGGGCCCTCTGCTACGAGTTTGGGGTGGAGGAGTGCGGGAAGATGGGGGTCTCTCTCTGTCCCTCGGTTTTCCGTTTATCGAGTGGGCAAAGCGCAGGACCAAGTGTGGGTGCCAGGGAGTATGTGTGCCCACGTGTCTGAGTGTTCCCGAGTGAGTGTGTGCACACATGCACGGGCAAAAGTGTGCAAATTCCGTGTGTGGTTTATGATTGAGGCTGAGTACCCCACACTCCTGCCCAGGGAGGGTCCTGGTGGGTGCTGGGCCTGATTCAGTGAATCCAGGGTCCGCTGATCCCCAGGGCCTGGCACTCGTGGGAGTCTTGGAGCCCGGCCTTGCAGGACCCTGCATGACCACGCAGGCTGGGGCGGGGGCTGCACAGGACTCAGCTAAGCTTTTCTAAATACCTCTGAGTCCCCTGGTCGTGGCTCTAGCTAGGCCAGATTTGGACTGTCTTCGAGCCTGTGGGTCAGACCCTAAAGGAGACCAAGAATCCAGACACTTGCCCTCTGCCTGTCCTGCTAAGTGCGTGTTATTGGCCTGCTTTTGGGGGCCTGAGCTGGACTCCTAAATGTGAGCCCCAGACACAGTAACAAATGGGTGACAGCAAGCTTTGGACACATCTCCTAAGGGCCTCTTTGCAGTTTTGACTGACTCTGTGTGTGTGTGTGTGTGTGTGTGTGTGTGTGTGTGTGTGTGTGTGTGTTGAAGAATCTCAGTTGAAAGTCTTAATAGCTTTAAGACAAACTACAGAAAGTTACTTCCCTCGCTCCCCTGCACTAGTAGAATAGCAGCTTGTCTCAGAGAGGAAAATGTCCTCTCTGGAGTCTGGTGTGTGTAAAGGGGCACGTTTAAAACTGTGTCGCTAATGGGAGAAGAATTTCATTGAAAGGGACGTGGAGCGGCTGGAAGCGCCGGGCTCCCAGTAGGAGGAACTTACCAGTGAACTTTGGACATCGTCTCTCAGCAAACAAAACCTGGAAGGAAACAAAAAAAGACTCACATTCTTTTTTTTTTTTTTTTCCTTTTCGTCCTGAAAAAGTGAAGAAAAGAAACAAGAAAATTGCCACCTTCTAGGTTGCTGGAACCAAGCCCCTCCCCCATTAGGGCCAGGCCCTCCCTCGATCCCCCACCTCCAAATAAAATATGCCTGTGGGGAGCGGTGGAGTGACTCACTCCCTGGCAGAGGGCCCCGCGGCAAACATTTGGGAAGGTTCTTGCTTAACTTCCCAGAAGAAAAGGCCCGGGATTTAAAATGGTCCCTGTGGTTTGTGGGCCCTGTCTGCTGCAGAAATGAGTTTAAAAGTCATTTTGCCATCTCCACAGACTCAAGTCTCAGACTCGAGGGGCCAGGTTGGTTTGGATTTAGAGCTATTTAGGTTTCCAGAAATGGAGCCCCTGGCTTTCCCAGGTGGCACATGGTGTGAGGAAAAGGAAGAGAAACAGGAGGAATCATTTGGATTCCTGTTGTGTTCTGAGATCCTGCTCTGCAGAGAGTGGCTTTGGGTTTGTGCACAAGGAAGCTGAAGTATAGAGCGGTCAGATGTGTCCTGGGACAGCCGAGTCCGGGCGGCAGCCAGATCCTGAGTCACATACCTGCAGGATTGGAAGCCAGTCCTCTTTCTGTTGGGTCCAGGATGTGACATTTGACTTCCTAAGGTGCACAGGCTGGACACTGAGCACTTCACACATTCATGTGCTCCATTAGGGCTCACCATGAGTCAGAGATTATTGTCTCCACTTTACAGATGAGAAAACTGAGGCTAGAAGAGAAAAACTAGCTTGCATAGTTTTGTCAAAGTAGCGCCGTGAGGGGCCGTCTCCCTTTATGGAGCATATGCCGTGTGCTGGGCATGCTGAGCAAAGCTTCAAGTTCTCTATTTCTCACCATCTGCTCACCAACACTCCTGAGATGAGAACTGTCATGGTGTCCATTTTATAGATGAAGAAATTGGGGCACAGAAAGTCTGTATAGTGTGCTATTATGCAGTAGCGCCAGGATTTGAACCCAGGTCTGTCTGGGCAGAGTCTATGGTCTTCCCACTGAACATGGAAAGTTGAATAATTCAAGGAAGGTAATAAGCTAGCACATGGCAAAGCCAGAATTCGAATCCATATCTAGGGCTGAAATTCTTAACCTTAGAGCACAGTGGGCAACTTTTATTGTTCTGTTCTCTGGCATGCTGTAAAGCTAAGTGGTCATGACAGGCCAGGTTCTGCAGGGCCCCTGGGCTTCAGCCTTCTGAGAGAGATCTTCCCTTCAAAGGCCTCTGGTCTGCCTTGTCTATCCTTATAACTCTGTGTAAATGACCAGGGGGTCAGATTCTGGCCCAGGGCCAGAATCACCGGAGTAAAAAGGCTGCCATCTTTTCAAGTGCCGAGGAAGTGTCAAACAATTGTTAAAAGGAGAATAAATACTTCCTGCCTCTTCCTGAGAAGGAGCAAAGACGGAGGTGAGGGTGGAGGACCTGGTGAGTCATTCAAGATTAGATACAGGTTGGAGCTGGGTGTGGTCACTCCTGTGGTAGCTCATGCCTGCGATTCTAGCACTTTGGGAAGCTGAGACAGGAGGATTGGGCCGATTTCCACATCAGCCTGAGCTTCCATAGCAAGTACCAGACCAGCCAGGATTATACAAGACTCTGCCTAAATAGTAAATAAATGACAGAAACAAATGTTCGTTACCTCCAAGCCCACATTGCCCTATGGAAACCCCAGCCTCCTGACCCTGGGGGATGGAGAGTAACTTGAACAGCCTCAGTCTCTGTTCTATATATCTGACATGATCATTTCTGCAAAGGCCCCTTGTCACCTGCCATTTACAACTGGGCCTACTGGCTTACTTCTATGTCTGAGTTTCTACCCCAGAGCTTGTGAGGGGGACTGGGTATAGGGACCTGTGTGGCTTAGGCTGTGCCTGTCGTCCAGCATGTGTCCTCCAGCCTTGAAAGGAAAAGGTGTTTCTCTTCCTCCCAAGGATGGCTGCAAATTGATGAACATTTGCAAATTGCTTCTCCATGCGTTAATTGAAGGTGTGAAATAATAGATGGTGTAGAAGGCTCAGCCATGTGTCTGACATTGATAGATTTCTCTCCCGTCTGGCCTGTGATTTGGGGAGGTAAAAATAGGCCTTGTTTTTACATTTTTATTTATTTAATTTAGTTTTTGCTGATGTCATTGCAAGAAGCAAACTGCGTGTGCTATGGGAGTTTTCTAGTCCTCGGAACTCAGGGCTCTAGGGAGCAGGGTGCTCTTGAAATGAGGGGGTCATCTAGGGTCCTATGGGTGCCTTGGGTGACTGTAAAGGGTTTTGAAGCTTTTGAACAAGTAGCTGACCATCTTCTCATTTCTGACTCCCAGGTAATAACAAGGTAACTTTTTTGGAAGATGTTAGTTGAAAAAAAAAAACCAAAAAAAACCCAGGCCAATAACTTCCTCCATTCCTGTCTGAATTTGGTGGTGTACACAGAGTCCCATCCTTGGGCCAAACCTGAGTTAAGCCAGCGGCCTTCTCAGACCTGGTGTCCAGACAGAAGCAGTAACGGAGCACATCAGTTAGTGGTGTAATTTCCTGTGACGTTAATGTGATCTGGCATTGTGACATCTGTCCTGCCAACAGGACTTGCTATGAGGATACAGACCCGAATACACAGCCTATACTGTTGTCTCCGATTCTAGGGTTTTTCCATAGGCGACTTCTCGTGTGGTCTTACAGTTTAGCTGCTGGTCTTCTAGACGGGGGTTTCTTGGCCTGTGCTTGACAGGATCACAGCACCCTCCTAAGCCCCTGGAGTTGGACAGAAGGGACCACTGGATTGCAGGTGGGGCTGCTGGGTCTGAAATGCATTTGTTTCCAAAGGCCTTGATCCACATAGAGCTGTTCTTTTTCTCATAGACATCTGCGTGATGGTGACCTCATAGAAAAGAGAAAGGGGGCTTTGTGTAGGAATTCCATAGAGTGTAAAGGAATGCCGGCGGGGGGAAGGGGGCGGGAAGTTACAGTGGGCAGCCTGAGGCGCCTGCCTTTTTCCCCAAATTGTTTAACCCTCACACTTCAAAATCAGCATGACATGGGGACTAGAGATCCCTTTATGAGAAACTCCCTCTTCCACCCTCTGCTGTCCTAGGAGTACTGGGATTGTCCCTTCCAGGCACCCTTACTCCAGGTGGCTGACAGAGTTGGAATTTGTTCCTGAGCACTTATTTCTAATACCTGCCCTCCCTGTTCCCTGTCTTCAAACCTTTAAGACCAGGAATTTCTGAGAAGAAATCTGCAAGGAGATGCAGTTAGTTGCCTGATTTGGATGAGGCTGTAACTCAGTGGAGCACAGAGTGGAGATGACCCCGGGGCTACTTTGGGTAGACTTTGGGGCTGGGGGCTATGTACTTTTCCATTTTACAGGAGGGAAATAGAGGCCATGAGAGAGGAAGACACTCGGAATCACACTTGAAGTTGAGCATTGGGGGCTGGAGGGATGGCTCACTGGTTAAGAGCACCGGCTGCGCTTGCAGAGGACCCAGCTTTAGTTCCCATCACTTACATGGCGACTAACAACTATCCATAACTCAAGTTGGGGGGGCTACAGGGGACCTAATGCCCTCTTCTGGCTCTGAGACATTGCATGCACAGATGCATTTACCTACCTATAGGCCTAACACTCATACACATAAAATAAAAATAAATAAGTTAAAAAGAAATCGAGCCTTGGAACCAAGTGGAATGAGTTTGAATCCAGACTGGGTGGTGAGCCAGTCTTTCATGGCTCTCAGCCTCAGTTTCTCTATCTGGGAAAAAAGGACACTCTTTTTTTTTTAATTTTTTTATTTTTTTTGTATGTGTATGAGTATACTGTCTGCATGTAGGTTTGTGCACCCGTGTTGTGCAATGCCGAGGAGGTCAAAGAGGATGTCAGATTCCCCTGGAACTGGAGTTCTCCTGGAATTGGAGTTACAGACGGTTCTTAGCCGCCATGTGGGTGCTGGGGATCGAACCCAGGTCCTCTGCAAGAGCAGTCGGCACTCTTAACCGCTAGGCCATCCCTCCAGCCCCCAAAAGGACACTCTTATAATCCCATAAGCTTTCGGGGGAGGACTAGATGAAATAAATGCTCGGCATCTCATGGGTGTCGGACGCTTGTTTCCCGTGATGTCTCTTGTTTCTCTTCTCAACGCTGTGACAAAATACTCGAGGAAAGCAATGTAAGGAAGGGTTTGTTTTGGCTCCTGCAGTACACAATGGCGGGGACTGGGTGGGTGAGGATGCGTGGTGGTGGCAGATATGTGACACATTGTGTCTGAGATAAGAAAGCAGAGAGAGCCTTTAATCCTAGCACCTGGGAGGCAGAGGCAGGCTGATCTTTGTGAGTTCAAGGCCAGCCTGGTCTACAGAGTGAGTTCCAGGACAGCTGGGGCTGCAGGGAGACCCTGTCTCGAAAAGACAAAAAAAAAAGTATTTAACTCCCAAGGACTTGCCTCAGGTCCCTCAGAAGGAAGGTCGGTTCTCAGCCAGAAGCATCTTTGAGGCCTCTTATTGAGGCCGAAACAAGCCTGACCTGGGATACCAGGAACCCCCTCACCAGGTCCCTTAAGGCACTTTTTTTTTTACCCTAAAATAGAGGGAAAGGAGACAGCAGCATATTGGAAAGAGGCAGACAGGATTTCAGTGCCGGGCGGCCCTGCGGGCATCTCAGCAGAAGGTCTGGAGCTCCGTGCTCACCTTCTTTCTGCCCATTTCCTACAAGGAGAGGCTGGCAAGCCCTCTCAGTTTGGGTATGGAGTTGGAAAGTCTCTAGGGGCCCGAGAGCTGTGTCAGCTATGGTGTGTTATGAAGTGAGGCAGATGTTTTGTTAATTATTTATATAGTGTGGCCCAGCAGAAGTCTGTGCTGACAGGAGCGTCCATCACAGACCCCAGAGGGGACCTGAGGGGACCCCAGTCCTTGTAGAGGAATGAGAGAGGCCACTTGGGTTGTAGGAATCTTCCTGGGCCATTTGAGACTCTTTCATCTTGGCTGCCCTTGAGAGACCCTGTCCTCCGGAAAGGCTGCCCCTCCTCAGACAGCTTCCCAGGAAATTTGCCCAGCTCTTCACAGCTGAAGCCCATCAGGCTTGTGAGGGGAAGAGAGGGCAGAGGGTTGGGGAGAGCCACTCCCTGACAGAGGCCCTTCATGCAGGCCCATCCTCCACTGCCTCATCTGGAAAGTGGGCCAGCAATATCAGACAGTACATCCTTGATTCTCACATGTCAGACAGTACATCCTTGATTCTCACATGTCAGTCAGTACATCCTTGATTCTCACATGTCAGACAGTACATCCTTGATTCTCATATGCCACTGGGGTTATATGACTAAGTAGTCTCAAGTTAGGATTTGATACTGAAAAGCAAGGGTCCTGGGATCAGAGCCATCAGGAACAGGCCACTGATATGAGAGACATGAACTCCTTTCTGTTTACACAAGGCCAGGAATCATTGAAAGAAAAGGTGTGGGGCTGGAGAGATGGCCCAGCGGTTAAGAGCACCCACCGCTCTTACAGAGGACCGGGGTTCGATCCCCAGCACCCACATGGCGGCCAAGAACTGTCTGAAACTCCAATTCCAGGAGAACTCCAGTTCCAGGGGAATCTGACACGCTCTTCTGACCTCCACGGCACTGCACGACACGGGTGCACAAACCTGCATGCAGATAGTACATTGATACACATACAGAAATAAATAAAATTAAAAAAAAAAAGGTGCTTATAGGAAATATGGGAAATATGCAGACTAAAGACACTATTCAAGGGGGCTGGAGGGATGGCCTAGCGGTTAAGAGCGCCGACCGCTCTTGCAGAGGACCCGGGTTCGATCCCCAGCACCCACATGGTGGCTGAGAACCGTCTGTGACTCCGGTTCCAGGAGAACTCCAGCACCAGGGGTTATCCGAGACCCTCTTCTGACCTCCGCGGCATCACACGACACGGGTGCGCAGATCTGCATGCAGACAATACATTCATACACATAAAAAGAAAAAAAAAAAAAAGAAAAAAAATAAATATTAAAAAAAAAAAAAAAGACACTATTCAAGCCAGAGGATCTTGTAGACACTGGGTTTGGGAGGAGGGAGAGTGAGCAAGTAAATGCTTAATGAGTTCAGAGTTTCCTTTGGGGGTGAGTGATGTTTTGGATCTAGGGAGAGGTGATGGTTGTATGATGTTGCAATGTACTAATGCTACTGTAAAATTGTAAATTTGGAGCAGGGTGTAGCTCAGTGATAGAGCACTTGCCTAGTTGTGTGAAGCCCTGAGTTGGATCTGTAGCTACACACACACACAAACATATACACCCATGTATACACATACGGGAGGGCTTGGGTAGGTCATAATTTTACATCATTTTGAAGGAAAAAAAAAAAAACGAGACAATCAGTTGCTTAAAACAAAAAGGAAGAGAAGCTCAAACAGGGACAGTGAAACGCACAGCGTGACCAACCTGAGATCCCACATGGCTAAATTGTGGCTTAAATCCCAGCTTTCGAGCTGTGTGTCATGGCTTCTAGGCCGGGGCTGGGGCTGAAACAGAGTCTGCAGTGGACTCTGTTAATGAACCATAGATTCCATGTTGGCTAGCATGTGCTACATCCTGCACTAATTCAAGAAGCATATCCCTTGGGGGCTGGAGAGATGGCTTAGCAGTTAAGAGCACCGACTGCTCTTGCAGAGGACCTGGGTTCGATTCCCAGCACCCACATGTCGGCTGAGAACCGTCTTTAACTCCAGTTCCAGGGGAATCCGACGCCCTCTTCCGACCTCCATGGCATTGCACAACATGGGTGCACCAACCTACATGCAGACAGTACACTCATACACACAAAAAATAATAAATAGCCGGGCGTGGTGGTGCACGCCTTTAATCCTAGCACTTGGGAGGCAGAGGTAGGTGGATCTTTGTGAGTACAAGGCCAGCCTGGTCTACAAGAGCGAATTCCAGGATAGCTGGGGCCACAGGGAGACCCTGTCTCGAAAAGACCAAAATAAATAAATAAATAAATAAATAAATAAATAAATAAATAAATCCCAGGGCCTGGAGAGATGCTCAGCGGTTAAGAACACTTGCTACTCTTGCAAGGGACCTGGGTTCAGTTCCCACCACCCATTACTAGTCAGCTTACAGCTGCCTGTAACTTCCAATTCCAAGGGATCCAGTGCTGCCTTCTAGCTTCCATGAACATCTGTGTTGCTGTAGTGCACATACACGCACACACACAAATAAAAAGAAGCAGCATATCCCCGAGTTCTGGGTCAGGCTAGATAGACCTGGCACAGCGACCTCCTCCGGGCTCCTCAGCTCTATCATGCCAGGCCCCTGGAGGGTGTTCAGAACCCACTTCTTGCCCGGGACCTCTATAGGCAGGCTCAGAACTGTGCAGGGCTTCGTGAATGCTTTACAGGGGGCGTGAGATGGGCCTCACTCCAGGAAAGCAGGAGACATTCCAGGAGTGAGTGGCTAGCCTGGGGGAGACGTGCAGTTCAACAGAGGTCTCAGAGGGCCAGCTGAGGGCAAATGGACCACACAGGCCATGGAGTGGGTGTTGCAGCTCCTGACTAACCCGAGGCAATGAGAAGCTAGGCCCCTCCCACTTCTGTGCTGGGCGCTTGCCTCGTGACATGCCCTAGTCTAACTTTTTTATACTCACGGACTTATTTCATCTTCCCCACAGTTCTGTGGTCTGGGTGTCCGTATGCCCAAGTGCTAGATGAGGAAACAGAAGCAGAGGGTAGCTGGATTTCCTGACAGTCAGCATGAACGTCGTGAGAAAACCCAAGGCAGGGAGCCCTCTGCAGAGTCAGGAGATAGACACTGCGCTCTGGAAGTGAGGGTGTGAGATGCCAGCCAGACCTTCCACGTAGCTGGAGGAGCAGCATGCACCATGGCCCTGTGCTGAGGGCACAGAGGAGCAGTGTGCACCATGGCCCTGTGCTGAGGGCACAGAGGAGCAGTGTGCACCATGGCCCTGTGCTGAGGGCACAGAGGAGCAGTGTGCACCATGGCCCTGTGCTGAGGGCACAGAGCAGCTTTCGCCTGTTTATTCCAGATAGGAGTGTACACTCCATAGGACTTTTTGGTCCATAGCCACAGCTGTGTCCTCAGAACCTGGCACTGGGCCTGGCACACAGCAAGAGTACAATTAATTATCAGAAACTTGATGATGTGATGTTTAAAAGTTTCAGGTTGGGGGTAGGCATTTCAGGTTTTCAGTTTAGGGCTGCACAATTGATAAGGTCTATGCAAATATTACAGAATCCAGTTAATGCTAAAATCTGAAACACTCCTGGTCACTTCGAATAAGGAGGGATACTCAGCCTGTAGGGGGAATGTAAGCCTGGTAGGGCTTGTACCTACAGAGTTATGGAGTCTCCTTCCTGTCCCCATTTTCAGAGGTGACTCCTGAGTGTTTATTCAGGAAGGTGTGGGGGATGGAAGGGGGGGTGCATGTCTCAAAGCTGTTTGCTCATTTGTTGGGGGTCCTGAGGCTTACACCCATGCTTTGCTGTACACACCCAGTCCTAAAACTTTCTGTCAAGTATGCTTTGATGTTTAGAGAGCATATCTTTCGGGGCTGGAGAAATAGCTCAGTGGTTAAGAGCACTGACTGCTCTTCCAGAGGACCTGGCTTTTATTCCCAGCACCCACATGGCGGCTAAGAACGGTCTTTAAGCTGGGCGTGGTGGCGCACGCCTTTAATCCTAGCACTTGGGAGGCAGAGGCAGGTGGATCTCTGTGAGCTCAAGGCCAGCCTGGTGTACAGAATGAGTTCCAGGCTAGCTGAGGCAATAGGGAGACCCTGTCTCAAAAAATAAAAACAAAAACAAAAAAATAATAATAAATAGCAGCCAGGTGTGGTGACACACGCCTTTAATCCTAGCACTTGGGAGGCAGAGGCAGGCAGATCTTTGTGAATTCAAAGCCAGCCTGGTCTACAGAGTGAGTTCCAGGACAGCTGGGGCTACAGGGAGACCCTGTCTCGAAAAGTCAAAAAAAAAAACAAAGAGAGCATATCTTTCGTGAGGTGGCTTTGAGAAGGGGAAGAAGCTAAACCCTCCCAGGTAATTTCCGGGCCCAGGTTCACCAAGCATGGTGAATAAACATAACCCCCAATTCTAGCCCAACCCAGAGAGTCGGGAAACCCAGTGTCATATGAGGAAGTAATTCCCTTGGTGGTATGGCTTTGGTGGGTACCTGTATGGTTGCATCCCTGGGCATCATATGGCAGCAGACAGGGAGTGGAGGCGGGGAGCTTACCCCAAGGGCTTGGAGGGTCAGCCAGGTGCCCTGCACTCCTTCACCCAGGACCTCAAGCATGCACACACTTGCTTGCTCTGACTCAGAGTGTCTACTTCTTTGTGTCCTGCAGGAATCCAGTGACCCTTTATGTTTTGTGTTAAACGCCAACCTCCTCCACTATCCCACAAGGAAATTAGGACTGAAGTTTTGTCTATTCAGAGCCTGGGGACATGGTTGGGGACCACTGCTGTTGGAGTCAGCCTCGTAATGAGTGACAACAGGCCACTTGGGAAACCTTCTGTAGTTTTCTGTGAGGGGTGATGGGCAGTGGGTGTCGTGCAGCCCCTGGCTTTGGCACTGGGATTACCAACAGGCAGGTTCACAGTGCTGTTCCATCAGGTAGGAAATCACCAGGGATCAGACACTGTCTCTGCCCGCTCCCTTCCTTCCTAGGAAATGTGGGGGAAATACTTGTACCTTGAGGTGACAGCTATCCCTTCCGCATGCTTTTCTGCTATGTCCTCAGACACCATCACCTGAAGGTTAGGATAAGATGCCCCACTTTCCTCATCTTCCAAAGCAAAGGGCAGGAGGAGTCACGAGAGTGTTTTAGTGTCACCTGGGGACAGGAGAGGCAGTCCCCAAGACACCACTGAGCTGCTGCTGACATGTGAGAAGCTTCTGGATTGCTTATGGGCAGTGTCTCTGAAATCACACACTGCTGAAAATTCCTGCACATATGGTCACTGTGATGTGTTAATGTTAGCAATCAAGATACTTAATTACGTAGAAAAAATCCTTTTCCTACTCACTAGGGGTTACTGGAGAGCCTGTATTTCTTGGGACGAGAGTCCTGCTGTACAGTATAGATCAGACAGAATGTCATTATCTTGTATTACTTTTTTTTTTTTAATCTGTCACAATTTTAGCTGGCAGTTCCTCCAGTTGCTGTCTATCCAGGTGTGTTGGCCTGGTTCCCCTTGTACCTGACTTGGTGCTAGGGCCTGGGTTTACAATGAAACAGGATTCAAATGTCCCTGAAGCTTTGCTATGTAGCTGCCACTCAAGTGGTACTATGGGCCACGGGTGAATATGTTTATTTCCTGGTGGGCACGCTGGGAACCGGGCAGCTTCTAATGTGCAGATCTCTGGAGATCCAGGCATGCAAATAACCCTGCATACACTGATTTGATGAGTTCTTTTGGGCCTGGCCCTTGCTCACTATCATCAACCCTGCCAGCCACTGTTCATAGGCCACATGACGATGTCCCCAGAATGAACCAGAAATAATCCAGATGCCCCAGGAACCGATGTGAGAACAAGGCACCCCTTCACACATCGCATCTCAGTTCAGCGTCTTGCCGCCACCCAGCATTTCGAGACAGAATGTGAGATCTCGTGGTTGGCTAAATACATAAATATTTTATGTCTTGATATTCTGAAAATGAAGCCCAAATGCACAGAACTGCTGCACATCAGTGCTATAGATCATATGTTATAATAATCTGATGACATGTTGTTTAAATATTTATGGACTGATACAACGTAACAATGGGGGGAGAGGGGCGTCTGGGAGCAGAGTCACGGCAGATGCTAGAAAGGAAGGAGCAGACTCCTGCGATCCTGACACGCGTCACACGACGCTGGGGCTTCAGGACAGTAAGAGGTGGCTGACATTTATCTAGCACTTGTGGTGTGCTGCACACATCAGTGGCTTCATTTTCTTTAATCACAGAACCTCTGAGAGGATGGGATGATCAGTAATGCTGCATTACAGATGGGAAACTGAGGCTCAAGCAAACACACAGCTAATGAACAGGCAGGAGCCAGCCCAGGTTGCTCCTCTCCGGCCGGCTAAGCTCTTGGTCACCATGCCATTCTTCTGTACGGGGTAACAGGTCACATTAGAAAGGCTCTACACTCCCACCTTTGGAAGACTCCTTGCCACATACTTGTTGGACTTTGCAAGTCACAGGAAGAGACAGCAATGTCTGTAAGTGACAAGCAGGAATCAAAACCCTAAAGGATGAGTATCCAACTCGCAAGGGGGCCCCATGGCCTGGCCCGCCTGCCTTGGTGCCCAGTACATAGTGGTCCTCACGACAAAGGTTCTCACTTGAGCCTTTTTCTAGTGTTGGTTCTGCAGTCATCGTAGGAGTCCACTGCTGATGGTGTCCACTGTGACGGTGTCCACTGCTGACGGTGTCCACCAAGCATCCCAGGTCCCCAAGCCTTTGCTTGGCCTTACCCACTTGCCATAGCCCAGCGAGTGAAGTCACCGGGTCCCCACTTCCCTGTTCACCTCTCAAAGCCGACTCCAGTGTCCCTGCCTTCAGGGAGCCCACCTGAACAGGTCAGCCAGCTCAGCTGTCCCCTGATGGCATCTACTGGGCATACTCACAAGCATTCTGTCCTGAGTTGGCTCTGCTAGGCCTCCCTTAAGCACCCAGCATCCAGAAAGTTCCCCCGGGGCACAGGCCTCAGAAGGTTGTCACCTGTCCAACACAGGGCACTTAACAAACAACACCCCTGAGCAGCCCCTAGGATGGTGACAGTCTCAGACTCAGTAGTGTCTTCCATTTCTGCAAGGACTTAGGGATTCCCAAGGCCCCCCAGAGTCACAGGGGCCATGTGCAATTTGTGAGCCACAGTATGAAATTAAAATTCGGATCCTCAAGTTCAGAAATCATCAAGAGGGACTATGGATGTGGTTCCATTGATAAAGTGCTTGCTTAAGCACGCATGAAGCCCTAGGTTCGGTCCCCAGGTGGTATGCCCTGTAAGCTCAGCACTGAAGTGGCAGAGGTAGGAGAAGAAGCAGTTCAAGATCATTGACTACCTAGCAAGTTGAGGCCAGCCTGGGATGCATAAGAATCTGATTCCGTACCCTCCACCCAATAGAAAGGGGCAGGAAAGTGGCGTTTCCTTGCTTTCCGGTCACTCTCCCAGTCTGGCATTCTGTTTATTTATTGTCTGCTTCATGGGCCCCGGCTTCTCAGGGGAGTACAGATCCTAAAGAACCCTGAATCCCACCCAGTCACTCCATGTGTGGTGCACCTGACCTCCACCCTGCCATAACTGTATTTGGGCCCCTGACATGGGGGACGCTGAGCACCTGTCCTGGGGTGGCAGGACCAACATGCACTGCAGGTCTAAAGCCCAGGTGTGCTCCAGGTTCTCCCAGATAGCACTCAAAAAACACATGTTCAAAGGTACTAAGAATGTCCGTAGTGAACTCAGGACATGCCACATCTGGCTCCCTTATGAGGGCAGGGGGTGAGTGACTGTGCAAGTCTCCCAGGAGGGTCCCCTCTTACCTACTTACCAACAGAACAAGGTAGATTGTCACTTCTATCTGTGGGCTGGAGGGCTCCATCCTATTTGGAGGATCAGTACTGTGTACAGACCACTGCCACTCAGCCAGCAGGTCTCCCTCCAGACTGTGAGCCTCTTTTGCCAAAGACACACCAGAGAGCCATTCTGTCACATCATGCCTTGATATTATTGTACCCACAAACCCATCTCCTTGTCATTTAAAGGAGTAACAGGGGTGGGGTGGCTGGAGAGATGGCTCAGCAGTTAAGAGCATTGGCTGTTCTTGCAGAGGACCCAGGTTCAATTCCCAGCACCACATGGTGGCTAGCAACCATCCATAACTCCAATTTCAGGGGATCTGATACCCTTTTCTGACCTCCATGGGTATTGCCTGACATGGATGCATTTACATACATGCAGGCAATAGACTCATACACATAAAATAAAAATAATAAATGAGAAATATCTTAAAGGAGTAGCAGGGGTCAGTAATCAAAGGAGCAGGTTGCTGACCCACTCTCTTGGGAAGAGCACCAGGTGGGTGATACCCCAGAGACCCCAGACAACAGGCAGGCCACTTCAGTGCCTCTGCTGACATGGGCATGATGGTCCCGTCCTGCAGTTGGGGGGTCGAAAGCAGGCAACCAGGGGAAGTGGAAATTTGGCTTCTTGAAAGTGTGCATGAGAAAGCCTTCAGAGAAAAGCAGATGATCCCGCCGCAGCTGTGTAACGGAGTGCTTGGGACCCAGGCAGGCACTGTGCATGCTTTGTCCTTGTTAATTAATCATGACTGGGCTGGGATGGCTCCGTGTCTCAGATTAGGACAACAGAGGCTCGGAAGGAAGCCTTGAACCAAAGCCATAAGCTGACCTTAGACCTTGCACACCCCTTGAATGACTGCTACTATGTCCCCCACCCCTGAAGTTTGCTGTGTGGGCATGGGGGACAGGACACTAGCAGGGTCTCAGCACTGCTGCCCATCTGCCTCCACCTCTGAGCTCCTGCTCTGACCCCAAGCAGGGAGCAGATCTCAGGGCCGAGGTCCAACCTCACTTATTCCGGCCTCAGCCAGCTCCACAGCCATCCCTGCCCAGAGAGGGAGGAGGTAGGCGGTCAGGTTGGACGAGGCTGGTACAAGTCACATATCTATCTACCCTTTGACCATGGTGGCTCCCAGGCAGTTGCCTCCTCTCAGGGTGCCCGAGTTTTCTCATTTGCAAAACCAGGGGTGATAGGAGTCTCTGTATGAGATTTTGTAACCCAGTGAGTTAGTGGACATGGCCCTCAGTTCTATGGCAGACTCTGGGCAGGACAGTGACTTGATTGTATTGACAGTCAGTGACACTGTGCAGCATGGACTAGAACCTGTAATGCTCAGATTGCAATGCCTGCCAGCTTCAGGACATGTGAGTGGTCACTCAGCCTGGGGCTCCGCCCCCCATCTTGGGACTTAACCTCCCTCTTCTTGGTTAGTCATTCAGTTATCTGAATGAGCCATGCACTGTTTCACTGTTGGAAGACATTGTCATGAAACACAGGGACAAAGTCTCTGCCTGCAAGGAACTTGCATTGGGGCTCCTACACAAGGAATGAGCCGGGTTACTGCCCTGGGGCTCTGGGGGGAAATATCAAAGGGCAAGACCCCGTGTGTTTGAGACTGGTGGGCTCCTCCGTTGCCTGAGGAGTGGAGCACGCTCAGCCTCTTTCGTCCCTGAGGGGCGGCAAGGGTTCTTTTCACGTTTTCCTGAGAATGATGAGTGCCCATCTAAGGGCCACTGGTCCTGGGACAAGCTAGCCTTAATCATGACTTTGAGACAAGTCCTTTCCCTAGTTCCATTTACAGACAAGAAAGGCAGGCCGAGCAGACTAAGGTGTTTGTTCACTCAGTGGCACATATTAGGTCCTCAGCCGAGCCAGGATTGAACCCAGGCCTTGGGCCCCACACTTTCCTCTCTGACTTCTGTGCTCCTCTGCCAGTGGGCAGCTTCGTCACCCCAGACATCAGAGGAGCCCCCCTGCCCCTCGAGGCAGCAGGTGCTCGCAAGTGTGCGCAGCATGTTGGCGCAACACAGGGTGCCATGCGAAGGTTGGCAGAGAACAGGGGCACACTGTTTGTGCTGGAAGTGGCCTGACGAGTAACCGACCATTCCTGCAAGAGCCAGGATTGCATTTGCTCTTTGTTCCAGCACTGTCGAGCGGGTTAGCCTGATGCTGGGACGAGGAAGCCAAGGCCCAGAGAGTTTCCACAGACTGCTAAGGTCACACAGCCTCAGGTGACCTGACTTCAGGTCTGCTTGCCGTCTGTCAACTACAGGGGCTCTGCACCAACCTGAACCTCCACTTTCAGTGAACTGAGGCCTGGCAGTCAGCTCAGTGGTTGCTCCCAAACTGGTGGGTGGGTGTACGGGATGAGCGAGCCCTTTGCATAACTGTGGAAAAGGACACCTATTCCACTGTGAAAACACCTTCAGAATGCTACCGATTGCCAGAGTGAAGACAAATGACAGCATTTGGTGTGCCTGTGATGGTGAGGGGGCTGTGCTGAGGGGGCTGTGTCAGGCTGCTCCTGGGTCTGTCAGTGAGGGCACTGGGGCTTTTTATGGCATCTGAAACAGACAAGCCTCTTAGAAGAAACTGTCTCCAGAGCTGTCCCATCCCGTCGTTGCCAAACGGGCCTTAAACAGCCAAAGAAGCTGTGTTCTGTAGTCACAAAGCGGGAAGCTGGCATTTAGGCTCATTTATTTAAAGCGGGAGTCAGGGAGACGAAAGACTGCAGCTCTGAGCGGCTTGCCGCCTCGCTGCGGCCTGGGAGCCGAGTCTTCAGGGTTTTCTTCCCATTTACAGGGTTTTTTCTGTTGTTGTATATTTGTAAAATGAGGCTTCTGCTGGCAAAAGCAGGCTTTAGCGTGTGCGGTGGCTCTTTCAAGACCTAATAAGGCCCCAAAGGAGGGTGAGTTCCAGCAGCACTTTCCTCCCCCAGCCCCCATCCCATCTTGCCTCATACACTTTGGGCACAGGGTACCATTTGTCTTGCTTCCCATTAACGGAATTACTGCCATCACTTCTACAGGACAGGATGGGCCCTTTGCAGCTGCCTTGGGGATGGTGGCGGGCTTAGCCTCCAAGCAGTTTTGCTTAGATGGGGAGGGAAAGAGAGCAGAAAATTCGGACACATGGTTGGCTCCCTGGGTATGAAGGGTTCTGATTCCAGGCTATGGGGTACAGCCTGTCCTGCTACCTGCTCACCAGCCCCACCTTGGGAACTATAACGGGGCATGTCATGGCTCAGGTGTGCACAGATGTGCACAGATGTGACCGTGTGGGTGCAGAGGGAGGGAAGGAGAACACCCAGCATTTATGGGGTGCCCCTATATGCCCTGAATAGTACAGGCCTCTTTGGGTATGTCTTGGGGTATGAGAATATTTGGACCCATTTTTGTTTTTTAATATTTTTTAAATTTTGTTCATTTTTGTATGTGTACAAATGTACTGTCTGCATGTATGTCTGTGCACCCATGTCATGCAGTGCCACAGAGGTCAGAAGAAGGTGTCCAATTCCCCTGGAACTGGAGTTAAAGACAGTTCTCAGCTGCCATGTGGGTGCTGGGGATCGAACCTGGGCCCTCTGAAAGAGCAGTCGGCACTCTCAACCTCTAGGCCACCTCTCCAGCTCCTGGGCCCATTTTTCAATGAATAACAAAGACCCAGAATCCAGGTAACTTCCTTTGGGTCACTAGGTCCTAAGTGGAAATTCTGGAGTGTGAACCCTGATCTGTGCACTTACGTATAGATGCATTTCCTAGAGGCTCCTTGAAGTAGTAGACTTCACTACCCGACTGCCTATCACCAACCTGCCCTCTCACCCAGATTCCTGAGGTCACTGTTGATAGGCTGTGTTAAATGTGGTGAGTCTATCTGCAAACCTGAGGGAATTTCAGGGTGTGGGGCCCTGAGGATGAAAGAGGGAGTAATGAACTCTATGTGCATTCTTCAAGTCCATTTGCTACAGGAGTGGCCCTGATTGTCACACCCAGTACCAACTCTGATAGATTGATGGAGGCTGCTTGAGATGTTTATGTTTAGTTGACTGGGATTGATTAGCAATGTCTGCTTTGTGAACCAGAAAATAGAAAGGGGTACATCTTGGGCCAGACCTAAGTTAATGCATTTCTCATACTGGGCTCTGACCCTAGGGACACCACTGTGCTTGGTCATGGTGTGCCTTGCCACACTGTTAACTCCAGAAAGGAGGCCAAGCTGCCACACGGTGGGAATTCTGCGGACACCAGAAGGAAGGGATTGATGAAGGCTCCACAGTCTCTAAGAGAGCCATCAAGTAGGACACTTCCATGGTAAATGCTTTTAAAAGCATTTTTTTAACTTCTAGGGATGAGACTTAGGGGCCTACATATTTAAACCAGGCCTCTCTCCTCTAGGCCACTAATTTGCTGAATGCCTTTGAGTAACTACATGTCTTTGAGTCTTGGTTTCCTGTCTTTGAAGTGAAGGTCATTCTTCATTCATAGGACCTTGGTGATGGGTGATGCAGGAGATGTAGGACATGGAGCCAAGAACCCACCAGTGACAGACTGGGGTTTAGAGTCAGGCACCTGCTTGGCATTACTCTCCTTGTGCTGTCCCCAGACTCCCATGCTGGTCTTCTGGCTTCTCGGTTGTCAGGCCTCTGGGAGCCTTTCCTGACCCCAGGACCAGGCTTAGGCAGCTAGTGCTCAAAGCATATGGCTTCCTGCAGTCCTCCCAATTCATACAGCCCCAAATCCCAAAGGCCCTGGGATGCATCCTTCCCCTGGACCAGGAGCCCCTCTAGGGCTGGGACCAGCCTAGTTGCTGTGAGATCTTGATCTTAGCCTGGCACAGCATTCAGTGGCAACCTCTAGGGTAAGGAGCAAAGCATCCTGCTTATTGCCTGGGCCTGGTTTACACAGGGCCAGCTGAGCTTTGGAGCTTCAGAGTCCAAGTCCAAAGTGTAGGCCTCTTGGGGAACAGGCAGGACAGCTAGCTAGATGGAGCCTGGCCTGGTGCCAGAAATACTGTGCTCAGATGTCCCCCATGTCTCCTATAGGTTGCTTTTTTTGTTGGTTCCTTGAGACAAGCTCTTGCTGTAGAGCCTGGGCTGGCCTAGAGCTCTGCCTCAAACTCCCAAGTGCCACTGCTCGGCTCAGCTGTGCAGAAGACTCCTTAGAGGATGGAGTTGGGCTCTGTCTGTGGTGATGGGTCATTGGTACAGGGACAGGGCTGTGGCTACTAGCTAGGGGCAGGGCACTACAGCTGTCAGGACGAAGGGGATTGCTGGGGAGGACAGGCCTGGCCTGGGCTAATAGGAGAGCTGGGCAGTCTGTGAGACCCGAGTTGGGCTGCAGGTTAAAAGCCATCCTTCCTCGTGACTTTACTGCCTCAGGGTCTTCAGGAGAGCCCGGTTTCTTGCCAGACAGCATGAGGGTCCAGGCCCCAGTGTCCTGTCAGTGAAAAAGGGACAGTGTGGACTTCACCTCATGACTTGCCTTGGTCCCTGGATTTGAGTGAGCCTTGTTACCACAGGAGCTACAGGAAGAAGGAAAAAGTGAAAATCGCAGAGCGATGACAAATTCCTATGGCAAATGGAAGGAGCTAGGAGTCCCTAGCAACGGTATATGCAGTGGAATGTCTCTGGAGGGCATCCAGAGGGAGCCTCTGCCGGCACCTGCAACACAAATGCCAATTCTCTTAATAGTATGCAACTGTATAAATATTAGCCATATTCAACAACAATAACAACAACAGCAACAGCTCTTCTTAGTGGTATTATTACCTTTCCATCAGCACATTGGCCTGGGATTTGCATCTGCTCTCTATCAGTTCTCATCTCTAAATGGCTCATTATTTATGTCTTTTTTTTTTTTTTCTTTGACAGAGCTTCACTATGTACTCTTGGCTGGCCTGGAACTCCTGCCTTAGCCTCAGCAGTGCTGGAATTACAGGCACGAGCCACCATGTCCAGCTTTGCCACATTACACAGTTTTTATTACATTCATTCATTTTGAGGAAGTAGGTAGAGGGCACACGCTATGGCATATGTGTAGAGGTCAGAGGACAGCTTTGGGGGATCAGTTCTCTCCTTTCACCATATGGGTCTTAGGAATCAAACTCGGGTTGTCAGGCTTGCCAGCAAGTCTCTTTACCCACTGAACCATCTCACCAGCCTGATGCTCAATTTGAAGAAAAAAAAGATTTAAAAGGTTTTTTTTTTTTACTCATTTTATCTTATGTATATGAGTTTCCTGCATGTATGTAAGTGCATCACATGTGTGCAATGCCCACGGAAGCCAGAGACATTGGTTTCGCTGAAACTGGAGTTATGGACAGTAGCCCCAGCAGGTCTGAAACTCGCTTTGTAGACCAGGCTGGCCTTGAACTCAGAGATCCGCCTGCCTCTGCCTCCCGAGTGCTGGGATTAAAGGCATGCGCCACCACGCCGGGCATTGAGAATCTGATTTAAAAAAAAATCTTCCCATGTGATGTGATACCAGCGGCTATAGGAAACTATGAGATGCTTTGCAAAATGACATGTCAGGCAGCAGGGGTCACTTGGGATTGGGGCTGGATAGGGGCCGTGGGTCATGCATGGGCTGGCCAGGGTGATGTTAAGGTTCAAAGGACTGGAGACTGGATTGGAGGCTGTGGAGACTGTGTGTGTATAAGCAGCCACCACCCCAGAGCCTCTCCATGCTCAAGGCTGCGCCCCCTCCAGGATCTGCAGCCCCTCCTCTGGGTGTTGGGTGGGAGGCCCCTCACCTCAGCACCCTCAACTCACTCACAGCTTTCCTGTGAAAAACAAGGCCGACGCCTACCGACTTGCTGGGGACAATGTGAGAATAACTGATAAAATATGTAAAGCTTGCAGCGAAGGGAAAAAAAAAAAAGTGCCATGGATGTGTTATTTCCCCTAAATCCGGATTTCTGTGTGTCATTTTTTTCCTCCATCAGAGAAGCTGTTTTGATTCCCGGGGATGAGAGAAGCCGAAGCTAATGGGAGTGCGTCAGCCAAGGCTCGGCTGTGCGAGCGGCCTGCCAGTGATGCATTTAATTTCCCTGGTTTCCAGGCTCTCTCACCAACCTGCAAGCGCCCCAAGTCTGCCGCGCTTCCCGGGGAGCACACCCTGTGGTCGCAGCGACTGAGTCCCAGCCTCTCACATTCATCTACTGTATTGTTCTAGAAGAATCTGAAGTTCTACCCTGAGAGCAGCTACTCTGGGGTCTAATACCCACCTGTGTGTATTGGAGGTGGGCTGGGGTCCCAAGTGTCCCCTGGCTGACCAACTGACTGTCTCAGACAATGCCAGGGACTCATGGGGTGGCTTGGGGGTTTGTGGCAGTGTGGCAGTGTGGGCAGTGGCCTGCTGGAACAGTCCTGCCTGTGGGAGAAAGAGCAACTGAATAAGGGTGAGGAGATCGGTCTGCCCTTTTCTGTGGGCCTGCCAGGGGCACGTGACATTAACAGGAGCTAGACTCTTTTGGTGGGTTATCCTAAGGTAAGAAGTCACAAGAATTACTTTCCCACCAAGGAAGAGTGGAGAATCTCCTGGGATCAGATAGGACTAGGGACTCCCCCTGGACTCCTGGGCTACGTGGGGCCAGTCAGACCCCAAACTAGTCCACCCCAGCTTTTGCATTCCTGACTTTGAGGGCCCCGCTATGCTGTGGAGGATTTGGGAGCCTTTGGCTGTCCAGGGTCAGCTGGGTCTCTCTCTCCGTCCCTGATCAGCATTGGGCCTGGAATTCTGAGTGTGCCCCTATGTGCCCCTGCGTGCCCCTGCAGTTTTATATTGTCCAGAGAAACTTCCAGTCCACACTTGTGGCTTTGGTACGGCTCACAAGAAGTGTGTCCTGTGACTGCTCCAGGAATCTGGGCATTTAGCCCAGAAAAGAGTGTGTTTCCTGGCTTCCTGAGAAGGGGGCCCACCCTGCCCCAGTCAGGGCACACGGAATGGAGGGAGGGCAGATGGACTCCATCGTCTGAGGCTGCTTGCTGCCCTGTGCCGAGTGGCCCCAGCTGGATAGTGTGTCCCCATGTAGGAGCGTCCCTGGGAAGAAACACATGTCTCTTTACCCTTCAGTACTCCACCCTGGTTACTGCAGGGCAGACATGGGTGTGATGTTCTCAAAGCACAGGGTGACCTTTGTCCCCTGGGTCCTCCGGCCACTAGGGCCACATGTCTTGAAAGCTCCTCCCAGAGTGCAAGGCATCTGGCCCCCATTCTCTGCAGCAGCCAGGCGAGGGTTTATGAGGTGTGTTTGAAGTGAGCTGGAGCCTGGTCCGTCACGTCTGCACATTGCGTAATTTCACAATTTGCTTCTCTTCATAAGAAGGGCCAGTGCTTCTTCCTTCTTGGATTTTTCCTTTTTGTTTTCTTTTCCCTCATGATCTGGAGGCTGCCCCCTCCTCCTCCTCCCTTAGGCCGAGGGCTGAACTGGCACAAGGCCTTTGGGAGTACATTTCTTTTGAAGGTTTTTATTTATTTATTTTTATTTATTTTGTCTGCATGGTAAGTGCACCTGTATCGTGCAGTGCCCACAGAGGCCAGAAGAGGGCGTTGGATCCCTGCAACTGGAATTATGGACGATTGTTAGTCGCCATGTGGGTGCTAAGAACTGAACCCAAGTCCTCTGCAGGAGCAGCCAGTGCTCTTGACCACTGAGCCATCTCTCCAGCCCCACAGGACCACATCTTTGTTAAGGTCTTGGGAGGGCAGCAGAGGTCACCGTCAGCCCTCCTCAGCCAGGGTTCCTTGGGTCTTGAGTCTAGAGCCAGGCCAGCCCCAGTGAAATTCGGAACAGAAGGACAAGCTGGCATTATCTACTTTCTGATGTCAAACGTCCTTTCTCCTGAAGAAATGGTGATAATGGATGGAAATTTTATTTTAGATGCTGGAAAATGTTGGCAGCCTTTTCTGTCTTCAAATTTGGGGGGAAGATTACAGGCCTGTAACATCCAGGGGCCTGGGAGCCGCTGACGAGTGGGGCGTGAGGGAGTGAGACAAGTCACGTCACTTAGACCACAGCTCTGCCCTGGCTTTCTTTGGGCTACCTTACCAAGTTAACCACTGACTGAGCAGCTAGAGTGTGGACTCATGTGTTCATGTTGCAGAGGCCTGGCGTCTGGAAGCAAAATGTCAGGTTGGTTTCTTATGAAAAAAGGAGAGTTACTTCTGATGAACACCAACAAGTTCGGTGTTCCTTGAGCTGTAGACCCTTGGTGGCAGCCTCAGCCTCTCCTCCTGTGGTTCGTTTACTCACTCACTCACTCACTCACTCACTCACTCACTCACCAAATTTCCCCAAGAAGACCCTTCTCATTGGATTTCAGCTCATCCTAATCCCATATCACCTCAGTTTAACTCAATTATACTTGCAAAGCCCTATGAATATGTCTCAACCTACAGTCCAGGTAACCCCATCATAAATTGAAACCTGCATCCAGCCTATTGGCGGTCCTTGTTTATATACACCACACACTGGGTGGATGGGGTTTCCGTGATTGGGGGGCTGATGGAGCTATGGTTTCCTGTGCCTCACAGCCCCAGCCTCCTGATGACCTTAGACCATGTATGGCTAGCCTGGAAATACATCAAAATTGGAAATTAAAAGTCAGATTTCTGCAGAATGCTTATCCATTTTGTACCATTGTGAAGTCAAAAAGTTGTAAATTCAAACTACCTTAAGTAAGAACTACCTGTACTTTCAAGGTCACATTCCTAGGTTCCAGGTAGACATGAAATTTAAGGGGACACCATTCCACCAGTACAAGGGACATTTAGGGACAAGAAGAGCCCCCAGAGCCTGCTGCATTCCCGTGGAAGAAATAGGCACACAGGACCCAAGAATGGAAAGAGGAAGGTCCAGGCTGGGATTGCAGGGAAGGTCACTCTGCACCCTACACCACACCCCTGCCTATCACATGGGTCTGGAGGCTCAAGAGAGAGCAGGATCTGACCCCAGAGCCTATCCGTCCAACCTAGACCAGATCCTGTGCATCTGGACAGATGCCCAGATGAGTTCATTAAGAGAGTGGTCTTAAGCATGCTTTTAAACACAGACCATCATTTTAGTCTTTTGGTGGCATCAGCTGGGGTAGTGGAGAACCAAGAGCTTTTTTTTTTTTAATTTTTTTTATTTATTTCTGTATGTGTATGAATGTACTGTCTGCATGCAAGTGTGTGCACCTGTGTCGTGCAATGCCACGGAGGTCAGAAGAGGGTGTCGGATTCCCCTGGAACTGGAGTTCTCCTGGAATTGGAGTTTCAGACGGTTCTCGGCTGCCATGTGGGTGCTAGGGATCGAACCCGGGTCCTCTGTAAGAGCGGTCAGCGCTCTTAACCGCTAGGCCATCTCTCCAGCCCTCCAAGAGCTTTTTAATGCTTAGCACAAGCACCAGCCCTGCCTTGGCAGCCCAGATGGGAGAGTGCCTCTTCTGAGAGTGGCAGGCCTCACCGTCCAGTTCTTGGCACCAGTGGCCAATGTCACCTCCCCTCCTTGTGGAAAAAGGAAGGAAGGGAATCTAGGCCTTTTATCTCCCCCCTACCAAGGACCCTAATCTCTTTTGGCAAAGGCTCTGTGGTCAGACATTTCCGGATGAGTGTCCCAGTAGTGACACGTCCCAGCAGAGACATCTTGAACAAGCATCCACATCCCTGCGCCCAGCCTCTCGAAGCCTCATTCTCCCCTCCTGTGATATAGGAGAATCATTCTTGTCCTGCCCAATTCAGGACCGTGAACAACTGGGTGTGTCTGAGGGTGTGATAACCTTTTGTGAATTCTGCCTACACCCAACATGGGGCTTGGCACACAATAGGTGCTTTATAAAGTCTTGATGAATAAGAAAATTTTGGCATTGACATGACAGCATCCATATCATGTGGTTCCCGAGGTCCCACCTGTCAGCAGGTCTCCCCCACAAAAAAATTCCATAGGTGGCTCCTAACTGCTTGGTGGTGTGGAAGGCAGAGCAGTGGGTGGATTAGCACTGGAAGGAGAGTCTGGGGAACTGAATCCTGGCCTCTGCTGTGCACAACACACAGCTGTGTGCAGGTGTCACAGGGCCTCCTGCACCCGACTGGCTGAGACTCCCTCTGGTTTGCACACTCAATGCCACTGTTACCCTGGGGCCTTGGGCCTACATCATGTAGCCAAGTATTCCTAGCCTCCTGGTCTTTGCACACTCGGTGCTGAGTATCCACGCTGCCTTCCACTCACAGGCACTTCCTGTTCTTCCGTGTCTGATGAAACATGAGACCTCATGTAAGTGGATGGGGGGCCATCCCTGCTCCCAGGAGGAATGGGAAGGTGGTGGCACCAGCAGGGTCTCTCTCAGTGATTATCCATGTTCATGAAACCATGGATGAGGCCAGGGGAGTTTTTTGAGTGCAGGGCACAGAATTCCCTCTTGGTGGGTTCCAGTGTCTTAAGGAAGCGGGACCCAAGTGATCCCCCAGAAGCTCCTGGCCCTGTCTGGGTAGCCGTCTGGATCCCACTCCACCCCATGGCTGGGCACACACGCTTTGTATGTGGAAGTCAGAGGAGGATGTTAGGTATTCTGCTCTGACCGAATTCCTTTGACACAGCAGGTCTCACTGAAGCTGGTAGGCTGGCAGCCAATAAGTCTGGGTGATCCTCCTAGCTGTGCTCCCCCATTACTTTGGGGTTGCAGGCATGTTTAGTAGCCATGCCCGGTCTATCTATCATCTATCATCTATCATTTATCTATCATCTATCTATCATCTATCATTTATTGAGACAGGGTCTCCCTGTAGCTCCAGCTGGCCTAGAACTCGCTATGTAGACCAGGCTGGCCTTGAACTCACAGAAATCCACCTGCCTCTGTCTCTGCCTCCTGAGTGCTGGGATTAAAGGTGTGCGCCACCACAGCCAGATAAAATTTTATTTTATGTCCTGCACCCCTGTCATGCAATGCCTATGGTGGCTGAAGAAGGCATCAGAGGCCCTGGAACTGTTTTGGATGGTTGTTAGCTCACATGTAGGTCCTGGCAACCAAACCCAGGTGCTCTGTAAGAACGCCCAGTGGTCTCAACTGCTTAGCCAGCTCTCCAGCCCTATACCCAGCTTTTTACATGAGTGCCGGAGATTACCACACATGTCCTCATGGGCAAACATTCTTATCCACAGAGCCGTCTCCACAGCCTCTCACCCTGGATTTTAACCCTTTCTTTGCTATTGCCCACGGGGTGAGTTTGCACCTTTCCGAGTCTCAGTTTCCTTCCCTGTAAAGCTAGTGATGCCCCTTCCATCGGGCAAGTTGGTACACGCAAATACGTGGCTCCATGCGTGGCATGGCATAGGGGCAGGGCATATGATTTTGTGGCTGTTTCTTCGTAGCATGGGTTTTCCTTACTCTAGAGAGTTGAGAGAGCAGATTAGCTGGCTGTTTGTTTAAGCTAAAAAATGTTGGAAGAATTTTGTTTGGGAAGACAAGCTCAGATTTTAGGTCAGAACCCGCTGCCTCTGGAATTGCATAGTTGACCATCTGGGCATATTTTAAATGCTTAGTGACCACCCAAGTCTTTGAGCCTTCCACGTGGATGCCCCGAGGTCACACTCTTAGGGAATCCCTCGCCCAGCAGGGCCGCTTGTTGCATCCAGAGTGTCGCCTCCACAGAGCGGCTCTGTCTGACTGTGAATGGATGTTTCTTTCTTCCCTTTCTTGGATACCTGAATGGCAGTCTCCCTCCTGTGGTCCCCGAAGCCAACCCGAGTATACAACTCCAAAACGGACATCACAGTGGGGTCGTCTGTTCCTCTTTGCAGGGATGGCTCTCAGCGAGGCTCAAAGAGACAGGTCGATAGCTGCTGTGACTCGGGGCCTCCTGAGGGGCTACATGGTCTGTAAAGGCTGCTTGAGTGTACTGAAGAAATCAGACTTCACCAAAAAGGCAGCAGGATGGAGGGGTAGCTGCCCGAAGTCAGCATGGATTCTAGAATGGTGGGTGCTAGCCGGCTTCAAAGCCTAGTCCCTCCACCTACATCAGGTAGTCTGCCTTTGTACCTCAGTTTCCTCCTTTTGCAAAATAGAGATAACTGCACGTCGGTCTCACCAGGCTCCTGAGGGGATTAAGTAAGTTTGTATCACTCCAGTACACAGAACGGTACTTGTGCAGAGTCAATAAAGGAGGGTAAACTGAGACTCCAAGAAGGCCGGAGACTCATCTGTGATCAGCTAGCCTGTGGGCAGCTAAGGGTGCTACGCATGATCTCTTGTCTCGTGGACTCTTCCCTCCCCTCCCCACTCAGTCAGACTTTCTCAGCCATCGAGTGTAGAGGAAGTCTCGTGACCCTCAGCCACAGGAGTTCCAGCAGCGTAGAGCGTCTGGAGTCTCTTCGGGTTGGCTGGGGCCTCGCTGCCTGCTATTCAGAGCCTATCTCTTTGTCCCTTTCTTTCTTATAAAGTTCTAGAAGGTCTTTCCTCTCCTGTCCCTGCAAATAGAAAAATTAACCTCTTGGCCCCCGGTGTTTGAAGACTTAAATCCCTGCCGTGTGTTCCCCCGAAGCAGTCCACCCCACTCCCCACCCCCAATCCCGTTCTGTTTCCCTCACCTGCCTGCCTGTGGTCACTGCAGCAACAGGCCAGCCAAACTCAGGTGGCTGTGGACTGTCAGGGCAATTGCTGATGAAACAGAAGCTGGTGACACATCCTTCTAGGAAATGAGATACACCCCCCCAGAAATGCCACCCACTTCCGCCGTCATGTGGCCTCAAAGGTTATCTGACTCATCAGCTCTCTCTGCACTTTCCCTCTCCCAGTGCACTGAGCTGAGGCTGGGTGGCTGGGGTGTCCCCTCAGTGAGCTTCTAGGGTATAAGACCTAGAAGCTCTGCTGCTTCCTCATTTCTGTTGGGTTCCTAGCTACATGCTCTAGTGACACCAGCCCAGGGCATGAATGTGGCTCTTGACACAGTGAGGGACTTCCTGAGCTGCAGTCCCCTCATCTGTGAAATGGGCAGAAGGAGAACCCAGAGAAGTGTATGGGTGTTCTACCCTGCTCAGTCCTCTTTTCCTTCCTTCCTGGGAAGCTTTGGATTATATAGGATCACACTGGGCCGTGGCAGGTGTTGATATGCTGTCTGTGAGGGTCCGAGGGCTACGTAGCTGGGCCAGGAGGCCTACAGGAGACCCTCCATATAATATCAAATACATTTAAGAGTTCGGCTCTTTCAGTGGGCCCCAGAGCCCGAAGGAGAAAGAACTGGAGCAAGGAAGCTAGGTAGGAATCCAGACTAGAGCCCAGAACTCCAGACAGTCCCCCTGCACCCCTCTCTTTCTCCTGGATGGCCCAGCACCAACAGGGGGCTTCTTGGCTACCCCTGGAGCTCCTAGGCAGGAGCCACAACAGGTCCGGAGCAAGAAGCGGTGGAGTTTGGGCCCAGCCACCTTACTGCCAAATCAGAGACCTGCTGCAGGTCATAGGCCCCTCTAGCCTCGTCTCAGAGATGGGTCCCATTCCTGTTCTGCCTGCATTCTAATGCCGTCAGGAGCTTCCAAGGAGGTGTCAGCAGCAGTCCCTCTGTAGACCACCAGGGGTGCCCCCCCCATGAAGAATTCGTCATCATTCGTTTAGTATCTCTGACTCAGACTGAGTATAGTAGATGCTCATTGTTGAACAATTGAGTGGCAGTAGCCACTGTCTATTAAGCACCTGTTAGGGTTCACTAGGGAACTTCCCATAGGGCACCTTAGTCCTCTTAATTGGCCACAGGAGCCTAGGTGTGTGCCCATTTTACATGCAGGGAAGCTGCTGCTCAGAATGGAAAAATCGTGCAGCAAAGAATCGCACGTGACTCCTCAGCCCCTGCATCCACCCCTGCACCCTCCCCTGTGCTTCTGATGGCCTGCTGGGACACTCCTTCCCTAGGGAATGTTTAACAAGCAATTTAGATTAGATCACTGTACAAACCTTTGATTTATGCTATTTGCTAATTTTTTTCCTCAGTTGAGTTCAACTGTCTCACAAGGTCCCTAAAAACTCAGCAAGTATACTCTCAAGCCAGTAGTAGACCGCATACCTCCTGTCCCACTCCCCAACACACCCCTCCTCCCTCGCCCCTAGAAGGCCATAGGGCCAGAATATACCTGCGCTCAGGAAATACCTGCTTCTAGATGCCCCTAGGCCTTCTTCACCAAGGCCCTGGCATCTCTGTATCACACAAAGACTGGAGCGGGTGGTGAGCACAGGACAGGTCTGTAATACTGCCACTCGAATATGGAATATGGAATATGGAATATGCAGGCCCGCCGTGTGCCATATTCCTGCCAGGCCCAGAGCAGAGCCCTGTAAACGCCAGGATATAATGGACAATAAAAGTCGTCAGAAAATAGTGACTCTCCTAGGACCACTGTCATCCCTGCCCATGCTGCCTGACAGACCACGAGCCCGCTGATCATGAGGCACGATCGTCACGTAAATATACAGGGTCTCCTGCCAGTCGACAGCCAGTATTTATTTTATTAAAGCGGCGGGGGAGGGGCCGGCTCAGGTTCACCCCGGTAACTTGGGAAAGGCAGCGCTTCTGTGTGCTTTTGTGTCCCAGCACGTTTGGGAGGGCGAAGCTGGAACCAGAGCGGCCTCTCCTGCTTTCTCAAAAATGGGGGGTAGGGGTAGGAGGGGTCCCCTAGAGGCCCTGGATGCCTCATCTACTTCCACAGGACTATGGCCCCGGTTTGTGTGAGTCTGAAGTCCCCGCTCTTCTCCAGGTTGCATGGTGGGCTGCTTTGGGCACTGCTTGGGCCTGACAACCATTTTTACAGAGTAGCAGTAGCCACACGTGCACTCCTGTGTGTTCTGGGCCCCTGACCATCGTCAGCGGGCATTTTACTACATGTGCTCACACACTCTTTCAACATCCCTACAAGGCGAGTCCTGCCAAGGCCCCGGTTTTCAGAGGAGGGAGTGGCACAGGCATCTGTGGGACTGGCCCACGCTCGGTGGCTGGACAGAAACAGCACAGGAGTGGAACCTGGGGCTCTCAGGCTTCAGAAACCCCACCGAGTGCCCCAAGCAGCATAGTGAAGCACTTTGGTCCTGCCATGCACTTTACGTGCTGCTTCTCAGAAGGCAGGGGTGCAGCCCACCCAAGGGAGCTCACAGGCCTGTTCCAGCCAAGCTCGCCTCTCCAGCAGGAATACAACAGGCAAGACTTTTTCTTCATCTGCCCATCCATAGGGCAGCTTTGTGAGCATGCTTACTGCCAGTGTCCTCCACTTAGGAGATCTCTGTGGGTAACACTCTTCCTGTGTGCACATTGCCACTATGGCTGTGTCCAGGAGCCCACAGGCATGGGGGCCACTCTACGTGGCTGTGAATGCGGCAGGAGGGTGTAGAAAGTATTCCCAGGACAAAGAGTAGACGCTCTTTAACTCTTTCAGTCTTGGGAGAGCTGGTTTCTCCTCAGAAGCAAGCATGTGATTGGATACCAGAGTCCCAGCTCGCTTTCCGGGTACCCCAGTGGGTCATGAATTGCCCAGCAGCCTTGTCAAGCATCACGCAGGAAGGAACACACCAGACCCATGTCATAGGTGGGGAAACTGAGGCTCAGAGATAGCTTTGGGGTTTCCTGACACTGGGAGCCCTGAGAGGGTCCAGGCTGAGTCCCAGGCCACCATGCTGTGCAGGCCATAGCTCAGAGCCATAGTCCCTTGTGGAGTTAAATGTAGCCATGCTTTGGGGCTAGGGAGATGGCTCAGTAGATAAAACTTGCTGTGAAAGCAAGAAAGCTAGAGTTCGGGTCACCAGTGCCCATGTAAAAAACTGAAGAGGAGGGGCTGGAGAGATGGCTCAGTGGTGAAGAGCACTGACTACTGCTCTTGCAGAAGACCCAGGTTCGATTCCCAGCACCCACATGGCGGCTGAGAACCGTCTTTAACTCCAATTCCAGGGGAATCCGACGCCCTCTTCTGACCTCCGTGGCATTGCATGACATGGGTGCACCAACCTACATGCAGACAGTATACTCATACACATAAAATAAATTAATTAATTAAATTAAATAAAACTTAAAAAAAACTGAAGAGGTATGGCAGCCCACCCTGTAATCCCGGCACCCAGGAGGGTGAGACCGAAGGCCCCCAGGGCAAGCTGCCCAGCTGAATCAGTGAGAGACCTTGCCTCGTCAATAAACTGCTGAGTGGGGGCTAAAGACCCTAGACTAAAACCTCTGGTCTGCATATACATGTACATGTGCATATGAACTCTCACACATGTGCCCACACACGTGAACATACAAAAACAATATCCACCCTTAAAAAAGTGATCACATATGTTCCAGGTCCGATTCAGATCCAGCAAATATCCAATCAGGAGAGACACAGGAAGTGGTTCAGGCTGTGCTCAGGCTCAAGGAGATGGTTCTGACGGCTTGCCGTTATTCTCAGGAGGTCGTTACCCAGCCTGTCTGGCACCTTCTCTGTGAACTAGGCTGGTGGGGTCATGCAAGACACAGATCTTTGGCCACCTCCTCCTTGGGGGAATCGTCTACCCAGGACCTGGGCTTGGGAGTCTAGCCCTTAGGAGCCATGGCTGGCTGGCCTGGGCCCAGCAGCTGCTGCTGAGGGGGGGCGGCATCTGGCATATGCCCGACAGTTGGCTCTGGCCATCAGGGAAGGTATGCTGGCAGGTGGCCAAGCTCTGGTGCCAGAGTCTGGCACAGCACGGCCTCTGGGGCCTCTGCAGCCATATGCCGGCGTCAGTCCCTGCGGTGGTGGGCTGCAGATGGGGTGCAGGCTAGAAGTGGCTCTTGATCCAGTGGAGAAGGTAGGTGTCACTCAGAGCACTCTGCTTATAGATGGAGGGCTGAGGCAGGCCCGGGGACAGTAGATGCTGCCCTTTCCCCATTTAGCACATACGAATTCAGGAGACACAGTGTGGGATGTGGCAGAGCCAGAACTTGAACCCAGCAGGCTGCTGTGCATTTGAGTCCCCCACATAGCCCCAAACCCCATTCCTCTCCATTCAGTCCTGCCTGCCAGTCCAGCTACTAAGACTTGGGGGATGGCCGGATGCTGGGTACTAAGCAGCTGGGTGTGACCAGTCCTGCCTCTTCCTGGGGCACTATTGAGCTCTTTTCTGGTTTATGGACCCCCATAAGAACAGGGGCTTAAGCTGGGGTATCCTGGGGTCCCCAGTTGCCTGCATTGAAGAGGCAGCTTGAAGGAGGGAGGGGAACGGAAGCCTGGGAACACTCTAAGATCTCAGTTCCTGGACCTTTGACCTTGTTTTGGAAAGCAAAGCCCAGGACCCGAGGAAGGATGGAATAAAGATGAAACAATGACCCTACTGTTTGGGTGTCTGTTAGGAGCCAGGCCCAGAGCTGAGCACTTTTGACCCTTATAATGTCATATAACCCTCCAGGACAGGAGATGTCCCCATTTAACCTATGAGAACACAAGGCCATGCAGTTGGGGGGGTGGCAGAGCTGGCACTCGAACCCAATGCTGGTGTCTGCTAGACTTTCTTTCATGGTCAGTGGTTACATCTTTACAAAGGAGAGGATAAGAAAGACCAAGTTTTTATTTTTTTATTTTATTTATTGTTTTTTTTTTTTTTTATGTGGTAAGTATCACCCATGTCCCTGAATGCCTGAAGGAGTCAGAAGAAAGGCTTTGGACCCCTGGAACTGAGTTACGGACAGTTGGTAACCACCATGGGGAGCTGACGGAATGAACTCAGGTCTCTGCAAGAGCAGCCATAGCTCTAACTCACTGAGCCATCTCTCAGTGGCCACTGCCCCCCCCAAGTTTTTATTAACAGAAATTGTGTGTGTGTGTGTGTGTGTGCATGTGCGTGCATAAGTACAGGTGCACACACAGATATCAGAAGACCGCCTGGTGGTCCTTGCTGTCTTCTTTTTTGGATACAGGGCCTCTTGTTCATAGCTGCATGCACCAGGTGAGTCACCATTGAGTTTCCAGGGATTCTGATTGTAGGCACATGCTTCCGTGTCCAGCTTGAATTCAGATCCTTGCTCTTGTCAGGAAGGAAGGAAAGCTGAAGGAGGAAGCGACCCAAGGCAAGGAAAGAGGCGGGGGTGGAGAAAGGTCGCCTAAGCTAACAAGCACGCAGACAGACTAAGACTCAATAATAGCCTACCTCCTCCTCATCCTACTCACGTCCCTTCCAGCATACTCTCTACCCTCCTCATCCTACTCCTCCTCCTCTTCCTCCTCCTCCTCCTCCTTCTCCTCCTCCGCCTCTTCTTCTTTTTATTATTTTTTTTTGGTATTTTTGAGACAGGGTTCCCCTTTAGTCCTAGCTGGCCTGGAGCTCGCTATGCAGACCAGGCTAGCCTTGAACTCACTGAGATCTGCCTGCCTCTGCCTGCTTAGTACTGGGATTAAAGGCGTGCGCCGCCAAGCCCGGCAAAGGACTGTTTTTAAAGGGATAGCAAGGATTTTCATGCATCTCAATGTTTTCAGGGCTTAGTGGGGATGGACGAAGCATAGAGCCAAGGAAAGGACCCTTTTTCCTCTCAGAGCCTGGGCTAATTCCTAGCATCCACTACTCACTGGCCAGATGCTGGATGATGGATAGGGACAAACCCCTTCACTGGAGTGGTGTAGGCTGTGACATTGGTTAAGGAAAGTTGTCTCCAGGCTGTGCTGGCCCTTCTGTGTTCATGGCCACAGGTGACCTCTTACCTTTCTGCCTCAGTTTCCCAATGGGTGAAATGGGGAGCTGGACCAGACTATCCTAGAGTAGATTCTGGTGGTGTTCTAAGCTGCACTGGCCCCCACACCATCCGGGGGCCGCTGCTACCAGCCTGGAGTCCCTCAGGAGCAGCAGGCTCTATGGGGGCTGTGACAAGTTCCATTTGCCATGGAGTTGGCAGCCAGGGCTATTTTTGGAGCAGTTCGTGGTGGGGGAGTTTCCTTTTGGTGGTGTCTGGGGATGGGAGTCTTGGGAAGGGGAAGTCCCGTGCACAGACACGGGGCCCCTTGTCTCTCATCCGCCTTGGCACAGAGAGGCCATTTCGATCTGCAGAGACTCTGGGCGCTGCCCCAGCCCACAGCCCTGAGTGGAGCAGACCTGCCCTGGGGCTGCTGTCGCATGGAAAGGTACCAGCCCTGCCCGCCTCCTGCTATAGAGAGCCAGCTCTCCTTTTCCTGCTACCTGTACTCCCAGGGGTCTGTGGGCAAGCGACAGGGAGCCAGACCCCAAAGAACCCCAGGGTCTAGACTCAGGGTCACCTGACATAGCCGTACCTATGTTACCTGCTGTTCCCTCAGTTGCCTGCCGGCAGGGACAGCCAGCAAAGACAGCGGTGGTGCCAGCCTGGAAGATCTTTGCCACCTCTCTGGGCAGGGCAGCTATTGCTAGCTAGGTTCAGGTTAACAGTCCCAGGCTTCCCTAGAAGTCCTAGGGAGTCAGGGAGCAGGGAAAGCACTTTTCCCTAGGGTGGGTTCTGAAGTGAGGGATGGTCGAGGGGGCCGCTGCAGATGGCTGAAGCCTGCTTTGGACGGACCCTGACGCCGTCGTCCTGGGGCCGAGATGCTGCTTTTCCCGTTCTTTCCCTGCTGGTTACAGAGATAACTGTCTGAGGAAAGACCTGGAGACAGACAGACTTTTCCTCTCGAGAATTTCTGCCTTGAAGTGTGGCCTTCTCTTAGTCCTGACTCTCCAGGATGGCCAGGGGCACCAGGTTCCTCCCTCACGACCTTTGGCAGCCTTTACCCAGTTTTCTTCTGTGCCCACCAAGCTCTGGCAGGAAGTGGCTTGGTCTCTACTCTTGAGGGGAGGGAAGATAAGATCAGACAGAGACTGAAACGAGGAGGGAGACCCAAGGGATGTACTTAGGGGGAGGGGAGTCCAGGTACACTGCCTGGAGGGAGAGGCCCAGTTGGACGATGGAGGAGGAATGAGTTTTGCCAGGAGGCCATTGAGTTCAGCAGAGTCTGCCAAGATCTTGAGGAGATAGCAAGGTCATTTGCTGGGAGGGCGAAAGGTCACTGGAGTGCTGGATCTACTAGGGACCCTGGGGATCTTGGAGCCTGGGACCCCAGCTTCTGGGTCCTGTTGATTTCCAAGGATTGCTCCAGGAAAGTGAGATAAAACTGCCCTTCGAGAAGAGTTAGGGCTGGGTTCACACGCTGTTTACCACCTGGGTCACTTGACTTCTCAGTACCTTGATTTCCTCATCTGTAAAATGGGAGGTCGAAGCCCTCATGGGAGAGATGTGTGCAGATCCTCCATTCCAGGGTCTTACTGAGAGAACCCCAGTGTCTCAGTGTTCTTTGAGACAAGATCTCCCTGTAGCCCCAGCTGTCCTGGAACTCACAGAGATCCACCTGGCTCAGCCTCTGCCTCCCGAGTGCTGGGACTCAAGGCCTGCACCACCACACCCTGCCTTGTCTCGCTGTTCTTTCAAAGGAGACAGGAGATAGTTACAGCCCTTGTGTTCCTTTTCTTCTAGAATTTGCTTTTGTTAGCCAGGAAGTGAAATGTGACTGAGAGCCTCCTCGATTTTAAAAATGTCCTGGAAGCCCCAAAATATGTCGTGTGGTTTGTTTTGGATGTTTTAGATGAGTCACCAGGTGACGTCCACCTGATCTGTGACCACAGACAGGCATTCCCAGGCTGTAGGAGCTCTCCACCTGCTGGTCAGAGATTATCAGGCCAGCTCTTAATAGAGCCCTTTATGTCTCAGACCTGAACAAGGCCTGATACCTTGCGGGGGACACTTCGGTCAGTTTCTGCTCTTGAAGGCCAGCAATAGAGGGCAGACACGGTGACAAAAGAACCAGTCTGTGTCCCCAAATCTTGGTTTTTGGCAGAAGTCCAGATGGACCCTGTCAGGTCCCAATGGTGCCCAGTTGCTCACCGTACCCTTTAGGAGGCCTGGCTGTCCCTCTTTAAGGTCTAGGACTTTGAACTCAGGGAAGGGATGACTCATTCCTAGGATTACACAATTGCTGAGCCCAAGGCTTAGGGACATAACTCTTGTAGGTGAATATGACTTTGCTAATTAAGAGATCATGGCTAGGTCTTCTGGGCTGAGGCTGACGTGTGGAGAAGTCCTGAAGGATTGGGGAACTCAAAGGGCAAGGAGGCTCCGGGGTGTGGCTTGGGATCGTGGTAGGCCAGCACAGTGGAAGGACTGGGCCAAACAGGCAGGGCTTGAGACACTGTGCTCTAGCCTGCAGCCTCCGGCTGGGAAGCAATGAGCTCAGATATGTACATTAAGAAATTCTTTCAAGCCTTTAATCCTAGTACTTGGGAGGCAGAGGCAGGCGGATCTTTGTGAGTTCAAGGCCAGCCTGGTCTACAGAGCAAATTCCAGGACAGCTGGGGCTACAGGGAGACCCTGTCTCGAAAAGACCAAAAAAAAAAAAAAAAACCAAGAAATTCTTTCAGACACCAGGCAAATGGCACAGTGGGTAAGAGCACTTGCTGTGAATGTATGAGGACCTGAGTTCAAATCCTCAGCACCCACATAAAAAGTTGGGTTTTGCTATACATGTCTGTGACCCCAGCACTGATGAGCAGGGAATTGGGAGACAGAGACAGGAGGATTACCAGGACTTGCTGGGTGCCAGCCTTGTCAAAATATCCCAAGCTCCAGGTTCAGTGAGAGTCCTTGTTCCAAGGGAATAAATCAGAAACCAGTAGAGGTGGGCGCCTGAAGCCTTTCCTCTGACCGCTGCGTGTGTGCTCAGGCGGACTCACCTGCACACACATGTATATACACAGACAAAACCAAAACCAAAAAGAGCTCTTCACTATAGGACTTGGGGAAGGGTTTCGGGGACCCTGCTGGGAAAAGTTAAAGCTAGGAAGGGCTTTGCGGGAGGGAGACATTGGAGGCAGAATCAGCCAGAAGACCACTTGGCTATGGGGGGAGGCGAGGTGCAAGGTAGAGCCTGATTGTTGCCAGGGTCTCAGACAGAGAGGTCACCCCAAGGCTGAATCAGGGACCCAGGAAGGGCAACCAATGTTCCAGTTTGGGTACTGTGAGTCCATGGTACCCGTGGCTATGGAGGGGTCAGGTCTAGAGGGCTCCAGAGGGGTCCCATGCAGGCAGGAGGAAGACACAGGGAGACAGAGGCGACAAGGGCAGGGGTTCCAGGGGAGGAGGAGGAGAAGAGCAGAGGGGGAAAGGAAGAGAAGCAGAGGGAGGGAGGGGAGGATGGAAAGCCCTGAGTACCACGTAGCCCAGCAAGCCAGGTCGAGGGCTCTCAGGGCCGCTCTGAGGAGCCTCCACTGCCGGGGGAAGGGGCGGTGAGGATCCTGCAGCTGCACTCAGGTAAGCCAGGCTTCCTCTGCTGGTTGCTGAGCCACAGAGTCTGAGGGGCAGTGAGTATGGAAGGGTGAGGGGGCATAGGACTGGACCAGACACCAGACACCATCTGTGCCTCCTCCAGCTCCACAGGACCCCAGAGCTCTGGCCTGAGTTCTGACTTGCTTCCTGTCAAGCAATGAACCGGTAACATCTGTTTATACCAGTAGAGCAGCACATTGGCCTGGGGAGTGTACTTCAGCCGGAGCCGAATCTCTGGGCTGGAATCATTCGTTCAGGGAATTGTCCACACGGCCATTTGTGCCCTCTTCCAAGTCAGCGTGGATGAACCCAGGTAGACATGGGTTTCAAGTGTCAGTTGTACCTTTTGCCTGCCCTGTGACCTTGGGCTGTCACTTAACCTGACTGAAGTTTCATGTCCTCCTCTGCATATGAAGTCTAGCAGCCTTGTAGAATGTGTCTAGTATATATCATGCTATTACCACATTCCACTCCAGACAGGCTACATGGCAGGTATATGTCTGCCCCTGATCAGTTAGTTGAGTTTCTCTCATGAGTCTAACAAGGAGGTCAGATGGAGCTCTATCCACTGTGTGGACTTACCTTTGCAGGTCATGGTTCTTTTTCTTACATTTTTGTTTATTTTTATTCTACCTATATGAATGTCTACATAGAGGCAGGGGCACCTGTGTCATGCAGTGTCTGCAGAGGCCAGAAGAGGGTGTTATATTCTCTTGGAATTGAAGTTATGGACAATTGTTAGCCGCTATCGGAATCGAATCCAGGTCCTCTGCAAGAGCAGCCAGTGCTCTTAACTGCTGAGCCATCTCTCCAGTCCCAAGTCATGATTCTTTTAGGAACTTCAGTGTCCTCATGTGCACATTGGGGATGGCACCTCTCTGGTGTCTTGGGAGATACTGAATCATCTGTGGATATGATGCTGACGCTGAACCACCCTTGACCTCACAGACATGGCCACCAGTGTGGTTATCCCTGGTCTCCTAACGCTCATGATTCAGGGGGTCTCATGGGCTGCACCTGCTACAGGCATAGAATGACAATGCATCTGTACACAGACCCTTCCATCTGCTCTGGGTGAGGTCTTGAGTCCTGCTCTGGGCAATTGCCAGAGTCCTGCTGCTATCTTGGGTCATCTTTCACAGGGACAGTCTCTGGGAACCATTAGCTTCCACTAGGACTAGTGTTTGGCAGCAGGACAAGGTGGAATTTTTCCCTTGATGAAGTCACTAGGAACTAGGAGGCAAAGGCAGTCCTGGGGCTGGAGAGATGCTCAGCAGTTAAGACCCTCACTGCTCTTGCAGAAGACCCAGGCTTCAGTTCCCAGCACCAACCTGGCAGTTAACACCTGTCTGTAACTCCACTTTCAGAGGACTCAGTGCCCTCTTCTGGCTTCGTTGGGCATCACACACACACACACACACACACACACACACACAGAGTACATTTATATACATGCAAGCAAAGCACTCATATCCACAAAAAAAAAAAAATCAACCAGGGTATAGTGGTTCACACCTTTAATTCCAGCACTTCAGGAGGCAGAGACAAGTGGATCTGTAGGAAATTGAGGCCAGCCTATTCTACATAACAAGTTCCAGGCCAACTGGGGCTTCAGAGAGACCCTGTCTCAAACAAAAACAAAACAAGAAAAGAACCTGAGTCCAACCTAGCACATTGGCCGGCCCAGCCTAACTCCCCAGGGTCTGGCCACATTACTGAGAGCCTCATTCAGGGCTGGAGGATGGGGCGTGCTCTGCAAAGCAGCCAGGGTTCACATGAATGAGGATGTGTGCAGTGCCACAGTGTAGAGCCGCTGTGTGATGCAGGGCAAGTGTCTCTGTGACTGTCACATGGACGAAGTCATCTTCCATTGCTCAAATGATGCTTATAGCGCCTTACATGTATCCAGCTCTGTTCTCAGGCTGCATCTATTAAAATGTATGATCCTCCCAGATACCATCAGAGGTCAGTCTCACAGTGCTCCCATTTTCCAGAAGACAAAACCGAGGCACTGGTTGGATGAAACTGGGCCTTTGGTTGTGGCCAGCCTATCCCTGTCTGCCTGGCGGACACATAACACACCACCATTTTTTGTTGCTATTCACACTGAAGCTAGGAGTTTGGGTGAGAATCCACACTGTCCAGAGCACAGTCCCTCCAAATTCGGACGCTTGTTCCCTTCAGAAGAAAGGCCACCTTTGAGGCCCGTGGCTGGGGGTCACATTCCACAGATATTTGGCCCCTGACTTGGGCTTGGCAGCCACCGTCTTATTGTTCTGCAGCTTGGCAGAGCTGGGAGATCCTGGAATCCCAGGATCGCAGGGACAGGAGACTCCCCATGCTACCCACAGTGTGTGCTTCAGGTCTTTCCCCTGTCTGTCTCCCCTCCCTCCAGCTTCCATGTGCAGTGACCTTCCTGCATCTACTCTGGAAGAAGCAGTCCTTTGTAGGAACCTCTGGTATGAGGAGCTTGGGTTTCTGTTAGGACTCAACAATCAGAACGCAAGTTCCATCCAGACCAGCCCCCCTGGAAGCTCCCTGGAGCCAACCAAAAACCTTAGAAGGTTTGTAGCCACAGAGGTCTGGACTAGAATCCCCACCTGTAGCTGGGTCAAATGGCTTTAGGCCTCAGTTTTCCTACCTAGACAATGGATCTCCCGATAGCCCTGAGGATGTGTAGGAAAGACCTGATCCATTGAGAGGGGGCCTGTCTCCCATCTTCCATGCCAGACTCCTTCCATCAGGAGTTCCCCCAGTGCTTGGCAGGCGGGACTGACCTCCTCCCTAGCCTGGGAGGCTGTGAAGCAGGTGCCACTGGGTTCTGGCGCTGCGCCAAACCAGGGGCTTTGATGAGGACAGTAGCTGGGTGTGGTCTGGAGGAGGCTTTGCCCAGGAGCCCCTGTGGGCAGGAAAGGCCCCTTGTAGACACTGTTCCTAGGTAGGGCCCATTCTGTGGGGTGCCACTGGAAAGGCCCCTTGTAGACACTGTTCCTAGGTAGGGCTCTTTCTGTGGGGTGCCACTGGAAAGGAACATGGCAGAACGATGGCCTCAGAAAAAGCTGCCACCCTAGGTCTGAGTCCTGACCCTACTGCCTGTGAGCTGTGTGGCCTGGGCGGGCCTTTCAACTGCCTTGTGTCTCCGTTTCCTCATGTGTACACTGAAACAATCACAGACCCTACTCATGGAGTTGTATTAAGGTTTACAGGGATGAAGGCCACGGAAAGGGGCTAGCATAGAAAGGGCCCAGCCAACTATTGCCACCATTGTCTACTGGACCCCTTGCATGGTCCTGGCACTCCAGGTGAGGTTCATACAGGTGTTGGAAGACTGGTCAAGAAGGGGTGACCTTCACAGTCACCTGCCTAGTGGGATTTACCCAGGGTTCCACCTGGTGAGTTGCAGAGTACAGATTCAGACTCAGCATTCCAGCCCCAAAGGCCTTGGGACTGGGGCTGGCCGAGGCAGGATGAGGGACCGGGAGTCCAGAGGCAGGGTCCACTCAGGCAGGTAGGAAGGAGAATGAGTGTGTGTGAGGCCAGGACAAGGTGATCTGTGGGTCCATTCTGGAGCCTTCTGAGATAGAGATGGAACCTTCTTCTGAAGACAGTTCTCCAGCTTTTCCCTAGAGGTCTCCCTAAGGAACATGTCACCCTGAGGGGTTTGGGGTGCTGCCCGCAGCAGCTGCTGAGCCTGCAGGAGCCTCCGGTTTCATCTTCAAATTCATGCGCATTTTACATCGCCTGCTCTCATACTCGGTTTGTTGTCTCGCTCTTTTCCCCCTGAGTAACAGAGTGCCTGAGGAAGACGCTCCGTGTTTAGTTTATCCCGGGGCTTTTCGTCAGGCTCCTCCACCGCCATGTCACCCTGGTGGGGAGGGGCAAGTGTTGGCAGCAGGGCATTCAGCCAGATGGCAGGAAGATGCCGAGAGCACCTGGGCCCGTCTGCATCGTGGGGAGATCCACAGTGGAGGGGTATGGGGGAGAAGGCCTCCTAAGTACAGGCCTATCTGTGGTACTCTACTTGTTGATCTGAGACTGCCCCATGCCTGTCTCCATATGTGAGAACAAGCCATGTAAAGTGGTTAATGTAGACAGAGGCCACGTGAGCCTTGCTGGCTAGGAGTGGCTTATCATACCATAGAGGCCTTCATTCAGCCAGCAAGGGCCCCGTCCCTGAGCAGGAGTCTTGTACCTTCTGCACCTCTCCTCGATTTCTGCTGTAGACTTTACGTGCCAGAGAGCACTTTTACCGCCCAAAGTACAATGAGGGGCCACGGCTCAGCCTGAAAAGTCGTACAAACATGAGGCCCTGACTTTAGTCCCTAGTATCCATGTGTAAAGCTCACCTATCTATCCCAGTGCCGGGGAGACAGAGACAGGGGATCTCTGGGATCTCTAAGAAGTGGATCTCAGGGGAGGCTCTTAGGACCCATGGCCTGGCCTTCCACTGAGTCTGAAGACTGGCCGCGCTTTCTCTGCTGGCCGTCTAGACCACCAACTTGAGCGTATCTGGGGATGCTAATGGAGGGAGTCAGACAGACTAGTCCCCTGCCGAAGGCTATTCGATCCTTGGAGCGGGGTTGGATCTGGGGTCTCCTTGCTGGCTTGGGATGGGCAATTCACTCTTCCCTGCAGGGGATCTCAGTTGTCCCCTTCCAGTGGGACAGTCCTAACAACCAAGACAGACTGTACATGGAGGGGTGCGTCCTGTGGAATGCTGAATCCGAGCCCAGTCACTTATGAGCGGGGTGACCGTGAGCCGGGTAACTGCCATGCCCTCTGCTTGGCCATCTGTGAGACAAGTGACACATGGAGGGGAGAGTGACCTGGCCTCTATTTTCTGTTGCAGCCTGTGACCTCGTGAGGCTGGCATGCAGGATGGCAGGACAGCCCAGCCACATGCCCCATGGAGGGAGTCCGAACAACCTGTGCCATGCCCTGGGGCCTGCATCCCTTCCAGACTCACAGGTGAGCTCATTCTCTTGCCTCCCCAAAATGCTAAGATTTCTTCACCCAGTTCCTCAGTCCCCAGAGGGAGCGGCCTAGTGTCCCCAGACAGAACATCTTGAGTACTTCCAGGGCTGAGCATTCAGTGCCTGAATCAGGGATTCCATCTCAGAAGTGCTTAGAAACAGCTTCATGTCAGCGGCTCAGCATGTAAGGACAGCAAGAAACTCAGGAATGGACAGAAAGTCCTTCCTGGGCCAGTGTTGGCCTTTGTTGTGGTCTGAGCTGTGTTTGACCCACTTCAATCTTATGGTCTAGACAGCAGGGCCTTCCTATGCCCACCTCGCCCTTGGCTGTAGATGCTTTGGCGCCCTTTTGAAGGTGGCTTTGGTACTGAGCTGCCTTGTACACACAGTACCTTTGTATACTCTGTGCTCCCTGACCTGAACGCCCCCTGCCCCCAGACTCTCTAAACTGGAGTCCAGATGCCACTATCTGAGGAAAATTTGAGCCCCTGACTCCATTACGCCCCCCATGCTGCCCCCACACATGTGCATCCCCCATACCTGTGTGCATGGTACATGCCCGCGTGCATGCCCCCACACATGTACGCGTGCCCTACCTGGCCCTGGCCTTGCATGGTCTCCAGAGCAGGGCTTTGCTAATGGCCACATGCAGCACAGAGGACTCCTCTGTGCCATTGTATCAGTGAAACACAGATGCAGGCCAGGTCTCCTGTCAGGGAACACAGGCTACCGGGAGAGAGACATAAAACAAACAACAAACAAACAAACAACAGAAGAACGCATAGGGCCCCTAGAGCCCCAGCAAGCACCCCATGCAACACAGGGTACCAGACAAGGTTCTGTACGCAGCCCGACTATGCTGTGCTCTGTGATGCAGGGCTACATGGCCACAGGGAGAGGCCTGCTGCAGAGCTACACACAGGTGACATCGAGCTCGTGGACACCGTGTGCAAGCATGTAGATGGCCCCTGGACATAATCGGTGCTGCTTGTACTGTGCTTGTTACTGTCTGGGATACAGGGTCCAATTTCCATGTAGAATCGGGAGGCATATCCCTAGAGCTGGGAAGCCCCGGGACACTGTGGGTCCTGCGTCCACCAGGGCACGGTGCTGATGACTGGGGGCAGTGGGGCCTGCTTGGGTAATCTAGCCATTTGTCACATTAAGTCATTCACTAACAATTGAATCCCTCTTGATTAATCTCCTGGAATTAGCTAGTTGCATTTTGTGCAATTAGGGTTAATTACAGGCTCATTTGGCAGAGGAGAGAGGCTTGTAATTATTTCTCATGTGAGGCGAAGAGGCGGCAGAGGGCCGTGGTGGCTACTGTGTCCTCGGCAGATCGTCGCACATGTTGGAGTGGGTGATGACATAGTTAAGTGTAATTAGATGCAATCACTCAGCATCGGCTGCTCTGGGCAGCGACTGTCAGGCAGGGATGCTCCAGTCCTTACCTGTGCCTGGCTGGGCCCGCAGACCTGAGGCGCATGACCCAGTGTGCTGCGCCAGCTGCAGGCAGGGGCAGGAGGCCAGCCAGGCAGGTCCTTTACCCTTCCCAATGTGCCCATGTTTCGGTCCGTCTTGGGGAGACATGGCAGCCAAGCCTTGCATGTTTCAACATACAGTAACACTTGGAATGACTGTGGAGCCATTTGCCTTTACCGCAGGGCCCTCTACCACATCCCAGCAGCCACGCAGAAAGCTAAGAATGAAGAATGAAGCTCTTCCTGCTTGGAGGTTGGGTCCTGGACTCTTTGAGCCTCAGTCTCCTCACCTGTAAAATAGGGACAATAATGGCCTTTTCCTTCCAACATATCTGTGAAGACTAAATGTTATGATGTCCCTGAAATATCTGCAGTGACATGCAATGACACCTAACCCCATGGTTATCCAGGAAATGGAGTATGTGGACTTCATTTTTTTTATGTCTTAAAAATCATTGTAGTTTTCTTTTTTTTCGTATGTGTATGAATGTACTGCCTGCATGTAGGTTTGTGCACCCGTGTCGTGCAATGCTGCAGAGGTCAGAAGAGGGTGTCAGATTCCCCTGGAACTGGAGTTAAAGATGGTTCCTAGCCACCATGTGGGTGCTGAGGATCAAACCTGGGTCCTCTGCAAGAGCAGTCAGCGCTCTCAACCGCTAGGCCATCTCTCCAGCCCCATCATTGTAGTTTTGACAGTAAAACCATATCACTGTATTCATACTCAAGAGGCAGAAAGGCAGAAGCTACAAATGGTCTACCTGTGGTTTTGGTGAACCTTGTAGGCCCCAAACTAGCAGCTTTCCAGAATCTTCTTAACTAGGAGAGCCGTTAGTGCATGGAAATGCATTTACTGAACCTGGCCATTGGCTGTGAGATCCATGCACACTTAGGAAGGCTGGGCTTTAACTGGGTTTCTGGTGAGTGGGCACATAGAATTGAGAACGGGGCTCAAAATGTACCAGGCACTGCCTTCTTACTTGTCTGTGCTGAGTATTTTCATTAAGGAGAAATACAAGGCTCAGCCAGCTCACAAAGAAACCACCCCCACCCCTGAGTTGGCTGGAAGGGTTAAAAGGTGTTCTTGTATGCGAAGCCCCTGCTGATACACCTCTGTCTTCAAAAATCTGCTCTAGACAAGCCCAGTTCACTGTTATTTGGAGAGGCATGTGCATACTTAGCAGGGGGTGGCTATCTATAGCTATATCCAAATCTTCCCAAATATAGGATGGACCATGGGTAAGAATTAATGACCAAATATTGATGGCTATTAAAAGTCAAGGAGCTGGGGAGATGGCTGTCAGTAGAATGTTTGCCATACGAAGAACACAAGGGCCTGACTCCAGAGTCCCAGCATTCATGAAAAAGTCGTGTGCAATGCATACTTCTATAAACCCACTGGGGAAATGGAGACAAACGGATCTCTGGAGATTACTGGCCATCCTGGCTAGCTAAATAGGTGAGTTCTAGATTCAGTAAAAGACCCTGTCTTAAAAATGAAATGAAGATAGATCAAAGATGACACTGGACATCAACTTCTGGCCTTCATGTGTATATGTACATGTGTACACATACATACATACAGCACACGCACACACACAACTCAAGAGTGCTGGCCACTGATTGTATGTTTAGGGGGTGATGGCTTCCTTTCATGGGTCTTTACCTAGGTTTCTGCCCTTAGCTACTGGGGAGCCCTCCATAAACAGATAAAGAGGAGGACATCAGACAGCTTAGGGGAGACCAGAGAATAGGGTGACAGGTTTTGTTCAGTGGGTGACCAAAAGTCAGGAACAGTACAGAGAGGAGAATATTCCACTAAAAGCAGTGTGCAGCCGGGCGTGGTGGCGCACGCCTTTAATCCTAGCACTTGGGAGGCAGAGGCAGGCAGATCTTTGTGAGTTCAAGGCCAGCCTGGTCTACAGAGTGAGTTCCAGGACAGCTGGGACTACAGGGAGACCCTGTCTCGAAAAGACAAAAAAATAAAAAAATAAAAAAAATAAAAGCAGTGTGCATCACAGACCCCAGACCTGCAGGCAGGCTAGGCAGGTTAGAGCCGGTGCTCAAACCCCTGTGTTCAGGAATGGTCCCAAATTAGTGCCGTCATAGCAAAGGGGGAGCCCACTGTGGGTTTGAAGATGACAAGGGGGCTTTAGAAAGATCCCTTGGGGCTGAGGCCTCAAGCAGTAGTGTCAAAATAGGACAGAGCATTGTGCCCAGGAAAGGGCCAGCCACACAGGGATGGGGCAGGGACGGGCCATCTCTGTCGCTGGACTCATGTTTCAGTCTTCTCCCTTTGCCTGGTAGTGCTCTCAGCTGGCTCTGGACTCTGATCTGCAGGTTCGAGCTCGGCTCTCTTCTAGCCGGGACACCAAGTTCATCCCGTCTGGGGCAGGGCTGCATTTTGGGTGGTTTGCTGTCTCTTACTATATCTATATGCTATGGGCAATTGTTTAGCAGTTCTGTGAGCTGAGAGCCCACAGAGCCTGAGGTAGACTTCCGAGCAGGGATAGTGACAATGACAGATCATGCTAATAGTGTGATCATTGAGTCCTTCCGCCTCACGGGAGGGCCTGTCCAGTGTTCCATTTTGCAAGGAAGTGACCTACTGTCTTGTTCCCTCAGGGCAGAGGCAAGATTTGACCCAGGTCTCCATCTTTAGGTCTTTAAGAATGAAGATTGGCTTTTGGTTTGAGATCAGGCACACAGTGAGCCAGCCAAGCTGGCCTTACAAGATGTCTAACAAGGTGGGCTTTTTGTAAATTGTGCCCCTTTGTGCAACACAAAGTTAAAACATATCACTTCGTCTGCAGATACCAAATCCATTGAAGGTCCCTATATACAAGGTGTCAGATGTCTTTTAAGGTGAAATCCGTTTACAGGAAATGTCGTGCTGATGAAGTGTGCTTTTTAAAATCATAGAAACAGTTGCCTTAAAATTAATGATGCATCGCAAATATCAGGGAGGAGAGGCCCATCCAGTGTAAAGATGATTAAAATTCAGGTCAGAAGTCTGACTTAGTCAGGCTAAATTTTTTAATGAGATTTCAGAAAATTAATTGGGCGAATGCGTTTTTCTCCTTCTAACATGTAATTTTATGCTCTTGTTTAGGGAGCGTAAGAGAGAAAGGGGTTTGTCAATGGCTAAGGCATATTGTGGTTCAACATTTTAAACTCAAATTAGCGAAGGGTGTGGGGGCGCTATTTGTGGCCTAATTTGATCTGATCTGACTTAGAGAAGACAAGCTTGGTTTTCTTGGGGCTTTCTGGGATGGGGTGAGGTCCTGCAGGACTGGAGGTCAGGGTCTTCCTCCAGTCGCCTTCCTATACACCATGCTTAGGCCTGAGAAAGCTAGCGACATTTGGGGGGGGTGCAGTTGGGGACAGTTGCCCGGGACTTCAGCCATCCCCTGACTCCCACCCACCAGCCCTTCCTGCTTCCCACAGCTATTGCTCACAGAGGCTGTTCCATCTTCCTCCTTGCCCTGATCCAGGCTGTCCTCCCTCTCCAATTCAGACCTCCCTGAGGCCCACTGAGTGTGGAGACTGCTGCTAGGTCACCTTACATCCTATGACCCCAGCTGTCTCTTTGCCTTTGAGGAGAGTTGCTGCCTGCTCATGTGCGAGGAGGCAAGAATGACCTCTCACGGTGTCACGCCTGCCAGCACCCCACAACACAGCCCTAGAAGGGAGCTCAGGGTGGCTGAGACCTAGTAGGGTCCCTTGACAGAGAGTTGGGGACTGTGAAGTCTCAAGGTGACATCTCTTACCTGCAAGTCTCTGAGTCACTGACAGCCTCTGGGTCAGCAGATACTCCATGGAGTCCAGACAGTGATGCTGATTGAAGCCACAGTCCAGTTCCACAGACATAGGCATACCTGTAACAGCACCACTAACATGAATATTTCCCCTTTCCTGTGCTAGGCCCTATCTGGGTGCTTCTATTCCTTACCTTGCTTCACTCCCGGCATCTGTCTAAAGAGGGTACCCTCCTTCACCTCGGTGATACAGATGAGGGGACTCAGACCCCAGGCATGGAAATGGCCAGATCAGGATTTGAACCCAGGACCCAGGCCCAGTACTAAGTTCTTATCTTCCAGGGCCCTGGAGCGTCTGCTGCTCTGCCATCCTGGGCCCAGGTCCAGGAGGAGCGTTTTTCCTGGGAACCAGCACAGGGTATCAGAGCAGAGGACAGTAAGTAGTAGGTGACCACCAGAAAGGTGGTCAGGTGGCCTCTGACATGTTTTTCTTTTATAGCCACCTTGCATAAGCTGTTCTGGGTCCCAGCTCTGTTTGCAGGGCAGTTAGAGGCCTAGGGACTCTCACCACCTGTGTCATTTCCTGGTATTGCCAGGCATCTGGGGCCTCTGCCCCCGTCTCTGTGAATGAATGACTGGCTCAAGGTCTTGCTGGGGGTAACCTGGGATAGGAAGCAGCCTTCAGAAAGGGAGACAGAGAGGCCTGGCCTTGAGGGTGAGAAGACGCTTCACCCTCTCTCTCTCTCTTTGGAGTTCAAAAAGGGTTAGGACTCTGCGCTTAGGATCCCTATGTCCCGAGGTACCCCACACCGAAGCAGAGGCTGCCCTGGGGACAGGATTCAGCCCAGCCCTTGCGGGAAGTGGTGAGCCCCAGAGTGGGCTGGACAGGCCCCCAGTGCATGGTAAACAGGCCCAAGCTGCACCACAGGAGCCCTTCCTCTAATTAGGGTGAATGGTTGTGACAGGAAATGTAAATCTGGGTCATCCATATGCAGATGTGCATCTGGCAGGAGATACCATCTACCCCGCATCAGCCTATCAGCCACCGTGGATTTGGGACTTCTGTGGAATTGGACTCTGGCCTCCCACGCTGGCCACAGGGTCACTGGGGACATCAGCCAGCCATTCACCTATCCAGGGAGAAGAAACCCAGTGACCCAGAGCAAAGCCCCCTAGGGATCACTCCCCCACATTCTTCACCAAACCAGGGGGTGCTGAGGCCCAAGAGAGGAAGACCCCATCCCAGGACCCTCATGAGCACAGCCCCAGATCAGATGGGATGTTCGAGTCCCTCCCCACTGGCTAGGGCTGAGTCTGTGATGAAGAGACCTCGCTTCTGCTTCAGGGCTGTCAGGAAGCACTGGGCTCAAAGCAGCTGGCAACTGGCACATAGTAGGTACCTAACACCCAGCAGTCCATTGTTGCTTCCGCCAGTCTGTGTCCACCTGAGGGCTCAGGAGCCACATTGGCTCTTTCCAAGGGTGATTTCAGCTGTGCTCCTGCACTTGACAGTCCTGCCTTACGCTAAGCTATCTGGGGCCCAGTCGACTGTGTTGTGCAGTAAGTGCACCCAAGACACAGTATTAGTTCATGGGACATAGAGAGACACTGTTCTAATTTGCTTTCAATTGCTGAGACAAAATATTCTGACCAAAACCAGCTTGTTTATTCATCTTACAACACAGTTCATCACGGAGGAAGCCCAACATAGGAACTCAGGGCAGGAAGCAGGAGGCAGGAGCTGAAGCACAGGCTGTGGAGGAATGAATGCTACTTACTGGCTTGCTCCCCTGGCCCTGCCTGCTTTCTTATATAATACACAACCTACCCAGGGGTGACACCATCCGCAGTGGGCTGAGCCCTCCAGCGTCACTCAACAATCAAGAAAATACCCCACGGACATGGCCACAGGCCAGTCGAATGAAGGCAATTCCCCAACTGAGGTTTCCTCAACCCAGGTGTGTCAAGTTGACACTACAGCTATCCTGCACAGACCCCATCCAGGGAAAGCCTGTGACTTGTACTGGGAGAGGTATAGGTGGTGGAAAGAAGGGTGCCCAAGCAAGAAGAGGCAACCCTGGCTCCTCATAGAATCTTAGAGGAAAAGCAGAGGGTGGCACTGGCACCACTGCACCCACCAGCTCTCAAGCTTGGCCGCTAAGTGGCCACTTGGGTTTGCCCAAGAGATAACATCTTGCCCTTGCCCGGGTCTCCAGGCAGAGAGCTCTCTAAACCATCCTCTGTGGAAGGTAACTATCTGTCAAGACTGCAGAGTCAAGGTTAGCCCAGTGTTGACCCTTGCTAGGGAAGGAGTCAGCTTATTGTGGGCTGGCAGGAGGACCACCTGTCGAGTTTCCCAGGGCAGCCCCTCTGCTTCATCACCGCTTTCAGTGCTGACCCTTCAGAGTCACCATCAAGCCTGGTTTCTCTGTGTTACCCTAAAGTGTCGTCCACAGAAGGGGCTCAGACCGCAAGCTGCACATCTTAAGCTTGGAATCCCCTCTTTAATGGGGAAAGGCTGTCCCAGGAGGGGACCCGCCATTGCTAATGATGACTTACAGTGTCTTACCGTGTCAGGACATGGCCTGTGGGAAGGGCTGATGAGCCTGGAGTGAAACTGGAACTGTGTCACATGCGTCTTGTTCTGACACTGGTCACACAATCTACTTGCCAGGCCCAAATCTGGGCAGTGAAGATTTGAGAATGAACAGGGTGGGCCCACAGAGCTGGGATGTGGCAGCGAGTGGCAGGAGAACAAGCTCCCGGGGTCCTCACAGCGTGGTCTCTGTGGGGAGCCCTTGGCCAGGTGAGGCGGAGGCTCCGCGGTTGGGGAGTGACCTCCCTTCACTTTAGAGGGTACAACTGAGGTCTCTAACCCCAGGCCTTCTGCTCCTGCTTGGCTGATAACCAGTGTCCTCTGTCTCCCACAGAGACACTCCAACACCCTGTCTTTTCGCTGTTCGCTGGCAGACTTCCAGATCGAGAAGAAGATTGGCCGGGGACAGTTCAGTGAAGTATACAAGGCCACCTGCCTGCTGGACAGGAAGACGGTGGCTTTGAAGAAAGTGCAGGTGAGCTCAGTGCTGTGAGGCCTCCGAGAGGGGCCCGCAGCCCCTGAGCATTGAGACCCTGGCCACAGCTCTCTCTTTTCTCTGTGACCCCACTTCCCAGGCTCTAGAGAGGGGCAGGGGTCCTGGAGTTTAGTTCCCTGTAAACCATAAAGGAAACAGGAGCATGTATGTGTGTACATGTGTACGTATGTACATGTGTACGTGTGTACATGTGTACGTGTGTACATGTGTACGTGTGTACATATGTACGTATGTACATGTGTACGTATGGAGCACCTGCTCTGTTCAGGAATGTGCTCAGAGTGTGTGGGACCGGAGAGCAGCCCTTTTAATTTACTTTTTTTTTTAAATTTCTGTATGTGTATGAATGTACCGTCTGCATGCAAGTCTGTGCACCCATGTCGTGCAATGCCGCGGAGGTCAGAAGAGGGCGTCGGATTCCCCTGGAACTGAAGTTCTCCTGGAATTGGCGTTTTAGACAGTTCTGGGCCACCATGTGGGTGCTGGGGATCCAACCCGGTCCTCTGTAAGAGCAGTCGGTGCTAGGCCGTCTCTCCAGCCCAAGAGGAGCCCTTTTTTATTCAGATGAGGAAAACAGTAGAGACTCCTAGCCCTCTAGGGCACTCAGGACTTAGTGGGAAAGCAAGAGCCACAGTAGGCCTGGCACCTACATTCAGCCTCAGTCTCACTCCCACCCCTGCATAGGGCTCTGCGTCTGAGGGTCCATCCCACCCTCCATGACCCTTCTAAATGGAGAGGAGGGGTGTAGCTGCAAGGTCAAGCCAAGAATCGTACAATATAGAGTTGTGAACTCATCCCTCCAGGCTGCCCGAGCCCCCCAGTCTACTGGTTTATCTCTAGAGTGAAGCAAGCCATCTGGCCCAGGAGCCCTGGGTAGAGAGGGTAGCTCAGCCAGGCATTCGTGGGAGAGGACGAGAGGACACTGGCTGGATGGCATCAGCTCTGACCGTCACACAGCCCCAGGGCCCTGGGCTCCTGAAGCTGAGAAAGTGCTCTGGCCTTCCCAGAGGGCATTCTGAGCCATCTTGCTTCTCTCTGCTTGTGATGGCCACCTTTGATTAGCACCTGCAAGTCCTATGCTGCAGGCCCCCACTGAGGGAGCACTGGGGTCATGAGGACATGCTACTTTACAAGGGTGTCATCTCTCAGCAAGCCTCAAAGGCTGCGGGCCTGGGTCCCTGCTCTGGGGGTTGGGTAGAGTGACTCCTGCTAGATGGGAAGCATCCCGGGACTCAGGTGAAGCCAGTCACACAGCCCTGGCTCCTGCTGGCATTCAGTAATTGGGGCCTCTGGGTCTACTGGGGTCCTTGGCAAGGAGCAGGGTAAGCTGGGACTTGAATCCTGCCCATTGTCAAGGGTTTTTTTTTTTTTTTGGTATGTGTGTGGGGGGGGGGGGGGTTCTTTTTGAGACAGGGTCTCCCTGTAGCCCCAGCTGTCCTGGAACTCGCTCTGTAGACCAGGCTGGCCTTGAACTCACAAAGATTCACCTGCCTCTGCCTCCCGATGCTAGGATTAAAGGCGTGCACCTGCTGTCACAGGTTTTAACTGCTCCATTTCTGATTTCCTCTTGCCCTAGATCTTTGAGATGATGGATGCAAAGGCCAGGCAGGACTGTGTCAAGGAAATTGGCCTCCTAAAGGTGAGTGGGCAGGGCCAAGCAGGTCTTGGCTGGGCCAGCCATGTAGGGTTACTGCAAGTCATGCTCCAGGCCCCAGAGGATTGACACAGATGTCTGCCATTGTTTCCTCTTTCCTCTTCATGATCTCCATGGTGGTTTCCCCTGGGCCAGAGGTAGCAGAACTTTTTTAGGACTAGACTTGGGCCCTGGCTGGAGTTATCTCCTGAGGATTTTTCTCCAGCCCAGGCTTGAGACTCTCAGACTCCAGAGGTGGCAAGGGAGGCCACGAAAGGATCAAAGGCTCCAGGTTCAGGGCCCAGAGCTGGGTTCCAATCCCGATGTCTTCATTTCCAAGCTGTGTTGACCTTTAGCAAAGTGACTTAACCTTCATGACTTTGTTTGCCTACCTGCTAAGTGGCAGGGGATTGAGAGGAGCCTGTAAACAAAGACTCAGTTGGTAAAGTGTTTGCCTTGTAAGCTTGAGGACCTCAGTTCAATTCCCAGAACCCACATTAAAAAAAAAATAGCACTTGGGAGGCAGAGGCAGGTGGATCTCTGTGAGTTCAAGGCCAGCCTGGTCTACAGAGTGAGTTCCAGGCCAGCTGGGGCTATAGGAAGACCCTGTCTCAAAAAGACTAAAAAAAAAATAAAAATTCGGGGCTGGAGAGATGGCTCAATGGTTAAGAGTGCTGACTGTTCTTGCAGAGGACCCAGGTTCTATTCCCAGCACCCACATGGCGGCTAAGAACAGTCTTTAAGCCGGGTGTGGTAGTGCATGCCTTTAATTCCAGCAGCAGGCAGGTGGATCTCTGTGAGTTCAAGGCCAGCCTGGTCTGGTCTACAGAGTGAGTTCCAGGACAGTAGGACAGCTGGGGCTATAGGGAGACCTCGTCAAAAAAAAAAAAAAAAATCCACGCATGTAATCCCATTGCAGCCTAGCAATTTGGTGAGCTTCAGACCAAAGACTCAGCTTCAGAAACCAAGGTGGGGCCATTGATCGGCAAGAAAACCATCTGTAGTACTTCGCTAGCCGAGCTCAGTCCCCCACGTCCACATAGAGATGGAAGAGAGCCAGCTCTGCAAATTTGTCCTCTGACCTCCACCCAGGCGCCGTGGCGTGCACCTACCCACACGTCATACACACTAATAATGAACAATTTAAAAAAGGGGGGGGTAAAGAGATGACTCAGTAGTTAAGAACACTGGCTGTTCTCCCAGAAGACCGGGGTTGAATCCCAGCACCCACATGGTGACTAACAACCACCTGTAACTCCAGTTCCAGGGGGTCCGACACCCTCTTCTGTCCTCCGTGGGCATCACATGACACAGATGCACTTACATACACGCAGGCAATACACTCATATACATAACAGAAAAATAAGTGAATTTGTAAAAAACTCAGGTCCTGCGGAATGACACCTGATGTTGTCCTTTAGCCTCCACCTGTACATGCACAGACAGACAGACAGACACACACACACACCATTACCAACAGCAACAAAATAAAACCCGCAAAGGGCCTGGGGACACAAGGTGTGAGGACTAGGTAGCCTCTTTTCTGCACCATAAAGTAGTTTACTCAGCAGTTTCCGGCAGAGCCGGGCTCCCGGCTGCAGGGCTGTTAGCTGAAGACACTCTGCAGAATCTCAGCCATGTGGTGTTTCTGCCAACCGTGTGCTTGCAGGCCTGAGCCCTGCCTGTGGGATCTCAGGTCATAAGGATGTGGGCGATACCAGGCCTTCCCACCAGGGAGCCCAGAGCCCAGGGAACCTCCTTCCTATTGAGCTGTGGAGACAAGGGTACTATCTCAGAATCTGGTGTTCAGACGATGACACAAGGGTGGCGATGTCAGCAGGGCCAGCCGCACACTCAGGGCAGTGTGCGTGAGCATGGGAACAAAAGGGAGCTGGATTCAGCCCCCAGCCCTCAAAACACAGGGAAGTAGGAAGGTGGCCGCGCTGTTGGGAGCTGATGGGATTCAGCCAGGAAGCTCATCTGAAGAGTTTCAGCCTGCCACAGCCCCGTGAGCCATGTGGTTATGGTCATAACCTGGCCAGGCACCCAGCCCCTTTCCAGAGTACTAATCCTGGGCTCCTCCATGAAGTGAATAGGACATTCTAGGACCACAGAATGCTTCCTACACAACAGAGGGAAATGGGTCTCTCAGGAGCCCTGGTGACATGACTTCTATCACCCATGCCATCACCTCAAGCCTCAAATTCCAGTGCACTAATTGGTGCAATGGACGGTGGCCATTTGTGGGACTCGTCTCCAGTTTTGTGGTGATTGAATGCCTCTGAGTGCTACACACAGAGGACACAGCCCAGGGGGGGAAGACGGGCCAGGCAGACTGACTCCTGGTAGTTACAGAAGGCTGTAACCTCCTACAGAGGGAGCAAATTCCTTCACCCCCAGCTGTCCTTCCTCCCCTTCGACCTTCCATCCATTTTCCCTTCAAGGCCGTATACAACCTTCGCGTCTAGTCAGCACTTCCTTTATCCCTCACCTAAGGGCACTCCCTTCCTGACCCTCTTCCTGGGCTGCAGGTTAAAGTGGATCTTATATTGGCAAGGTCCTCGACCCTGTTCCAATCTTCTTGCTGAGCATCTAGGGCCAATCCTTTCCCCTCTCTGCACTTCAAGAATTTGGCTCAGTTAACCATGGGTCAGGGAGGGAATTAATTGCTTTTTTACCTGAACCTTTGTAGACTGATGGGGTATTTGTGGGAGCCACACTACCCGGCCTCAGGCCTAGCCTACATCTCCCTGCCAGAAACTTTAATGCCCAAAGCCCACTCTAATTTTTCCAAGTTGTTTAAGGAACTACATGGATAAGTTTGGGACAGCCTCCAGAAAGTCCTGATGCCATGTTCAAGGAAGAGAAGAAACTACTAATGTACTTTACAGATGTGTAGACTTACACAGGTACACATTTTTTTTTTTTTGAGTCAAGGTCTTGCTATGTAGCCCAGGCTGGCCTTGAACTTATGGCAGTCCTCCTGCCTCAGCCTCCTAAAGTTGGGAGTACAAGCATGGATGTCACCACACCCAGCTGCATGTTACAGATTTCAAAACATGTTCCTCTGGCCACTGATTACTTTAATCCTCTTTCTCATGGATAAGACGTGCCACAGACATGACGTGCCTTGTTGGCAGCCAACTGCAGCTGCCGCTGCTGCCAGTGTCGATGCCCCAACGATCCTCTCAGACAGAACCACCAAAACGATTCAGTAGACAGAGGCGATTTAGAACCCAGGATGCTGGGAAAACTGGATCTGCTAATGGGAAAGATAGAGCTGGGATTTAATGAACATGAAATGGATTAGACTGAATGTAAAAGCAAAAGACAATGAATTGGAGGATCATTTCTATAGTTTGCAAGCAAATATGAAATCTAAATCTAAACCCAGTGGGACATCATGCACCTGTAATCCCAGTATGCACAAAGGTAAGGCTGAAAGATTGCCACGAGTTGAAGGCCAGCCTGGACTACATTGTGAATACCACACCAGTTTGCAGAAGAAAACTACAGGGGCTCATTATAGCTGGAGGATAAGCAGAAGGGTCTCAGGACACAAAGAACATTATCCATAATAGAAAAAGGAAGGAATAGGGGCTGGAGAGATGGCCTAGCGATTGAGAGCACCGACTGCTCTTGCAGAGGAGCGGGGTTCGATTCCCAGCACCCACATGTCGGCTAAGAACTGTCTTAACTCCAGTTCCAGGGGAATCCGACACCCTCTTCTGACCTCCCCCGCATTGCATGACAAGGGGGCACCAACCTACATGCAGGCAGTACATTCATACACATTAAAAAAAAAAAGAAAAAGGAAGGAATAGTTATGCCTGTCATAGCCATACAAAATGTAAAGGCAAGTCAGAGATAGGAGAAAAACACTAGCTGTCCTTACCCGACAAAGCTCTTCTGCATATATGTTCTGACAGATCACTAATATAAAGGTAAATAACATGGTCTGACCCCTTCGTGTTTTCAGAGCTTCTCAGTGCTCTATGGGGAGACCGGAATATCTGGGGGAACTCGAGACTGTGTCCCTGCCCCACATTGTTCCGGGCCCACTCCCCTCAGCTCTCAGCAGCCCCCTGCTTGCTGTCATTTACCAGACACCTCTGGCCTGGGTTCAGCTCCTGGGATGTGCCAGGCTCCCCTTCTACCACAGGGCCTTTGTATAAGCCATCCCCTCATCCCCTGGTCTCTGTAACTTTCCGACAGCAGCCCTCCCTGATGGCCCTGGCTAGGTGCTCCTTAGACAGCCTGGGCTCAGGGTCTTCTGGGGCTTTAGGAACTGTGTACTCCTCATCACCCCTGGCTGTCAGCTGATGGATGGACAGGACTGACCATGCTGTGGTAGAGTATCAGAGTCCCCTCAGCCTCCTCTAGATTCAGTAACCATGTAGATGTATTTGTTACCAAGAGTCCTTTCTGCCAGCCCGGGGCTGACTTCCAGCTAGTGGTGCACAGGCCCTGAGGCCAGGCCCCTAAACTAAGTGAGTCAGTTGGTGACACTTAGGACAAGAATGTTCTTAGATTCACAAAGGATAGGCCAGACACTGAGAAAGAGCAGAGAGTAGTAGGAAGGAATGCTCTGCATCCCTTAGGCTAAGCCTGGGCAGAGGCTGACCTGATGCTCCCCTGGAGGGGCATGGGGAGGGATCACTTCTGGAAGTATCCTCTGAGTTCCGCTTGGCCCTGGAAAGCCTTCGTCACAGACTTCAAGGGTCTTAGTTCATCTGACCCTCACAGATGCTCTTCATAATGTCATGCCCGTCTTACAGGTGAGGCTCAGGGATGAAGAGTGTCTTTCACCGTGTTACCTGGGCCACTGGACCCCAAGTGTGTAGCCCACTCCTGCATCTCTACCAGATAGATGCAAGCCTGTTCTCCCCACGCAGCTGGGCGGGCACTGGGGCCACGCCACGCATCACTGGTGTGACCCCTCCCCCTTTCCCTTCTGGTGCAGCAACTGAACCATCCGAACATCATCAAGTATTTGGACTCGTTCATTGAGGACAACGAGCTGAACATTGTGCTGGAGCTGGCCGACGCAGGCGACCTGTCACAGATGATCAAGGTCAGGGCCTGCAGGGGCAGCCTCCACTAAGCCTGCATGTTCTCCCCCATTTCCCGGCCTCTGCCCTGGCCTGAGTCTGTCCCTAGCACTTGTGTGGGGTCCCCTTGTCTTCTGGCCAGGCCTGGGCAGGTACACGAAGAGTAGACAGGATGACGGCTGGGAAAGAACCACCCCCTGTACTCCCCCAACCCACCCAGAGCACAGGAGGGTACTTTTCCCTTCAGAAGAAATAGGGACAGATGGACAGCACTCCCAAAGACCCCAAGCTCAGGGATTGGGGAACTGTGTCCTGTGCCTCACTCCACAGCAAGGGAAACTAGAGCCCAGACAGGTTATCTTACCTAGACCACCTAGAACGTGGACCATGCCTATGGCCCAAGTCTCTGTCTACCTGGCCTGAGACTGCTCAGAGGACATTGTCCCCAAGCCCCATGTCAGGTGAAATCCTCATTTCTGTGTAGTGAGGGCTCCAGGCCTGGTATATGAGAGGTTAAGCAACTGTGTGAGCCACATAGGCAGCCTCAGGCTCAGGACCCCTGCACCTAACACCCCCCAATATTCCTTAAGCTACTTTGTCCCTGCCCCAAGGCCCAGGAGCAAGTCTACCATGGGTTTGATGTCAGGGACATGGCAGGTCCATTAAGTATTACCGTCAGCCACTGTTACACTAAGCACACATATACCTCACCACTGAGCCCGTGTACTCCTCAGCAAAGCTCAGAGAGCTTTAGGCCTGCCAAAGGCAGTGTAGCCTATAAGTAGGTGAGCCCTATCCATAGCTTCTGATCCTTGTCCCTCTCTCAAGGCCCTCGTGTCTCCGCTGGTGTGGACCCCTGTCTCCAGACCCTTAGAGTGGACTCCCATTACCTGCCTCTCCTGAACCCACACTGTCTACCCTGAGTGAGGCCAAGCCACTCTCAAGCCCCCAGCTCCCAACCATACTTGGAAATGGGCTGACATAGATTCTGCCTTCCCAGCAGGCACCAGGGACTGAGCAATTGTTTGGTACTTGCTCTTCTGAAATTCGGCCCCTAGGAATATGGTGTCTCTGGGAAGCGCATTACTGAGCCGTTATCATCTGCTTTTATATTTCTGTTGACATATTAATGCATTTGCAGGGATGTTAATCTCCACTCAGATCCCTGGTGGGAACAGACGTTCTATATCATGTCTTGGGCCCCTTCACTAGTTTCTCCTTCACTTGTTGTCCTCTCTCCCCCAAATATACACACAGCTCTCTACCCTCCCACCACATGCCAGCCCTACCAAGACTGTGGGGCACCACTGCTGCCAGCAATGCCCCTAGGAGTGAGTTCTGTCAGGAAGGCAGGCCAAGGTGAGAGCCTGTGGAAATCAGGGGAGGCTTCCTAGAGGTGACCCCCTGAGCTGTGTGACCTCAGAGTAGTCAGGAGGTGTAGAGTTAGGAAGGGCTGGGCAAACACCCATGAGGGTGAGGTGCACTATGGTCGAACAAGAACTCCAGCTAGAGTGGGCAGTGCAGGTCACACTGAGCCTCTCAGCCCAGGCTTTGGATTGGGGGCTGTGGCCTCTGGTCACAGGACCTTCCTGAGACTCCTGGAAGGAACAGATGCAGTGAACCTTGGGTTTAGAAGACTGAATGTCAAGCAGAGGGCCAGGTGGGGACAGAGCAGCAGCAAGAGCTGGAGCCCCTCCCTGCCCGCCACGGTCCTTCAGCCATCAACCTCAGACCGCCATGTGAGCTCCCATCCTTGGAGGGGGGCTGGAGACAGACAACATTTGGGATGTGCTAGGCAGATGCTTCCCTCCCAGGGCTCCAGTGTCTACCCTTCCCCTTAGGAGAGGATTCTGGCCACAGCCTGCACCTCTCCTGACTGGTGCCTCTCTTCCTCCCTACCCTGCCTGCCCGTGTCCCCTCTGACATCACAGGGCTGCTCACAGGCAGGGATGGGATTGTTGCAGCCCCAGCCAGCAGGGGAAGCCAGGCAGTGCCTGGCCGGACACGCCTGGGATGGCTGTGAGCAGGTCTTTGCACCCAGTGCCTGGCCGGACACACCTGGGATGGCTGTGAGGAGGTCCTTGCACACAGTGCCTGGCCGGACACGCCTGGGATGGCTGTGAGCAGGTCCTTGCACCCAGTGCCTGGCCGGACACGCCTGGGATGGCTGTGAGCAGGTCCTTGCACCCAGTGCCTGGCCGGACACGCCTGGGATGGCTGTGAGCAGGTTCTTGCACACAGTGCCTGGCCGGACACGCCTGGGACGGCTGTGAGCAGGTCCTTGCACCCAGTTTCAGTGCTCGGTGCCTGTCACACCTTTCTCATTCAGCCTTCTCTAAGTTTCCAGAGAAACCCAGCCTTTCTCGCCCCATCCTGGGCCCACGGCAACCACCGTGGTCCCCTTGGCCTTTGGTCAATGGCCAGCGGGGCCTGTGTCCTGAGGGCTTGCAGCCTCGGGGGCCGGCCAGCCACTGTGCTGACGTTATTTATGGGGCTGGTGAAGCCCAGAGCTGCCACTGCCCAGAACCCACCAGAGACTCTGCGCCTTCCTACTAAATGTCAGCTGGCGCTTATAGAATGTGACATTTAGAAAATCACCGCTCTCGGCTGCACGCGTCCCCACGTAAACACTGTAATGAGGACCAAATAACATCATGGCGTAAATAACAGCCCACCCAGCCTGCCACAGCTGCCCCAGGGTGGCCCAGAGCAGGGGTCTTCTGGGAGCCCAGGACAGCTAGCCCACCAGCTCCTTCGAGAAGGGGCCTCAGGAGAGCCTCAAGGGGCTTTACTTCCAGGCCCGCAGCTGCCAGCCATCACTGCCCTGCCTCTGGAGGTGCCCAGATCCCACCAGTCAGCCTTGAGTTTGTGCCTGAACCTCTCTGGGCACTGTCTCCATTACAGGTTATATTAGATGTGATAAACAGTTCAGAAGGCCTAACCGACCCTCACTCTTTGTGGCCCTGGGCATCTTCATTTCCTGACTGTGTGAACAGCACTGTGAATGCAGGCTACATTTCCCTGCTCAGGCAGGTGCAGATAGCTCCCTGCCTCCTGTATCAAGAAGCTGCCTGGCTGTGGGCCACAGCGCCACCTCAGGCCACTTTGGAGAAACACAGCTTCTCCTCCAAGAAAGACCAGAAATATAGCCTGGTTCCCTGGTAACTGGGGTGCCAGCCACATTTCCACCCCGGTATGGGCTCTACACCCAGGAGCCCCCCACCCCCACTCCAGCACCACATGCTGCTATTTGAACTGTGCCTCAGGATGTGTTCCTTGCATGATTCTTCCCGAATCTCCTGTCACCTACAGCTCTCTCGGCACAGCCTGGGGGTTTTTTTACTTAAAAAAAAATTTTTTTTTCCTTTCTTTTTTCCTGAAGCATCGGATGTGTTTTTCCAGGCAAGGAGGCAGATTAAGGTCTGTTGAAACCAAGGGTCCATTTGAGAATGTTAGTTCACACGCATTCAACAGTCACACGACGTCAGACTTTGCTGATTCCGAGGATAAGAGGATAACTGTAGCTAGCTGTTAAGCACGACTGGGGTGTTCTCCCACACCAGGCTTGTGTTGGGGGCAGGTGTCTTCACCCACCCTGCAGGCGGATTGGGGGGTTCCCTTCCTGGGGGACCACTCTGGGCAGGTGCTGCCCTCACCACACAGCTCACCTGGGGTCCAGGGTTATGTTGGGCTGAAGTGAGGTGTGAATACAATATTCCGAAGACCCTGCTACCCCTCCCAGAAGCCTGCTCACACCCAGGCCTGTCTGTCTGTCCCTTCCACAGTACTTTAAGAAGCAGAAGAGGCTCATCCCTGAGAGGACAGTGTGGAAGTACTTCGTGCAGCTCTGCAGCGCCGTGGAACACATGCACTCCCGTCGCGTGATGCATCGAGGTGCGTGTCTTGAGGGGCCCTGGGACCCCAGGACCCCAGGACCCCAGGACTGAGCTTCCGCTCTGATGTCTTAGCAGGAGTTGGCCCTGCCCTGAGTGAGGGTCTGCCCATCACCGAAAGGTCCTCCTTGGCCACTCCCAGGTCCCCTGCTTCCTCCTGTCCCACTGTCTGTCTCACGTCTCTCCCCACACCAACCCTGTGTCGTCCTCCTGCAGACATCAAGCCTGCCAATGTGTTCATCACAGCCACGGGCATCGTGAAGCTTGGCGACCTTGGCCTGGGTCGCTTCTTCAGCTCGGAGACCACTGCTGCCCACTCACTAGGTAAGGGGACTGTGCCCTGCACAACCCTGGCAGGCCTGGGTGACCTGTCTGGAGAGCCAGACGTCCTCCTGGGGTCATTTGTATATAGTGCATGGAAAATGCTTTTTTGAGCCTTAGAGCTCACTCGTGCCTCAGGACAGACCCAGAGGAGAGGAAACTGAGGCTAGGGAAAGCCACAGGGGGCCTCCCTGGACCCTTGTGTCACCTCTGAGCACCTCCTGGAGGTGGACAGAACCTGCCATACGGAGAAGGCTGTGTCTGCCTACTCTGTGGTCCTTTTGCTGTGGCCTGTTGCGCCTGTGGCCTGTTGCCCTTTAAGCTGTCCTCCTTGGGGTCGTAACCAAGTGGGTTTGGAGGTCTAGACTGGGATTGTGGACAGGGAGGAGGAGCAGGTGGGAATGCCAGGGGGAACTCGGTCCAATTGAGAGAACCGTAAGCTAAGCAGGTAGCTTGGTAGAGGCCTTGATGCTGGGGGGAGGGGGGTTGGGAAAGGGGGGCAGTGGAGGGGGCAGTGGAGGGGGCAACAGGGAGGGCTCGAGCCATCTTGGGATTGCAGCTGCAGAGGAAGGAAGGAAGAGACTCAGCCAGATAAACCCGGGTCAGTTAGAGCTGTGCTGGCCTCAGAATCTGTGCTCTTGGTGTTCAGTGAGAGCATGAAGCTTGAGTGATGAAGACGGAGTCTGTTCAGCCATGGACGTGGAGAACGTGCTCTGTGCCATTTGACCAGGACAGCAGTGTTTCACCAGGCTGCCATGGAGGGCAGGGGTTACCTGCCCCCCACCCCCAGTCAGTTCCGAGCATCCTCCATCCTGCCCAAACCTAGGGGAGGCAGGAGGGACCTGGGCTGCCTCTCAGAACATACTGTTGTCCCTTCATTTCTACCCTACCCGGTAGCCCCAGCCTGGGTGTCTCCCACCTCCCCACCCCCCGGGCACCTACAGTCTACCATGATCCAACAGCAGCTTCTGCAGCCGCAGAGGTGCTTTCTAGAAGACACTTCCCTCTTGCTGCTGTTCATCCTGATCCGATTGCTCAGACTCAGCTAGAGGCATTCTCTTAGGAGAAATAAACCAGCTGCTTCAAGGAGTATGAGGAGGGACGTGTCCCCATCAGACCCTGGGGATACCTGGCTTGGCTTCTCCCTTGGCTCCAGAGGAAAGGCTGTGCAGGGACTGTCCCCCCAGAGACTGTCCCCCAGGGACTGCAGGATGCTCTGTCGCATCTCCACTAGTCTGCAGGGTCCATGGGATCCTAGGATCCGAGTCCGGGGAACTTGCGTGATTTTGAGGTCACACAGTGTCCCGCCAAGCCAAGGTTGCAGTGCTGGGGCTGGCCTGGCCTGCCAGGGCCTCGGCACCTTTAGAAGGCCAGGGCTGAACTGAGGCTGTGCATCTGGGGTCCCCAGCTGCTGAGTCCATGGCTGTAAGGAAGTCCCAGCTCTTCCGGTCCCTTTGGGGTATGGGGTGCTGGAGCCCTGTACCCCACACCCTGATCTGAACCCTAGCTCCTGTTTGGTTTAAGAATTTGCAAAAGGCTGGAACTCATAGGGCAACTGTCCAGAACACAGCAAAGGCCCCGTCTCCTAGGCCTACTGGTCAGGCCCAAGCCCTGCTCTGTCCTGCTGGGGAGAAGATGGCCACACTGGCTCGTCGGAGCCAGTTAGGATCGCCTCGTTAGGGCGACGGAGACCCAGCTCCTCTGAACTGTGATTTTATCCACTCGGACTGCTGCACTTGTTATATTAATGAGAAGGAATCGGGACTTGGAAGAGGCCGCCCCCGTGAGCCCAGTGCCTCCCGAGGCCTCTGAACACAGTGCGTGCTACAACTGGGTGGAAGGTGCCTTGCCAGGCCGGCCCTGCTCCAAGCCTTGTGCCTGGAGTCCATAAGGCACCGTGGAACTGAGGAGAGCCCTGTAAGTCCCTGCTTGCTGAATCAGCTCCAAGAACCAAGGCCTTTCCTCTGTGCCCACCATGGCTGTGGAAGGTGACAGCCCAGAGCCATAGCCAGGGACCAGGAGTCTCCACCACCACGTCCTGCACACAAGTCTGGCTGGGCAAGAGACAGAACTAATTGCCATGACACCATGACACAGAAAGGAGGCAGGGGTCCTTCACACCCTGTGTGTGGCTATGAATTATGCATCCTCTGCATCTAATGCATACCTACTATGTGAGGATGCTGTGGCCGCAGCCATGTTGCCCCGGAAACCACCTCATCTCCTAAGGGTGCTGACCTGGGAGCCAGGCTTATGCAAATCCAGTCTCTCCTCCTCCTCTTCCTCCCCTTCCCAACCCCTCCCTGAGCCTGTATTTGCTAACACGAGGCTGGCATGAAAGGGCATTAGTCAGTGCCATGGTTGGGCTGACAGGTGCAGTACCCAGCGGTGGCAGAGTAGCTGCCTCGGTGTCAGGAATAGGAGCCGTAATTAGAGCTCGGAACAGAATGAGCGTCAGACGAATTACCAGGCAGCAGATCATATTTGTCAGGAAGGATTGCATACATAAAAATTAAGTGACAGTACACGCCGGCATAATGAAAGAAAAATGAAAGATTTGCCTATACACAGCTCACAAGCTACAAGCAAGTGTCTCGCTCGGAGCTACGGCAGCAGCTGCAAGACAAATGGTGGGGCTGGAGAGCAGGAAAGCAGGCCCTTGGCTTGCCAGTGGTGACAGGGTGCCTCAGGCTGAGACTGGACAGGGCAGGAAGGGAGGCCGCTCACATCCAGGGCCCTTGTAGGACTGTAGTCTCTCAGGAGAAAGGCCAGTCAGGTACAACCCCGCCAGTGACAGGCAGTCAGAGTGGACTGCCCCTCCCCAGGCCATGGGCTTCTAGAGTGTTCATCTCTGAGCCATGCTGGGATGTGATTTGGCAGGATTCTCTGCCTTCAAGGGGCCCCAGAGTATTGGCAGAGGTACAGCCAGCCAGCCCTGAGTAGCCTGGTGATGGGATAGGTGGAACCCTTTCCCAAAGGCCAGATGTATACAGTTAAGTGCTGGCTGCGTGGATCTAAACTGCAGCTGGAGGAACCCAGGGTCACCTAAGATCATCCAGGGTCACCCAGAGTCTACAGCTACCTCAGCCCCTCCAGAGTCGCCCACGGTCTATAGCTACCTCAGCCCCTCCAGAGTCGCCTGTACTGTGTTCAGGTACCATGTTCAGTCATCAAAGAGGGTAGGGCTTTAGAATACTTGATTTAAATTTAAATTTAAAAATACTTGAAAACCCTTTTGCTTTTCTGGAAAAGCATCACATCCGGGCCTTTTGCTCTCACAGAAGAGGAAGCAGGCTGGGAGAAGTGAGGCCATATCCCAGTGCTACCCAGCAGGTGTCCAAGGGGCCTTCACAGGGGTCCCAGCCAGTCCACGGTGTGGTGGGAGGTGGGCTGGTATCCTGGGTGCCCAGAAAAGGGGTGGAGAGAGGGAGCCCACCAGGCTCTCTGGAGTGGGGAGGGCTGAGCTCTCTCCTTTCTGTGTGCCATTCGTGTGGCCATGTGTGTGACCACACTGCTGTGATGGTGTGTGGTCCACACAACAGACACCCCCAGGATACTTGTTTGGGGTGGAGTTGTTACCGATGGGAAAACCAAAGCAGACACCGTGTCCTTGGCTAGAGAGTGGCCTAAGCAGGTCACCCCACTGGGCCCAGCTTAAGTCCCGGCAGTTTTTACAGCCCTGTCTGCTGTCCACCCCGGATTCCAGGCCTGCACCACCCCCACAATGGACGATGCCCCAACTAACCTCTCCAGGCATGTGCAGAAGCTCCTTGTGGGAGAGGGAAGCTTGCAGACACCTGGTTCTCCCTCATGTGAAATCTGCCTTTTTCTTATCTTATGAACATGTTTCAAACACAGTGAGCATTTCAAAACATGGCCAAGTGTGTTTTGACAGGAGTGGCGCTTCCTGGGGAAAGGACTCTTTAATCAGCCTCCCCCTTTGAGGTCCGTGTTCTTGACTGATTTCTGCCAGGTTTGAAATCCCCAGGTTTAGGTAAAGCTTCAGTGAGGGTCGGGGTTGGGTAGCTTCCTCTTTCATACCTGCCGCCCCGTGCCCCTGCTGGGAGGAGTCCAGGGTTGCTGCGGAAGGAGCCACAGGCAGGGCCAGCAGTCCCGCTAACCCTACCATTGCCATAAGACAGGTTGGCGCAAGGTGGGATGTATTCCCTGGGGCCAGAATCACTGTCCATGGAGACAACCCCTCCTGCCTGTGTCCCCCAGTGTCCCCCAGAATCACCATTCCCTGGGGTCTGCTGCAAGTCTAGGGTTTTTTTGAAGTCTCTTATTTCATCTTTACATGCAAGTAAGGCAGGCTTCATCCCATATCTGTGTTTGTTGTTGGCAGAAAATCACAAATTCAGGTTTTATGTGACTTATTCCCAGATATAGCTGGTATGTGAGGAAGAGGTGCTGTGCTCACCTCTGTGGCTCCACAGTCCCTTGACAAAAGTGCACCCCCCCCGTGGGAAAATAGTACCCCACCTTTAAGGGGCACAGACCATGAGAAAGCAGCCCCTCCCCTGAGTCAGGGGAGTAGAGGGCCCTGAGCCCTGCAGGATAGGCCAAACTGCCCTCAGCTAATAGTCACGATTCATCTGGTTTCATTCAGTGAGCATCTGAAAGACAGAACAGATAGGCTAACAAGGCGTAGCGGCTACTCCCAGACAATAGCGTTCATCCCATGTGCCCAGGAGCTTGTAAGAGAAGCAACTGACCAAGTCCCAGCCCTGGAGATTGTGATCACCAGGCGTGGATATGGCTCGGGAGCCCAACCTGTACTAAAGCCCTTCCTGTGGCCAGGACCTCTGCTCTCCATCCAGCACAGGCCCAAGCAGCACCAGGGCTCCACCAATACCGAGCAGATTTAACAGGTGGCTGGGTAGATGGTCAGAAAGATGGATGTGTGTGAATGGGTTCCCACGGGCAGACAGTATGAGGCTGGACAGACAGACGGATGATGGGTGGGAGTCCTCTTGCAATACTGGCATCTTGACAGAAAGTTCCCACGGGCAGACAGTATGAGGCTGGACAGACAGACGGATGATGGGTGGGAGTCCTCTTGCAATACTGGCATCTTGACAGAAAGTTCCTGGGTGTGACGGTTGACACCTATAATTGCAGCGGAGGCAGGAGGATCACAAATTCAAGGCCAGCCTGGGCTGCCAAGTGAGATGCTGTTTTACAAAACCAAGGGCTGGATGGGCATGATGGTGCATGCTTTTAATCCCAGCACTGGGGAGGCAGAGGAAGCAGATCTCTGTGAGTTCAAGGCCAGCCTGGTCTACATAGAGAAGTCCAGGATAGCTGGAGCTAAAAGGAGACTGTCTCTCAAAAAGAAAAAAAGAAAAGAAAACAAAACCCAAGAGCTAGAAGTGTGGTTCAGTGGTGAAGCACAGTACAACACTAGCAGGAGGAAGAAAGCTCAGAGGCAGCAGATCTCTGTGAGGAGTTCCAGGCCGGCCTGGTTTACTTGGTGAGTTCCAGGCTGGCCTGGTTTATTTGGTGAGTTCCAGGCCAGCCAAGGCTACAGAGTAAGACCTTGTCTCCAAAAAAGAGGAAGAATGAAATTCCGAATTTACAGCAGTGAAGCCGGAGCAGCGGCCCCATCATCATGTGAGTTCACAGAGACCAGGGCTCTCAGATCTATCATTGAATAAGTGGAATATTAGGCTCCAAGGAAGATGGGTAAACAGACACAGGCCAATATGTCACACACCCATGGCCCCTTGACTGCTGGAGTAAACACTGCCCTGCTCAGGGTGCTGGGAAGCCACAGCCCAGAGTAGTTCATGGTGCCTCTGTGTGGAACAAAGCAGGTTTATGTTTGGTTTGCCCCATGCATGCTGAGCAAACTTCTATCACTAAGCCTAGGCCTAAAGCAGTTTTCCATCCTTCTCCCATAAGAAGAGAAAGCAAAGAACATAGTTAAACTGTTTCAACATGAAGGACTGCCTTTGATTTCAGACTATGTTTTGTTGTTTTTTCTCTGAGAAGTTATCAAGCCTGTTCGCCTGGGCCTGCCACCTCCCCATCACCTGATCATCCTGGCCTTCCTCTGGGATCCCTTGGCACTGGGCCACTTTCCCAGGGTCATAGGCACATTTGACACACAGCTTCTTTACAGCTCTAGACTCCAGCACCTCCACAGTTCTGTGGCAACAGCAGCAGCCAGCGTCTTGTGACATGGCCTCTCCGTGGCTCTGAAACCCCTCCCCCAATGAATAAATGTAAAAAACAAAAGTGATTTTTTTTTTAAATGTCATCCTCCCAGTGTGCCCAGCAACAAAATCTCAAGTTTTACAGATGCAGACTCCTGGGCCCACCCCACACCTGCCCGGTCAGTATTAAGCACTGACAGGGACCTTAGTCTCAGGAACTCTCCCTTCTCCCTTCCTCTTCAGAAGTGTTCAGAGATGGCTGTGCAAGGGCTGCAAGGCCAGGGCACGGTGTTCTCATGGTCCTGGATGTTGGCCTTTCCTGGGAGGATGGGTCAGCAGGAGACTCCCTACAGCCATTTGACTTCCTCTTGACAGCAAACCTCACCCTTGCCATTAAAGCCCTCCTCTTGTTTTTCACTTTATACTTGAGGTGACACACACACACACACACACACACACACACACACACACACAGACTGTCCCCACACATAGTGTTTCCTGTTTTTAAAGGTCATGAAAATGTAATTAAATAGTGCCTGCTCTTTTCTATCTGGCTTCCGTCACTCCATGTAAGTCTGTGAGATAGATCTGGTTGGCAGCATGCACCTGGACTCTGGCCTTCCGTTGCCATATAGAATTCCATCCACTTTACAATGAATTGGCGTTTGTTTCCAGTTGGGGGTGGTTAATAGAACCCCTCTGCAGATTCTTGGTCAGGTCTTTTGAGAGAATCCTCGTTACTTGGGAATCCAGCTTGGAGTGGGCTGTCTGGGTCACAGCAGTGGACATGCTCACATTCATAGGTGTTTCGGGATGGTTGTCAAGGTGCTAGGCTGTTGTGCACCCGAGCAGTGCCAGGTGCAGCTGGTCCACACAGCCCACCTGCTCTGCTGTGACTTTTTATCTTTAACCCTTAAGGTGGCATGTATCCGGTCTTGTATTTTGTGCTTGCCTGGTGAGTTCTGAGACAGTTTTGTTCCTCTGCTCCGTGGCCGTGTAGCCCTTCCCTCCTGGAAGGGTCTGTTCACTAAGGGATTCATGTTTGTTTTTGTTTTGTTTTGGTATTTTTGAGAAAGGGTCCCTCTTTAGTTCCAGCTGGCCTGGAGCTCGCTCCGGAGACCAAGCTGGCCTTGAACTCACGGAGATCCACCTGCCTTTGCCTCTGCCTCTGCCTCTGCCCCTCTGCCCCTCTGCCCCTCTGCCCCTCTGCCTCTCTGCCTCTGCCTCTCCTTCCTGAATGCTGGGATTAAAGGCATGCACCACCACACCTGGCATGTTTGTTTTTTTTTTACTTATATGGCCATGGTAACACATGCCTATTATCCCAGCATACAGGAAGCTGAGGCAGGAAGGTTGCAAACTCAAGCTTAGTTTAAGACTACCTAGTGAGACCCTATCTGAAAAAACATTTAATTAAAATAATATATATAAATATATGCAAAAATAAAATATATATGCATGTATATGCATATATATTCTGGGAGCTGAGCATGTAGCTCAGTGGTAGAACTCTTTGTTAGCACACTTGATGCCCTAAGTTCCATCCTAAACTGCACAAAATAGAAATAAAATATATGCTGTGTGCTAGCTTTCTTCCACTGTGCAGAATTCACTCCCCCTCCCCCTGAAGCTGGCTGTGGTGGCTCCTGTGTTTAATCTCAGCACTCAAGAGGGAGACACAGGTGGATCTCTGCATGCCAGGCCAGGGTTGGCTGCAGAGTGAGACCTTGCCCCAAACAAACGCAAAGCTGAGCACGGTGGTCAACACTCGGGATGCAGAAGTAGGTGGATCTCTGTGAATGCAAGGCCACCTGGTCTACACAGTGAGTTCCAGGCCATTTGGTGCTACAGGGAGTCCCTATCTCAAAAAAAAAAAAAAAATCAGCTTTAAGGAAGAAAGCTCTATTTAGGATCATGGTTTCAGAGATCTTTCCACGGCTGTGTGGCCACATTGCTGTCCACGGCTGTGTGGCCACGTTGCTGTGGGCTTGAAGTCTGGCAGAGCATCATGGGTGAGACAGAACCAAGCTGTTCCCTTCATGGTAGCCAGGAAATGGACAGAGACAAGACACACCCCAATAGCCTATTTCCTCCAGCCACCCGCCTCCTAAAGACACCGCCAGGCATCATTAGCCTCAGATGCACTCGGCATCTCAGTCCCCCTTGGGTCTGCATGGAGAGGATTTTCACCTGGTCCCTGGCTTGCATTTTAACTCTGAATGGGGTCTTAGAACTGAAGGTCCTCATCATCATTAAGTTGCTCGTTTTAATAGATCTTCCCTTTTCTGTGAGCCCCTTGACCTGCCTGAGCCTCAGTTTCCCCTCCTGGGGCTGTGGGAACATGAGGGAAAGCATGTGAATGGCTTGGTTCACCTGGACAGTAGCTATTGTCTGGACTCTTCAGATGTACACTGTTATCTAAAGGACATCGGTCACTCGCTTCCCATTCCCGGCAATGGGAAGTCACTCCAAATCCTGGGTGCCCAGCCCTAAACCGATCCTTAGATCTAACGACAGGGGCATCCTAGGAATCTGCTTGAAGGTTCTTAGAACCCAGGTATATTTTAAACCCTGCTAATGTGGGCACCTCCAGTCTGGTCAGCTGTGTCTACTGACTCCAAAGAGGACAGCCCTGCCCCTCCCTGAGGCCCCGTGCCTGCCCCACCTAGGCTCGGACCCTAAGCCCCAGGCCTTACTGTGTTGCAGTGGGAACACCATACTACATGTCACCTGAGAGGATCCATGAGAACGGCTACAACTTCAAGTCTGACATCTGGTCCCTGGGCTGTCTGCTGTATGAGGTGAGCTGCTGACCTTGGTGGTCTGCAGGGACCTCCATGGGGGGCACAGGTGGGATGGATTCACCATACCAATGTGGGGGTGGGGTGAGTACTCCAGGGCCATATGTGTCTATCAGGAACATCAGGATTCTTGGGGTCCTGTCCTTCACCCCTCAGGTGACATGGCCTGGGTAACATGGTCCAGCCAGAGAGGTGGGCAGTGGCAGGCTGGGCTGAGCTCTGGGAAGGTGATAGACTGGAACCAGACAGAGGGAGCACTGGCAGGGCATCCAGCTGCCCAGACCACGGTACCCAGGTCCCCAGGGCCCCTCCCTAGTTTCCTTGGTAATGACATGTGCATGTTATTCATGGTTAGATGAGGCCCCCACACAGGCACTGGGGACAGATGAGGAGTCAGGTCTGATCATGCCTGTTACTCCCCAATGGGGATGTCTTGTTCTTCCATGCAGCAGTATGGGGTCTCCCTCAAGACCTCTGCCTGTCCCCTGACTGAAACAGGGCCACTGATGGCTGTTTTCAGATCTGGACAGCTGGGAGCAAGGGACTGAACTATTGAGTCTTGGTGGGCTCATATGTGAGGCAAGATAAATAAATGGAGCTCTGTTCATCTTGAGCAGCCATGATGGGGTCTTAAGAGTGTGGACAGGGCTATGGGGAGCGTGGGCCATTCTTGGCCAGATACCTGCTGCAACCACCAGTCAGCTTGGGCCATCGGTGTTTCTGTATTGGTCACCAGGCCTTCCCACTGGCCTGCTTGGGACTCCCTGCTTGAGTCCCTCCCACTGAGCCCTGGTCTCCTCATCTGTGATATGGGAGGAATGGTCACCTATCAGCTGTCAGGGGGACTCTGATATCCTAGGTGACAGACAGGCAATGACAGGGTTAGGACTGGAGCCCTGTGTTCTGCTTTCCTGGATCTGATGTGGGGTCTGGCTGGGAGGAGCTGGCAAGCCTGGAAAGCCTCCTTATTAAACTGAGACGGCTAGGGAACTGCCACAGCAGTGTAGTTGCAGAGTCTCCAGGGGCTACCACTGAAGAAACTGGGTTCCCTGGCTTTGTGGGGACAGTCCCCAAGGCTCGGCTGTGTAAGCCGTCCCGCCAGTCTCCATGGGGCCTCTGGGAACTCTCGTGGCTGGGGTCCTTTTGCCAGTGAAATCCCTGCCTTCTGGATGGACTGAGGTCAGAGCAGTCTCTTTACAAAGCGTCACAGTGCACACTGACTCTCTCCTTGATCAGGAATTATTATTTTTTTGGCTCCCTCATATGTGCTGTAGCAGCAAGCGCTGCCCAGCCCAGGACAGTGCATTTTAAAAGCTTGGCTTGAAAGGATACCCTTGTGGCAGGGTTGCCTTGAGTCCCCTTCTTGGGCTGAGCAGCACAGTGTCACTGTGAAAGCCTGTGGGCAGTTCAAGATCAAGCTTAAGAGTCAGCAGTCGGCGGGGCTGGAGAGATGGCCTAGTGGTTGAGAGCACCGACCTCTCTTGCAGAGGACCCGGGTTCGATCCCCGGAACCCACATGGTGGCCAAGAACCATCTGAAACTCCAATTCCAGGAGAACTCCAGTTCCAGGGGAATCTGACACCCTCTTCTGACCTCCGAGGCATTGCACGACATGGGTGCACAAACCTGCATGCAGACAGTACATTCATACACATACAGAAATAAAATAAAATAAAATAAAATAAAATAAAATAAAATAAAATAAAATAAAATAAAAATCTTTAAAAAAAAAAAAGAGTCAGCAGTCAGCAAAAAGACAAAAAAAAAAAAAAAAAGCCGGGCGTGGTGGCGCACGCCTTTAATCCTAGCACTTGGGAGGCAGAGGCAGGCGGATCTTTGTGAGTTCAAGGCCAGCCTGGTCTACAGAGTGAGCTCCAGGACAGCTGGGGCTACAGGGAGACCCTGTCTCAAAAAGACAAAAAAAAGTCAGCAGTCGGGCAGCCTCTGTTCATAATACTAGGGCATCACTCGCAGGCCAAGACTTTTAGTAAGCCCTGATGGAGGCCTGAGGTCAAAGGAGGGGATTCAGAGACTCCTAAGAGGGCCTCAACTATGGTGACAGGTCTTGAGCGGGGGACAACTGTTTGGGGGCTCCCAAAGCCCAAGCAAACACTCTAGTCAGCAGGGGCGTGCAACTTTGACTTCATGTTTGTAAGCAGGCCACAGGACTTTTACCACTGGGCCACCTGGGGGAGTGATGTAATATCTTGCAGGAGCCAGACTAGATGAAAGGACCCGAGCCCTAAGTCCCAGCACCAGCGTCACCCTGAGGATTGGGGCAAGTAAGCCCCTCCCCACTGGTTCTAGTTGTTCTACGTGTGAGATGGGAGTCAGCAGGGCAACCAAAAGCAACCTGTAGATGAAAAGTTTATTTTGGCTTACAGTTTCTGAGAAGTGTCCGTCGTGGCAGGGAGGCACGGCAGCAGGGGTGACCGCAGGAGCAGGAAGCTGGCTGGGACTGGGGCTAGGCTATAAACCCTCAAGCCCACCTGCAGCAAGGCCCTCCCAAAACAGCAACACTAACCAGGGACCCCAGGCTGGGGGAGGTTTCTCTTTCAGACCACCACATGAGAAGTGAATGAGGCCATGTTTAGGCACCTGGCTCATAGGTGTCAGGACTGTCCAAAAACCCACTGACCCCACACAAGCTGAGCACCTGGCACTTGCTGCCAGCCTTTGGAGGTGAAAGCCCAGAAGCTTGCTACATTTCCCTTTTTGCTTTGGCCCACAGGAGGCCTCTGCATAGCCCAGCATGGTCCCTCATGGAGGACTCCCCTTTGTCCTAGCCTCATGTATATTGCCCCACAGACCAGATGGTTTCCTTTTTCCATTCTGTGTTGTGTGTTTTCGGAAGCTGGTTCCTGCCCCCTAAGAGCCTTGAGGGTCTCTAAACATAAACAGACTAGCCAGACTGGAGGAGAGCTGTATGCATCTCCCCAGGGCCGGCAGGGGTGGGATGACAGCTGGCTCCGTCTGCTCCTGCCAGGGCTTCCGCTCAAGAACCAGCCCTGTTGCCTGCCCAAGCCTTTGTTACAGCCCTTCAGAGGGGGATCAGCCCAGGCCTGATCCACGGCAGGGCAGCCCCGTGGCCAGGGCTCTGAATTCCCAGCTAGGCGGGCCTGTCCTAAGTCCTGATTTGGGCACCTTCACACGTCTGGGGGGAGGTGCCATTCTGCCTTAATGGCTTCCTGCGTGGTGGTGGTGGGGCTCAGCTCAGCCAGGTGATTTAGTCATGTGTGGGTGTTGAGTGGGGCTGTGTGCCTTGCAGCCAGGGACAAATGGCTTTAGGATTAGGGCTGGAGCTACTGGGAAGTCAATGAAATCAATCAGGGCCTTGGGGGACATTTGTCCACCACAGGGACAGGATGGGGTGCTGATATAAATGTACCCTTCCCCAGAAGAGGATGTGTGTGGCCGCCATGGCCCTCAAGGGGACAGAGTGGGCTCTTCCTAGGCTAGCACCCCACTGCATCCCTGTAGCGCAGCAGGGGAAGAGTGGATGTTTTCCCAGCAGACGGGGAGGGGCCTCATCTGGACCCAGTGCTTGGTAATTGGCAAGAGACGTCCCACAGTCACGGCTGCTGCCTCCCCTAGGCCTCCTGTGGTGTCTTCCCGTGGCCGCCTGTGGTGTCGTCCCATGGTGGCAGCTTGAAGAACTGAGACAAAGCCATTCTCTACCCCTACCCCCACCCCCAGACCATTACCAAGAATTCAAGTGGCCCCTGTGGGTGACGTGCCAAGTCACCCTGACCTGGGCCCCCGAGTGCACAAGCCCAGAGACCATAAGGCTGCTGATGGCTGCTTCAGTCACATGGATTTGTCCACATCGGCTTTGCTGCAGCCCGTATTTTCAGCAGGGCTGGTTCTTGCCAGAGGAAAACTGAAAGGCCACCTTCATGCCTTGACCGATCCCTCCAGCTTGCCTTTGCACCAGCGCAGCATGTCTTGGCTTCTTCTCTTTCTTTTTGGGATGCTTGTGATCACGTGATCCAGGATAATGGCCCACATCAGAATCCTGAATCTAATCCCATTGCCATGTGAGATAGCATTCCCAAGGGTTGGTTGCAGGTATCTTTGGGGGACACCGCTTAGCCTACTCTGTAACCTTGCAAACCTGGGGATCCAGATACTGTCAAGCTTCTCCTGAGGTTACCACATGCTGATGTTGTTCCAGGGCTAGCAAGATGCCACCATGGCACACACCTGTGCACAGCCTCGGGGTGAGTGCTGCATAGTGCTGAAAAGGCAGTGTCAGAGCTGGCTCCACCCACAGTTAAGAGCACTGACTTGGGGATGCCTGGGGTCCTTTTCTTGCTGGTCACGTCTTCTCTTATACCTTCAATTATATCCTAGGTCCTCTGAGCCCGCTACCCCCATTTCCTGGGCTGTGTGTCATGCCCAAAGCCCCAGGGAGGATAGTTTGGTATGTGAGGCACAGCTCCAAGAGCCATGACTCTGGTGGTCTCGAGGCAGACATTTGCCCTAACCTGCGAGTGGCTGCCGGGCCACCCATCTGAGATCTTGTCATCCTGGTAATTGCTACAGTCTCCACATCGCTGGCAGCCCCACGGGGTCCTTCACGGCTGGCTGTCCTCATCTGGGTGGCAGGCCCATGGCTGGCAGCTGGAAGGCAGTGGAGATGGAGAAGTTCTGCTGGCAGGGAAGGCTCACTGCTGACCTGTGCAAGAGGCTGTCGGGCATGAAGGGAAGGCGCTAGCGGGAACAGAAGGTCTAAGAGAGCAGAAACTGGGGCTCCCCTGCCACACACCTCAATTTTCTGGGCCATTTGGAGCCCAGATGAGCCAGGTTTTCGAAAAAACTAACAGGGTTGGCCTTGAAAAGCTTCCAGTCCTGTTCTCGGGGCACACACAGGAAACACTGGGGCCGGCACAGTGGGGCTGACACTCAACACCCTGTCTACCCAGAACAAAACCATCTCCTGAACACTCATCTCGATCTCCAGCCACGACTCAGAGGCCACCAGGTCACCGAGTGGTCACCCTGGAGTCCCAGCTGATTTCTGCTGTGGCTGGTCAATGTCCTTTTGAAGATGCCTGTGAGCCCTGGGCACCAACGCCCTTGTTCTCATCTGTGGAGGTGCACCACTGAATCATGCCACTTTATAGACTTGCTAGCAAAGCCTGAAGCGAGTGAGGCCTCTGCATATTCCGCATCCAGCCAGACGCTGGAAGTGGCTGCAGCCTGTTCACAGGCCAGGGGCCCCAAGTCCTGTCAACAGAAGAGAACGAGCCACTGCCAGGCATACCTACCTGAGAGTGTTTGGCATAACCCACAGAAATTCCTGCATCTGGGTCTGAGGAAACCCTAAAATAATGCCCCCTGCCCTCGGACCTTTCTGAAGGTGGCAAGCTCTGTTCTTAGAACCAGGCAGCTTACCCAGGGGAGGAGTGGGCAAGAAAACTGAAGCCAACTGTCACCCACAGAGCCTTTCTTCTCTGGGTTCCCCCCCGGGTTCTAGACGGGGTCTCCGGCTCATCCTCTAGACATGAGGCCCAGAGGACGCCTCACGCACTCTAGGACCAGGGCGAAGAGCCCTCAGCCACTGAGTGAGAACACCCTGACTCCTTTGAAGGGAGGGTCAACTGGATTAGACCAGGACTAAGGGGTGTGATTATCCAGAAAGCACGTACCTTGTAGGAGGAATTGGGCTGCCCTTTCATGGTGGTAGGCAGCAGTGAACAGAAATGACAGGAAGCACCTGAATCCCATTATGGCCTAATCAGCAGATGGGGCCCTCAGGTGCTGTGTTGGGCCATCTCCATATTCCCACACATTCCCTCTGAAGCCCCAATTCCCCACAAATGCTCTGAACACTGGGGTGGGGAATCTGGGTACTTCCAGGAGAGGGAGGTCTCTGAGTTCCCTTCTGGGTGAGAACACACTAAAGCCACCATCCTGTCACTCGCACTGCCCAACAGCCCCTCTCTTCAAGGTGGAAACCATCCATGCCCAGGGCTTCAGCTGGTGAGGTGAGGTCTGAGTCCTGACACACCCCGTAGGCTAGGACCACCTCCTCACAACTAGACAGCAGAGGCATGCACAGAACAGGGACAACTAGACAGCCGAGGCATGCACAGAACAGGGACAACTAGACAGCCGAGGCATGCACAGAACAGGTCAGAGAGCTGCAGCTGCCTAGAGCTCCTCTCCTCCCTGGAGCTTCCCTGAGACGGGGCTCCAGCCTGCAGACGGCACCACAGGAAACATCCCTACCCCTCCCACCGCCCTCCAAGTCTTAGTCCTCCAGCATCATGTTCCCTGAAGGTATCACTGAAGCTAGACATGTTCCCAGGAACAGGCAGGTAAGCTGAAGCCAGATCCGGGCACTAGCCTGTAATCCAGCACTCAGTCTGAGGCAAGAGGATTACCACAAACTTGAGCCAGCCTGAGCTATACAGAGGGATTCCAAGTTAGACTCAAAAACAAAAGGATGTGCTGGGGAGGCAGCTGTCAGTAAAGTGCTTACCTTGTAAGCGGGAGGACCTGGGTTAGATTCCTCAGAACCCATGTAAAACAGCCGGGTGTGGTGGCGAGCATTCATTATGCCAGTACCGGGGAGACAGGTTGATCCCTGAGGCTCACTGGCCAGCCAGCCTAGCCTAGGTGATAAGTTTCAGACCAATAAGAGACCCTGTCTCAAAGAAAAGGTGGACAGTGTCCCTGAGGAATGACACCTGAAGCTGTCCTCTGACCTGTGCTTGCGTGCGCGCACACACACACACATTTAATTGGCATTTAGAGAAGCTGCCCAGCCCAGGCAGAACCTGGTGAGTGGAGCATCCTTCCAGTCACCCCTGTGCCCTGACCAGCCAGTCCTTGGGAGAAGGGGCTGTGAGCTGAGGACGTGCCCTTGAGATCCAGCAGCCCTGTCCTTGCCAGTTTAGAGCATTGTCATGGAAACCATAGTCCCCATTTGTATACACAGTCCTGGCTTCCGGAAGTCTCGCTGCAGTTAAGACCAACCTAGAAAGGCCTTTCTGGAGTCCTTCTGGGCCTCGAGGCTGATGCTGAACCGTTCCTTCTCCTTGCAGATGGCAGCTCTCCAGAGCCCCTTCTATGGAGATAAAATGAACCTCTTCTCCCTCTGCCAGAAGATCGAGCAGTGTGACTACCCACCTCTCCCGGGGGAGCACTACTCTGAGAAGGTGAGTGGGAGCTGGAGGCCAGTCCGGGTGAGCCCCGGGCCCCAGCACAGCTCCTGGGAGCTGCAGGTCTGCATTACCTGACGGGGCCAGTCCGGGTGAGCCCCGGGCCCCAGCACAGCTCCTGGGAGCTGCAGGTCTGCATTACCTGATGGGGCCAGTCCGGGTGAGCCCCGGGCCCCAGCACAGCTCCTGGGAGCTGCAGGTCTGCATTACCTGATGGAGCTGGAAAAGCAGGGAACAGCCAGCTGCTAGACACCGCTGCCTGCTGGGCTCCTTCCTATTATGTTTTAAGTGTCAGGCCTGCTGCCCCAGGGCCTAAGGCCAGGCTAGAGGTCCACCTACCAGGAACCAGACACAGAGGCAAGAGCTGGCCAGGGCTGCTGTGGTCCATTCTCAAGGCAGGGACCACAGTAGCCCGACTGGTCTGCTTATTGTAATAGACCTGACCTGTCACTCCTTGGTGGGGTTAGTTTTTGTTTTATCTTTTTGAGACAGTATCTCCCTTTAGTCCCAGCTGGCTTGGAACTTCCTATGTAGACCAGGCTGGCCTTGAATTCACAGAGATCCACCTGCCTCTGCCTCCCAAGTGCTGGGATTAAAAGCTTAATTCAAAGCTTAACACCCAGCTTACTCCTTGGCTTTTTCTTTTCTTTTTTTTTTTTTTTTTTTGGTCTTTTCGAGACAGGGTCTCCCTGTAGCCCCAGCTGTCCTGGAACTCACTCTGTAGAACAGGCTGGCCTTGAACTCACAAAGATCCGCCTGCCTCTGCCTCCCAAGTGCTAGGATGGCTTTTTATTTTCACATGTTATAGTGGGTAGAGGCTCTGGGCACACTGACAGGCCTGGCATCATCAGGCCAGGCCAGTTACAGCTGCGTGAATGCCATCCTGCTTAGCTCCGTCGTTTTCAGACAAGGCTTAAATACATCTCCCTCACAGGTAACCGAAGGACACCCAACAGGTTCCCAGTCGGCAGTGGCTTAGGGTGCAAGCACTCCCTTCGCTGCCCTTGAGCGAGCCACTTAACCTTGAGTTTGTTTCTGTCTGTAAAATGGAAGCAAAACTAGAATCTCCTGTCCAGGTTCATTATAAGGATTAAGGTCATGCCATGTGACCAGTGGAACTGGAGCCAGGCCAGCATCTAACCACCTTCAAGAGTAGCCACGGTGGGTATGGGTCCTGGCTTGCTAAAAATGCTAAGTATCATCTGCTGTTGTGGGTTAGAGGTCTTCCCAGGCCTGTCCTGAGGGCCCCAGCCACGCTTGTACTATGGAACCTTCCCTCTTCTTTCCATTAAAGACAGCCCATCATCTCCCTATGCTGAGGCACTACGAGAAGCAGCACTTTGTTAAGGGCAAACCACATGGGCTCCAACCAGCCCACTGGGAGCCCACAGGTCCTCCTTCAGGCAGTGTGGAAAGTCACCCCATGGTGGGGATGGCAGGAGCTGGGGAGTTGTAGAGCATCCAGCTTCAGTGGCTTGCAGAGTTCTCACCAGCACCTTTCAGAAGTATTTATGTTCTCAGGGGAAATATTTACATTCTGAAGAGCAGGCTGGCAAGAAAGAAGACCCTGCTAATTTCTTCATGAGGTTCATACCTGCATTGGCTTGTTTCTGCCTTGTTTAAATTTGAACTTCTGGACTATTTAGAAGGCATGCAACTCAGACTAGTTCTGTGCCTTGTGCCAGTCTGCCAATGGGCACCATTAGCCCCACTTCAGTTACAAGGCAGAAATGAATGCCCCAGAACTCTTAGCCTTCGTCTGCTAGGGCAGCTGTTCTGTCTCTACCAGCACACACTGCTAGCAGGCAGCAGCTCCATGGTCCTGCTAATACTTGGCACAGGGGTCCCTCAATATACCACACTTTTTAAGGTTATACCATGTCTTAAGACACTTTTTTTAACCTCTTGATTTATGAAGTTTCAAATATGCAGACTAGTAATTGTGTAGTCTACTCCCAAGTGATTTCAGAACAGACTTCACCTTGACCTGGTTTTCTTATTTTCACCTACCCAACACCAGTCACAGTTCCTTTCCTGAGTACTGTATGCTTCAGAAAAATCACTGTCTCATTTGTAGGCAATCCTGGGCTCCAGGGGTGTCAAGCACACTGCAGGTACCACCTCCATCTGCTCTCAGCTTCCCAGTGTTTATAAAGCAGTGGAATCACAAAATGGCCAGCTCCGTGTGCAAGGATTCTCATTTTCAGGAAGTCTAGGTGTGTGTAGCAGCCCCAAGGGCTACCCCGGAACATCCCTGCCCCCCTCTCCACTCTGGTTACTGCGTCCCTAGAGCTCTCTCGTTCAAGATCTCTCCTCTTCTGCTAGTGACCACCAGCACCCTACCAGCAGGTACTTTAAACAGAAAATACTGCAGCTAGCCCAGCACTGTGAGTATAAGAAACGGGCTTTTTAAGGTCATTATTTTAATTATCATTAAAATAATTGGCACTCAGGCGCTCAGGACATGAGGCTATCAGAGACTCAAGGCACCCCTCCCCCACCCCAGGCAGGCAAAGCCTTCAGTGTCTGTATAATTAAAAGCTCCATCTTTCATGAGCACAATGAAGAGGCCAGGGGGTGTGCAGACTGTAGCCCTGCTGCATGTTAATGCGTGTATTATGATCAATAAGCCTTTCCTTGAGTATTGTCCTCTGGTTTGGGCTGCTGTGTGACAGCAGACACACATGCACACAGGGTACCCACACGCAGACAAACTTGCACAAAGGTGTGCACAGTTGAAAGTTCAAGATCATTTGGAAGTATCTACTCTCAGGGTCTTGAAGCACAGATTTGAACCAGACGGGCCTAGGCATTCATGGTCTCAGCTGCGTCTTATGAGCTGTGTGACCATGTACCTTATGTCCGCAAAGCACTCTTCACCTACAGTGGGGACAGCAGACCCACTTTGGAGTTATGACATAGAGGAAATGTATGGATGCAGATTAAAGTGCTCAGTAGTGCTTGACGACTAACAGGATCCACTCTTCTTGCAGCTTCGGGAGCTGGTCAGTATGTGTATCTACCCTGATCCGGACCAGAGACCAGACATCGTGTATGTGCACCAGGTGGCTAGACAGATGCATGTCTGGACATCCAGCACCTGAATACAATGCGCCTGATCAAGCCACCACCACTTTGTCTTACTGGAGTCCTCTCCCCAAGTGGCACCTGGAAAAGCCCCCACAGTCAAGACTAGAGGGCTCAGCAGTTTCCCCAGGGTGGCTGCCTCTGCTGCTGAGCTGAATGAGAGCGGCTGAGTTATGGTCAAACTCCCACGTCCTTTCCTTGAACTGATGCAGACAATCTGAACTGAGTTGTTAGCAAGGGCAGGGGGCTCAGTAGCCACCAAAGCTCCTTGTACCGACTGTAATGTGAACCTTTGACTAGTTCCTTCAGAGACCTGTCAGGCTTACACTGACCAGAGACTTGCAGGAGCAGGGCAACTGGTGTGGGTGAGCCTGACAATGGTTAGCACCGAGTTCAGCTTAGCTCATGGTACCTTTCCGTAGAATCAGGCTGTGTGCTTCATTTACTCTGTTGTAAAGGGATAAAATGGAAATACGGTTTAGAGTAGAGATTTTGCTATTTTCGCTGTGTTTTATAACCTGATGAGTGACACCGAGGAGAACCCAGCACTGGGCATTTCAAGCCAAGTGGCAACCCAGAGACTGGAGAGTTCTGCCTGCTGGCTGTCTTCTGGACCCCTGCCACTCCCATTGCCTGCTGGAATGCTGTGGCCCATTTTACCATTGGTGCCAATGAAAACCCAAGAGCTTTGCCCTCGGGCTGCTCTTTACAAAAGTCTGGTTCTGCATCTTCCTCACGTGACCTTGGCAGGGTTTTTTTTTTTTTAGCCATTCTGAGCCTTTAGTTTCCTCATCAGTAACATTGGACTAATATAGTACCTACCTGCCAGGAGGCTGACAGAATTTAAAATAGAAGATATAAGTTAGTCAGGAATGGGTGCCTATGCTTGGTACCTGGGAGATGGCAGGAGGGTCAAGAATTCATGGTGACCCTGGGCTACATAATGAGTTTGAAACTGCCCTGGGCTACAGAAGACCCTATCTCAAAAAGACAAAACAATAAAGATGCAAGCCAGCTAGCACATAGCAGGTGATCTAAAAGTACAGCCAGTCATCCCTTTAGAAAACTTAAATCTATGGACCAGTCAAGAATTAAAAACACAACTGTATTATATGTAGGAAAAGCAGAAATATGTTCATTTATTTCTTGTTCCCAAATAGGACTAACTGTGAAGACTAATTTATAAATGTGAATTCAAGGAAACTCAAGCTCTGGAGGAAATAGTTTGAATTTTGTTCTTATAATCAGTTCCCAAGCGCCACTGGTGTCAGGTCAGAGCCACTGGTGTCTCGTCAGGTGATGTGTGCCTGGTTTCTGGGTGAACTCACTGCCCAGAGCTCCCCAGGATAAGGCCCCTGCTGGCCTCCACCCTCTGTGAGCTAACCCTGCTCCAGGCACAGCCTCTGCTCATATCAAGTTCTCCATATCTGAGACAAAATGGGAAGAGGATCAACTGCTGAAGAGTCAAGGATGTTTTGAGTGCTTCCTCTTGAACTGCAGATCTAAATCTAACACAACAGTCTGAGATGCCTTCAGGAACACTGTCAGCCCCAACATTCACAGTAACCCACAATATTTTAAGCTCCCCACTTAATTCTGACAGTCATCAGCCAATCTGCTGCCCTCAGGAATTCCACTGTGCACTCCTGAGCTGGCTCTAGCAGCTTTCACAAGAGAAGCTGGCCTCTGGTGGCTTGCCCCAGATCAGAGTTGATCTCCTACCCACCACGAACCCCTGAAAGTTTTCCCGATTCTTTGCAAGTACTGCATCGGCTCTCAGGGGCTGCACTGTGTGTCCCTGTCACAGTCAGCCTCTGCAAACCAAAGAACTGCACTTCTGCACTGCTTTCCATACTATGAGAACCATCTGCCAAAATAAAACAGGTCCCCAGGAACACACAGTCTCAACCATGCACTAGCTACAGAGGCTGTGCAGTGATCATGTCCCAATCACTATAACACAGCAAAACACCCAAAACATTCCTTTGATTACCATAAAGATGGCCAAAGTATGGTTTACCAGTTTCCCAAAGCCATGGGAAAGCCAAGTTTCTGTCTGCCAACCTTTCCTAGAACTAAGCATTTGCAAGCTGAGAACTCAGGGCTTTCTGCATGTGGGGCAAGCCCCTCCGCTGGGCCGCATTCCAGCCTCGGACCCCCTGGCCATTGCTTCTACTTGAGGCACAGGCTGCACTGTACTCATCACCGTAAGACAGACCCCACCCCCACCCCCACCCCTCACGAAGAACAGGAAGTAAGCAAGCACAAGGTTGGTATACACGTTTCTTTTAGAACCAAAGGAACCCAATCTGACCTCTGCCCAGAGACCTAGTCTATTTGTGGAAGGCCACACTGCTGACACCCAGGAAACCCAGACTGGCTCTCAAGGATCCAGAGCGTGGAATGGAAGATAGGTGGACAGAGCCGAAACCCACAGTCCCCAGCTACAACCACTCACTGCAGTTTTTCTTTTTTTTTTTTTTTTAATTGAGCATCAGTTGGCAAACAGTAGCCAAATACATGTTTTATATGGGAAGCCCAGTCCCCCGTTTCCCAGAGAGAGAACCCAACACCCCCAGCACCATTCATGAAGTGTCCATGGTCTGGACGGTCTCCTCCAGCACCTCGATCTCCAGAGGGGTGACCTTCTCCGTGAGGACTGCTGTAGTCCCCTTCTCACACCTGTACCGGCCAAACCTAATGAGAGAAAACAAAGCAGTCAGGCCTGTGCTCCGGGTTCCTGACTGAGGCCAGGACAGGGTGTTCAGGGCAGGCAGCAGATAGGCTGGACTAGAATCCTGGTTCTAAGGACTCGCTTCTGTGGCCTGACTCAACTTCCTTCAGGCTCTCTTCATTCCACTTCCAAGTGCTTATAAAGTGGGGACACATGGGGCAGAGGAGAAGGGGACAGCACTGGCTTTCAATTTTCCTTCCTCCACCCACTATTTTCAATATATGCGGGAAGCTACCTGCTCATGTGATCAGCTGACTCCTCTTACTAAAACTATCATACTCTTCATGTACAGCTCCAGCCTTCCATCAAGAAACTCTCCGGAAGCCCTGGCAACAACCCACAGCCAAACTCCATGCACAGACTACACTCAAGACTCAAGAAAGGCCCACTGTCCCCTGCAGGGACACACCCAACATCTGTACCACTAGGTGCTAGGGCAGGTCTCTGAGCAGAAGACCTCCATCTGACCACGTGCAATCTCCCAACTCTCCAGAATGCTGACGACACTGCCAAAACAACAGCATCAAACCAACTGTTCCTCTGGGGTGTCTCTAGCTGGGGCAATAGTTCTGTCAACCTGATATGGACCAACAGAAGGCTGCTGACTGTACCATGATCATATGATCCGAGGCAACATGGCCTTTGAAACAGCCACTTGGGCTCCAGTGGGGAACAGGAAGAAGGCACCTGACATCTTCAGATTAACCTCAGGAAACATGGAAGAAACACCTGCCTATTGTCTTAACTGCCCATGTTTCCTAAAGACACAAGGAAGTACACTTTTTTCAAAGTGCATCTGTCCCCATTCCATGAAGGTTTAAAGATGTCCCTCCATCCCTACCTACCACGCAGGGCCACTGGCAGGATGGGTCATCTTGGAATTTAAATCCCAGTGGCCCAAGGGGCTGACTTATCTGAACCATACGCCAATGTCTGTAGGGAACGTGGACACACAGCCCCCGTACCTTCTGGTGAGGGTGTCAGCTTCAGCAGTAGGCAGGGCAGCAGACCCAAAGGCCCACAGTGGCACTAGGCATAAGGCAACTGCCCAGCCTCTGCCCCCATCTGCTGTTCATTCTGCGGAGGGTTCCCTTACTCAGGCAATGCCCTCATAATCAGCCACTGGGTCAGATATCAGTGGGATTCCAGAGTTTGGGGATGCTGGTGTTGCTCCCTGAGGAAGCATCAGGTTATCACTTGTGCTCAGCTCCTCTCACTTTACCAGCTAGCCTCCAAGTCACCTTGTAGATCCAGCCCCACCCTAAATGCTAGGGTAAAACCCAGAGCCGTACACAATAGGCAAGTGTGGCATATAATCACACCACTGGCCCCACAGGCCTCTACTGTGTGACCTTTTGCACAACGGTTACTTTTGAAACCATATGTACTTTTCATTTGAAATGCTGGGAGTCTGACACCCACAGCCATCAAACCAACCAGTAGCCTTTCCTGCCACACACCCTAGAGCTCTCTAACACTAAGTTCCACAATGCCAAGGGCAGCCTGAGGCAAAGTCCTGCTGGTACTGAAGCCTGTCTTTTTCCCAAGAATCCTAAACTGGGGTTCTGCAGCAGGAATGGAAGCAAGCCTGCAGAAGTCCTGTGCTGCTTACCAGAGTCCCAGGCCTCATTGCTCAACAGGGTAGAGGAGCCCAAGGTCACAGTGTTGCTGACTCACTCAGGTGACTGTGGCTGGAGGTGGAGCTAAGGAGCCAAGGGGGCTCAAGCAGCTGGACACCCACAAGTACAGCCATCCATGAGCCACATACATGATGGACCAGTTACCAGGTCTGCTGAGTAAATCAACTAAACTTCATCCCATGCCTGGGGTCTGGCCTACACCACTGAGGTGAGGCACCCACAGGATGAAGGCCACAGACACAGGCCACAGGCTCAGTGGCACAACTCCCTCTAGCATGAAAAACATCAGTAGCTAGCCTGGCCAACAGCCCCATACAGCCCATGATCATAAAGCAGTCTTGACTCAAAGGCCATTGTGTAAGATGCTATATGGAACAGTGGGAAAGACTCAAGAAAACTCAATCCAGGCGTCATGGAGGTATCAACAGTGGCCACAAGGTCATGAGACACGGGAAAAATGTTGCCCCTTTACTTACCTGGTCCCTTTCTTGTTGGGCACTGAGTATGGACGAAGAAAATCCAGTTTGTTCTTGCTGATAACACAGAGATCAATGTTGCTCCCGGACCCCAAGTCATTAAAAATGCCAGCTGCAATAGCCTCGCTTACCAACTTCTTGGCCTCTTCCTCCTGAGAAAGCAGAAGGCACCAGGATGAGTCATGTTCTCAGAGGAAGGCAGCCGCTCAGAAGCGCAAAGAATACTTTTTTCAAGGGTGAGGCAAGCTCTCCCCAGAACTGTAGTGTTTTCATTCATTCATTCATTCATACATTCATTCATTCATGAGTGTGCCGTCTGCATGTAGGTTTGTGCACCCGTGTTGTGCAATGCCCCGGAGGTCAGAAGAGGATGTCGGGTTCCCCTGGAACTGGAGTTAAAGACAGTTCTCAGCCGCCATATGGGTGCTGGGGATCGAACCTGGGTCGTCTGCAAGAGCAGTTGGCGCTCTTGACCACTACGCCATCTCTCCAGGCCCCCCTTTTTAAAGCATTTTCTTTTTCTTTATTTTTTATGTGTATGAATGTATGTGGGTTTGTGTACCCGTGTCGTGCAATGCTGCAGGTCAGAAGAGGGCGTTGGATTCCCCTGGAACTGGAGTTAAAGACAGTTCTCAGCTGCCATGTGGGTGCTGGGGATCGAACCCGGGTCCTCTGCAAGAGCAGTCAGCGCTCTTAACCGCTAGGCCATCTCTCCAGCCTCAGCTGTAGTGTTTTCAATGCCCATTTTACAGAGGAAGAAAACATCTCAAAGCACTTCAATGGCTTGTTTAAAGCTCTTCAAGTAGTGAGTGTGTATGTGTGTGTGGGGGGGGTTTCAAACCCTTCAGGTGAGTGCCCCTTCACACTGTCTTCCATCACAAGGGGTGTGTCAGCATGTGTCGTTTAAAGCCAGGGTCAATAAACTCATAAGGGGCTGGGTAGTGAATATTCTTTTTTTTTTTTTTTTTCTTTTTGAGGCAGGGTCTCCCTGGAACTCTGCTGTCCTGGAACTTGCTCTGTAAACCAGGCTGGCTTGAACTCCAAGAGATCTACCTACCTCTGCCTCCCAAGTGCTAGGATGAAAGGCGTGCACCACCACACCCGTTGTGAATATTCTAACTTTTGTGGATACACTCCTCATATCTGTTACAACTCCACCACCTAGCGCAAAACAGCCAGAGGCATGGCATAAACATGGAAACTCTGTGTTCCAGCAAAACTCAAATTAAAACAAATAGATAATAGGCTGGATTTAGCTCATGGGCTTAGTTTGCTAAAAGATCAAAAACACCTAACAATGATTCCAGGGCATTACACTCCCATCCAGGGATAAAGGAAGACAAAGCTGTAGTTTACAAAATAAAGGAAAAGGTGAACAGCTTAAAAAAAAAAAAAAAAAGTCTAACAGCTAAAAACTACTTCCTGGAAGCTACCTCCTGGAACATAATGGAACACTGTGGGCCTTGGTGTAGCATGACCCCAAACTATGACAGTAGTTCTGGGGTTGGCAGAGCCAGGTATGGGACCTCCTGCCCCACAGCATTTACCTCCTCCAACCAAGGAGCTTCCAAGCTTATAGTGACTCCCGCTGCTACCTGTAATAAGGTGGGTTAATTCTTTTCTTACTCAAAAATGGTGCCATCATGTGCCAAGTTATGTGCTAGGAGCCAGGGCTGCAATGACAGAGGTCCCAGAGTCCCCACTCTCTAGGGATTAAGTGTCCACTGGGGGCATCAGACTCATGTAGCTACAGCAGGGCATGGCCTGGGAGGGTTAAAGTGACAACACTAGCTGCCTCAGCAAAGCTTCAAGGAGGGTTGAAGGCAGGCTGTGCACAAAAGCACTTGAGAAACCAGTGCAATGCAGACAGCAGGCAGAACCCGAGGCTTAGCATGTCAAAACTCTTTATGCAACATGGACAGCTATGAGCCAACCTTATGTAGCCTGTACTGCGGCAGCTTCCTGACCACAGCACGAGGTGCCAGGTGAAGGGAGGCACTCGACTCACGGGATCATTCCAGACTCCCTGCCTCAAATCTGGCCTGAGGGCCTCAAGTTGTGAGAAATTCTGAACCCACTCAGGGCTAGAGCTCCTCTGCCTACCCTAAGCCAGCCTGGGATACCCATGACAGGAGTGCCCTCTACAGACCTAGAGAAGGATAGAGAAGGCTCTGCAAGAGTGTGATCTTTACCAAGCCAGCAGCTACAGTGGGGGCTATTTTGATCTTTTATCTTCTTCCGTGGCACCTTTGTGAGGCCAATGAAGCCACTTATTCATTCTCATGTCCATACATAGTTCTGTAAGAATTCACCACACAGGACTCACAATCCTGCAAAACCGCTACCAGAAATATGGAAAGATGGTACAGGAGATGTCAGGAGATGGTGGTGGCAGCTACTCCCTCGCAGACAGCAAAACCCAACCACCCGCTTAACACATGCAACCTCATTCCAACTTGCTTTGCTTATTAACCAACCTTAGCTGTGCGTGTGCATGCACACATGCTGGGAGCGCCCCGCTTGCTCCAGGCTCCCATCCCCTCTCCCCCTTCCCTTCTCTACCATTTAACCATTTCCTTTCTTTGTCTTCTCATCTCTGATGCTAGTAGTCTAAGAAGGCACAATGAAGAACAAATCCTTCAGGTAGCTTGCAGCTGCAGACCTTAAGTTTCCAAGCGCTCTTTAATTTGGGAAGATGAGGTAGTGGTAGATTTATAGGACACCGAAACATATACATTATAATACACGTGTCTGATATTAATTAATCTGATCAGGCACACAGAAGTCAGGCTGCCAACAGTGCCAAAGAATGCAGGTGATTTTCTCCCTGTTTTGTAAATATTCAGTAATGGGAGTAGATTGCTGGTAAAACTTCAAAAAGTGCAAAATTTGAAATGTATTATGTGGGGCTGGAGCGATGGCCTAGCGGTTAAGAGCGCCGACCGCTCTTGCAGAGGACCCGGGTTCGATCCCCAGCACCCACATGGCGGCCGAAAACCGTCTGAAACTCCAATTCCAGGAGAACTCCAGTTCCAGGGGAGTCCGACGCCCTCTTCTGACCTCCGCGGCATTGCACGTCACGGGTGCACAGACTTGCATGCAAACAATACATTCATACACATACGGAAATAAATAAAATTAAAAAAAAAAATTAAAAAAAAAAAAAAAAGAAATGTATTATGTGTAATTTGATTTACTCATAAAAATCATCATGCTGTTAAGTGGAAGTTAAGGCTCTTAAAACTGTGGGAAACCATTTAAAGTTTCTTTCTTCTCCACCAATTCTGGGGAAGATTATTCTTTAAGGAAGAAATCTCACACCAGACCCTCTCCCCAGGACTGAAGATGTTACAAAGTGGAACGAACTCTCCATTTACTGAGCACCTATCATAGTATGTTAAACACTAAGTCAGGCACTTGGATAACATTTTCCTGTTTACTCTTGTCCATAACCATCTTCTGAGGTTCACACCAACCAGGAACTATGGCTGAGAAGGTGCCCAAGGTCATACAGCTAACAAACAACAAATAGTCACACAGGTTCATGGGAGCTACAAGCCACACCAGGTAACAAGTAACCTTCCTTGGGACCTAGGCTCTTCACTTATAGGGACACTAAGGCTGTGTCATTCCCTATCATCCTGAGCCTCATTCAGTACCTTGGTTAAGTTTAAGAATGGCAACTGCCAATTTCTCTTTGGGCCAACTAGTAACCCCTCTGTCTGTCTATTATCCTGGAAAGAAGGCGCCTTGTGCTTTTCACAATACCCATGGCCTCTCTACTCTTCACAGATCCGGAGTAATATTCCTACAATATCATGTCAGAGATCAGTATTAAGACTGACCATCTTATTTCATAGTCTTCTCTTCACTGCTGAATTCCCCCATATCATACAGAGGTTGAAAATGACTACTGTTCTACTGTCTACCCATTACACAGCATCTTCAAGAAGTGTTTTCAGAGACCTACTATGTTCTAGGAATTGCTTTACATGCTGAATACCATCTTTGAATATAGTACTTCATACATAGAATTCTAGGCACAGATGCAAATATACTACTGGGCATATTCATTCTGTGTTTTCTTTAAAGTAAAAACTAAACAACTTTTGTCTTTAACACATGGTACCAAATAGTTAAGCAACCAATCAAGAAAAACCACAAGAGGTGGGGAAAGCACAGGTTTTTATCATCTTTGGCCCACAAAACATTCAGGAAACCACATTTCTTCTTTCAGGATTCATTCTTCCTAGGACTCTACACCTCCCCTTTCTGGAGGACACTGAGTGACCTAGGTGCTAAGCAGCATCTGCCAGGGGACGGATGCTACAGAGGGGCTCTGACCAGGCCTTACAGGCCCTGTGCCCCAGCTGGCCAGGCCCAGGTGTTATGTTGTCCCCCTGCTGGGCCAGCATCTTCCTCCAATCAACCAGCTGCTGGTGGATTTACGTTGCTTGTCTCAAGGGAACTTAGAGATTGAGTACTGGACCAGCAGGACACCTCCCAGCTACTGGAAAAACAAGAGCAGCTTCCTTTCACTTTGAGACACCAGGACCCTGGTGACTGAAAGCCTTGGACGGACGGCTGTCTGACGTATGTGAAGGGTGACAGACATGTTTGCTTGTGCAATCTCCTTACTGCTATGTAGCTTTGAGCAAGTAACTTCACCTCTCTGAGGTCACATTCCTTTGTAATATAATAATCCTACCTCAGGTTTATTGCAAAAATCAGAAATCAACTACAGAAAGATGGCAGGTGCTTAATGGCTGGTAACTTATTTCATAAAGCAAGCCAGAGGGCTCCTAAAGACATAGTTCACCTCTAAGCAGCAACTTGCCTGTATCAAACTCAAGCCAAGAGAAGGAGGTCCAAGCACACCTGCTGACAAACCTGCACCCAGGGCCGTGGAGAAGTTCCTGTAATAATTAATCCAAGCAAAGCATACTCCCTAAAAGTTCAGAGAATATAAAAGGAACACTTCCTGCTTTATGGCTACAAAGACCAAACTAACTGGGAATATCAGTCCCCTGGGCCACCCCTGCTTCTTAAATGAGATTACAATAAGAGTGATGTACTGTACTCCAAGTCAGCTGTGACAAGCAGCACTTTATAGAGCTATCTGTTTGTCTCCATCACTGCATCGTACAATGTGTCCCTGGACTCCAATGTGCAGCTCCATTTACCGCTACATGACAAATGGGCAGCACTTGTAAAAGGCACAAAGAGGTCCACGTCGGCCACGTAATGGTCACCACAGCTGTACCCGAGTGCTTGAGGGGACAAAACAGACCCCCAAGTTCATTAAACTGACCAGTAATGGATCTTTCAAAAAGTGCCTTAGGAATCGTACCGAAAAGGCTAAAATAAATAACTCAGCATGGAAGGCTAATCTGAAATGGTGTTTGATAAATTATTTATACCACAGGCGATTGTCTGCATTTAATATTGGAGCTACTAGTAGCATCTTTAAAAGATGATTTATGTGTTGTAATGCTATTAAACTTTATATTGGCCCACTGCTAGCTATAAAGTCTGCTGAGATTTAGAGAATGAGTTTTAAACTGTCACTGCAACATCATAGGAGATGGAGACTGTATTAAATCTTTACTTTAAACCTGTTATCTAGAGAGTTGCCTTTTGTAGACACTCACAAACTGATAGATTACCTCGGCATCAGCTATGGTATGGGTCCAAAATAGTACTGCAGAGAAACTTCTCCACATTATTCTTGTCTGCAGCTACAATCCAATTCTTTTTCTCACTAAAGTGATTTTCAGATTGGCAATGTCACCAGAGTAAAATGTAGGTGTGCCAACCAATGGGCACCCTGCACAGTTCAGCTTCAAATTAATCCTCTTTAAATAAACCCTCTACAACCTGACAGTTTGGTTATGCATACTGAACAGTGCTTTACTTATGTTGGGAGCAGGCAAAATATTAAATATGTATTTGACTAAAAGCCTAACACAATGTTTAGACATTCAGAATGTGAAAGTCTATGTATAGGGCCAGTCACTTGAAACAACACATTTGTAACTAAAAATTTTAGAATTTAAAAAGAAACAAAATTGGTTATTAGCTAGAAAATGCCTTCTGCCATAGTTAGACGGAAGGGAGGGAACAGTCAGTCAGCCTTTCATCATCAAGGACAGAGTTCCCTGGCTCTGCTGGGTTTGGGGGGGTGGTGTTTATGTGTGTGTGCCAGATGTCCATACATGTATGTGCATTTGGTGTCTTCCTCAGTTGTTTCCACCTTATTTTTTGAGGCTCACTGAAACCTGAAGCTCACCAATGGGCTAGACTGGTGCCAAATAGCTAGACCACAAGCCCTGGGAATTTGCCCATCTCTGCCTAACCACTGCTGGGATCACAGCCTCATTCACAGTTTTTACAAGGGTGCTGGAGATCTGAACTCAGGTCCTCGTGCATATTCAATGTAGCAAATACGAGCCCTCTCCCCAGTCTTCTGTTTTTTCATAGCACTGTAGAAGCATGCTTTTACTTTCTGCCCCTTCCACACCAGGAACTGGGGACAGTTGGCTTTCCTATCTTTGTTTCTGAAAGGAATAAGAATGTAGGGTGGGGTGGCAGGTCAGTTCTCACAGCTTCTGTTTACTTTTCTATTTGCTACCCAATCTACATTTTTCCCCACTTGGTTCCTAACAATTTGCCCCTTTACTGACAAAATGGGTCTAACTGCTTGCCAACTCAAGCATGAGGGGTCTGGGAAGATGCTGGTCAAGGGATTCAAAATTTCAGGTTGGAAGAATAGGTTTAAGAAATCTGTTGCCAGGCATAGTGGTGCACGCCTTTGATCCTAGCACTCTGGAGGCAGAGGCAGGTGGATCTCTGTGAGTTCAAGGCCAGCCTGGTCTACAGAGTGAGTTCCAGGCCAGCTGGGACTTAAAGGGAGACCCTGTCTCAAAAATACCAAGAGAGAGAGAGAGAGAGAGAGAGAGAGAGAGAGAGAGAGAGAGAGAGAGAGAAAGAGAGAGAGAACTGTTGTATTATATGATGACTATAGATAAAATATATAGAAATGTTTATCAATCAGAATTTAGTTAATTAAAATAACTGAAGTATCTCAAATTAATCTTGGAAAATCTATGTTACCTTATTCAATTTGATCTGAAACTGCCCACTGTTCTAGGCTTGAGGTATGGCTCAGTGATAGAGAGCTTGCCTACTACATAGAAGGCCTCTGACTTCCATCCTTAGCACTATGCCTACGTGTGTGTGTGTGTGTGTGTGTGTGTGCATGTGCGTGCACAAAAATCCCATTGCTCTGATGATCTATCTGCAGCATATCAGGTAAGTCTGGATATTGACTTGAGTTTGGCTTCTAAAGAGGGAGAACCACACTTCTATATCTTGTCAGTATCCCAGTACATGACATATCTATCAAAATCAAAAGAAACTTAACTTCAGATGCATTCAGAGTTTTGCCAAACTCAAAGATGAAACCACAAGACAGATCAACACCAAACAGGGTAATTCCAAAAATATACCAGTCCCAACCAAAGGCCACTGAAAGACAATTAGCAGTGTGAAGGAAGGGAGAGGCTGGACAGGACATTTTGTGGTGCCCTGCCAACAAGCTGAGGTTCTAACTATGCCACTGATGGACCCAGAAGGGGGTTATGTGGGCCAATAAAATTTAAAGCCTCAAAAAGTATTTTTTAAAAGAGTCCCCTCTCCTAGCAGTGGGCTTCTTGCACAAACCCAGTATGTCTCATGTCTCCTTTATAGTGGAAAGCTTATTTCAATGTTTTCCAGACTGGGCTCGGTGACAAAAGCAATCCAAACTCTAGGTCCCTCTTGAGCTGTTGGGATAAACAACCTGTCAATCTCCTGGGAATCACTGTGTAAAAGCTAACGGCAATCAGGTATTCCATACCTGTAGTTCAAGCACATGGGAGGCTGAGCCAGGAGAATCACAAGTTCAAGGCCAGCCTGGGCTACACATAAAACCTTTAAAAAAAATAAAAATAAATAAATAAATAATAAATAAAAAAATAATAAAAAAATGGCATAATGCATCTTTAAGGTAAGTGGTGCTGGTGGCTCTCTCCTGGGCAGCTTGATGTACATGTGACTGTGTAAATGGATATGGGTGAAGCCAACCATGAAGGAAAGCTTGCTGTGGGTGCATGAGCGATTTCAGGGGTTCTTAGCAGGGATGAGAAATCACAACTGGGCTGTCCCAGAGCACCAAAGTACAGAAACCCTTGACCACAACCAGAGGCTACACAGTCACGATGGTCAATAACAGGCCAGTAACAGGCTCTGGAAACCCAAGTCACTCTCTGAGCCATAGGCTGTGGCCTGCAAAAATAGGGGCAGTGCCTCTGTCCAAGGGCTATGAGGAGGAATTAACACAAACCTACATGCAGACAGTACATTCATACACATACAAAAATAAACAAAATAAAAAAGTATAGATCCTATATGAAAAGTATTAATTTCTTTAAAAAAAAAAAAAAGGAAACTAGGAATACTGCAGGCACACAGGGTTTACAAACCTATTAGCAAGTTCTAAGGTAGAAGAAAACAGGCAAGGAGAACCACGCTGGGTCCCAGCCCCAGCTGGAGCACACTCCACCATCTACCCGGCACTCGTCTGTTTTTTTTTTTTTTAATTAATTAATTTATTTATTTTTCTATGTGTATCAATGTACTGTCTGCATGTAGGTTTGTACACCCATATCGTGCAATGCCGTGGAGGTCAGAAGAGGGTCTTGGATTCCCCTGGAACTGGAATTGGAGTTACAGACAGTTCTCAGCCGCCATGTGGGTGCTGGGGATCGAACCCAGGTCCTCTGCAAGAGCAGTCGGCACTCTTAACCACTAGGCCATCTCTCCAGCCCCAGCACAGAAAGCCTGGCTAAGGCACCCATAGGCACTCAGCTATGTGTGAAGAAAGCCAGGGATCTGTGCCAAACTAGTGCCTGGCACCACCAAAATCTACCTCCCCAACCCACCATTAGGAAAACTGGTGGCGGGCAAGTGGTTTGCTGGAATCTGTGACAGCGAATGGAAGGGAAAACACCTAAGCTTCCAGAGGGAAAAGGACCAAAAGAGACAAGAACATATTGCTTTCCACAAGGAGAAGAAATCAGTGTTCACAGCAAACTGTACACAAATATACATTTCCAAGGCTGTGCTGAATCAAATGTAATTGGAGAAAAACACAAGACTACGTTTAAAAAAGAAATCGCAATAGCAAGGAGCTGGAACCAACCAAGTGCCCCTCAATTGATGAGTGGATAGAGAAAATGTGGTACATCTACACAGTGGAGTTCTATGCAGTGAAAAAGAAAGATGACATCATGAGCTTTGCAGATAAATGCCTGGAGCTAGAAGATATCATGCTGAGTGAAGTAACAGTCCCAGAAAAACAAATGACTAACGGTATCCCTCATCTGTGGATGCTAGCACCAATTACCTAATTGTATGGCAAACTGAGCAATGTCAATGTGATCTGAAAATAACTATGCTCTTATATTGTAGAATCCCTTAAAAAAACAAAGGGAAAAAAAAAAAAAAGAAATCATCGGGGCATGGTGGTGCATGCCTTTAATCCTAGAAGATGCGGGTGGATCTCTGTGAGTTCAAGGCCAGCCTGATCTACAGAGTGAGTTCCAGGACCCTGTCTCAAAAAGACCCCCCCCAAAGAAGGAAGGAAGGAAGGAAGGAAGGAAGGAAGGAAGGAAGGAAGGAAGGAAGGAAGGAAGGAAGGAAAAGAAAAGAAGCCAGGCGTGGTAGTGCACGCCTTTAATACTAGCACTCAGGAGGCAGAGGCAGGCAGATCTCTGTGAGTTCGAGGCCAGCTGGGACTAAAGGGAGAACCTGTCTCAAAAATACAACAACAACAAAAAAAAAAAAAAAAGGAAAAAGGAAAGAAATCGAGAAATATGCTCCACTAGCCTCAAAATATAAGTTAGGCCAACTCAGGAATAAGATCTTAGTATTACCTTCTCCTGAATGACATGGCTGGCACTAACTATGGCAATCAATTCTCAGGGCTTGTCACTGAAAATGGGGTGAGACTTGGGATACAGTTCAGTGCTACAGTGCCTGTCTAGCACATGTGCAGCCATGTGATCAGTTCCTAGCACAAGGGGGCAGAAGGAGGCAGGTAAGCAGGAAAGAGGTAGAAATGGAAAGGAATCTGCTCCACTGGTCTCAACAAAGACATAAAAGCAACCAGCATCAGAATCTGACAGACATTCACTCCCCGAAGAAGTGGAAATTGAAGCCAGGGCCTAGGGAGAGCTGAAGTGCCACATCAACAGGTACCCACTTCTCACCCTGGAGCTTGCAGACCTGATCCACTGCTGGGCGCAAGCATGTGCTCTAGGCTAGTATGGGAGTATCCTCTGTATCACTGTATCTGACAAGGGCTAGGAAGGATGGTATACAATCCAAGGAAGTCACAGAACCTTGTTCTAAGAGATTTAAAGACAGTCCAAAATGAAGCAAATTCCAAGAGACACCAAACGCTTGACAGAATGTCCAAGTCAGCTTAGCTCAGCAAACATGAACTGCTGCCCGGATGCAAGATCTGCAGACACATCACATACCACACCAGGGCTGAGGTTTGAGCAGAGCCTGCCAGAGAAGAGCACACAACTGTAGGTAGAGGCAGGCCACCTGTGGCTGCATTATCTTAAATTGCCTGCCTGTCCTTCACACCTGATCCTGGCCCCTGGGTAGAAAGGTGTGTGACACACCTTATGAGAACTCGGAGCTCTGTAATATTTACAGAGCATGATGCAAAGGTCTGGGATTGGCTACGAGAGATGATGTCATTCTGTTTATATAAAGGATGGGCTATATATAATAAATTGAATCTTCATTGCCACCTGACAAGATTCCCGAATTTGTTATTTCTGTGCATGTGTAAGCTTAAGCCCATCAGGCTTGTGTTTAAGTGTTGAGTGCTAGCGGAATTGGTTGGAAAAAGGTCTTTTTGTCGACTACCAACCTGGAGAGCATAGAGTTGCTGGCAGGGTTTTGACTGGAAAAAGGCTACAGTAGGCCACCAGTCCGAGGTTTCTGTCTCAGGGTGTTGTCAGTCCCCAGCAGGATGAAATTAAAGCTGCCATAACAAGGTGGTGGCCAACTCCCCAAGGGCAAGGGTCTGTGGCAAGCAGATAGTGGGCCCAGACTGGGCTGTGGGGTGAAAGTTCCCACAGCCAGCTGGCATACTCTCACAAGAAGCCGCTGGCAGCTCCTCCCCCTTTCCTCCCCTTTCCTCCAGCAGACTGGGTCTCTAAGTGTGTCTGTAAGTGCAGGAGAGCGCAAACTACACACAACCCCTAAGGGGAAGGAGACAGGGAATTTTACTACTGCAAGGTAAGAGCTACCAAGAGGTGGGCTTAACAAGTAGGTGCTGTGGACAGTCAGAGGTTTCACAGATGCAGGTAATGTAAGTCTTGAGATGGGGTGAAAGGCAGCTGAAGCAAAGGGTAGAAGTGAAGTGACAGAAGAGTCAGGGAACAGGACAAGAAAGGTGTGACTGGGCACGGGGGTTTCAGTGGTGCACGGCAGGGTGTTCTGGGAAATTATGCACATTTCAAGCTAGGGACTGATCCAGTTGGATGTGCTTTCAGAACCTGCAACTGAAAGCAGTGGAGGAGAGAGGCCAAAGGCAGGCGGACAGGACAGGGTACTTAGCAGGTCCTGGTGAGGAAGGCTGAGAACTCCTCTGAACAAATACAGCCTGCATACAAAGGTCCTCTGTAACTTCCTGGCAACTATTTTTTTAGTGGACTGATGGGAAGAAAATAAGTGACACAAATTTTTAGACAAGGTAGGCTTCTACAATAGATTCCCCTAAAAGATGTCACTAAGAAGGGTCAAGATCAAGTTAAGTTAGTCACTGAAAGTCCACTGAACTTACTGAGAGAAAGGGGATAAATGAATAAAAACAACAAAACCCCCATCTAGGCAAGAGTCAACCTGTAAACACCACTTCCCATTTCCTAAATGGCAGGACTCTGACTTCTGTCTGGCCTCTGGAGTGCAGCACAGCAAGCACACAGGACTGGCTGTTGGTACAGGAGCCACAGTATGTGGAAAGAACCTTTAAGGGTAATCATGGAACTGAGGAGGGTGACTCTTGCAAGGTCAAGCCAAGACCAAGTGGACAGGGGACGGCAGAGAAGAGAACAGGGGAGGGCCACAAGCAGCTCGTAACTCACGTCCCTTTCGGTGAGGCCTTGGCTTTGCTTGGGCCCCAAGGCTCACAGTCTTCAGATAAAGTTTCAGTTATCTGAGAAGGTGTAGAGAAGGTATGCGTTCAAAAAGGGCACAAGAAAGCCAGGTATAGTGGCATGCACCTGTAGTAACAGCACTCAAAGGGGAGAAACAGGAGGACTGCCAAGTCTGTAGATAGCCTGGTTTGCACAGTGAGTTCCAACCCAGCCAGCGATATATAGTAAGACCCTATCTCAAAAAACAAAACAAAAGCAAACAACAACAACAAAAAACACAAGGAAACTTCCCAAGTCTGGGTCTGATAGATGTACTTAATATATATTAATTGTGTGTTGCGAAGGGGGGGAGGTATTAAAAAATATTTAAAGGACTTAAGGACCCCTTTAAAAAAAAATCTTTTGATTGTGTGCACGCCACAGTGTGTGTGTGTGTGTGTGTGTGTCTGTGTGCGTGTCTGTGTGTGTGTCTGTGTCTGTGTCTGTGTCTGTGAAGGTCAGAGTACAATTTGCAGGAGATGGTTCTCTATTTCCACAATGTGGGCTCTGGAGATAAGACTCAAGATTGCCAGGCATGGGAGCAAGCACCTTTAACCACCAGGCCATCTCACCAGCCCCAACCAAAAGGTTTTAGGGGAACAGCCAGGTATGGTGGTACATGCTTTTAATCCCAGGGCTCCGGAGGTACACACAGGGAGATCTTTGTGTACTAGAGGCCAACTGGAACAAGAGAGACCCTGTTGTTCAAAACATACACACACACACACACACACACACACACACACACACACACACACCTTTAAGGTAATAAAGATCCAAGCTGAATCCTGCTATGTGACCCTGGTGGATTCATCCATCACTCAACATTTTTAAGTCAACTGCAAAAGAGGCCTTAACCTAGCACCTAGTCTTTTAAATCTGACCTGTTCCTTGCATAGCTAATTAAGCAGAGCACTGGAGCACTACTGCAAGTGCAGTAGTGCACGGGAAACCCACGGTAGCTACTGCTGAGATGGTGCCTCTCCTCCGGCTAATGTTCACTTCCAACATTGCAAAGCAAAAGCCTCCCTCTTCCAGAACTACTAAGATGACAAGCAACTGGTAGTAACTCAGTTCCTTACTGAGAGCAATCAATTCAGAAAGTAGCCAGCATACTGCAACAAAAGTCATAAAGCCCCATTCACCAGTGCATCTTCATACAGAATTTTCTGCCCTGTCTCAGGAAGTGTACTAACCAAAACATTCTCACCTCTCTATTTCACTAGAAATTCTATCTTAAATGAGACAGAAAATTTACATCTACTGCATGTCAGCTCTACACCAAGCACAGTAGCCTACGTACTCTTTAAAAAAACCCTTTCAAGGGCTGGGGAGATGACTCAGCTGCTCTTATAGAGGACCCTGGTTCAGTTCCCAGCACCCACATAGCTGAGCAGCTAAAACTGTCTGTAACTCCAGTTCCTCTTCTGGCCTCCACGAGCACAACATGGTAGGGGGCACTTTACATACATACATGCAGGCAAAACACTTGTATACATAAAATTAAAATTAAAAAAAAAAATTTTTTTTTAAAACCGAAACAAGGGGCTGGAGAGATGGCCTAGCGGTTAAGAGCACCAACTGCTCTTGCAGATGACCCGGGTTCGATTCCCAGCACCCACATGGCAGCTAAGAACCATCTTTAACTCCAGTTCCAGGGGAATCCGACACCCTTTTCTGACCACCACAGCTTTGCACGACACGGGTGCACAAACCTACATGCAAACAGCACATTCATACGCATACAAAAAAAAAAAATTAAATAAAAAAACAATAAATAGCCGAGTGTGGTGGTGCACGCCTTTAATTCTAGCACTTGGGAGGCAGAGGCAGGTGGATCTCTGTGAGTTCAAGGCCAGCCTGGTCTACAGAGTGAGTTCTAGGACAGCCAGAACTACAGGGAGAACCTGTCTTAAAAAGAGCAAAATAAATAAATAACCAAAACAACCACCATCACCACCACTACCCCCCCCTTAAAGTACCATCATGCTGATCCCTATTTTACAAATTCAGGAAACCAAGCTGTAAAGAAGACAGATGACTAACCTAACAGCACCTGGCAATAACAGGAAGGTCTGAGGTGAGACAGTTTGGTCTAACCCCAAAATCCATTTTTTTTTTCTGCTCAAGAAACCAGACCTTCCCTCCAAACAATCTCTAAAAATGCTGATACTTGTCTATTCCTTCATTAGATGAACTGATCAATTACCTGTTACTTTATCCTTTAAAGCACTTTCCCTCTAAAATTATGTCATGGCTGCAGACATGTGACTTAAACCATGCTACTCTAGCATCTGACCAGCCTGAGATCTTCCCAAGGATGTCACTCACTGTTCAACCTATACTCATCATCCCAAAGGGACGGCCTGTGAAACTTGTATCAGTGATGTTATGAAATGCCCCATTTCCCTAAAATATGGCTAGAAAACTTGCAAACAGAATGAGCAAAAATGTTTTCTAACCACCCTCTGTATCATCAATTAAAAAATTATAAAGATTGGGGCTGGAGAGATGGCCTAGCAGTTAGGAGCGCCGACGCTCTTGCAGAGGACCCGGGTTCGATCCCCAGCACCCACATGGCGGCTGAGAGCTGTCTGAAACTCCAATTACAGGAGAACTCCAGTTCCAGGGGAATCCGACACCCTCTTCTGACCTCCGCGGCATTGCACGACACGGGTGCACAAACTTGCATGCAGACAGTACATTCATACACATACATAAATAAATAAAATTAATAAAAAAAAAATTTTAAAAAAACGTGAAAAAATTATAAAGATTACCATTTAACTTAATTATAAAGATTACCATTTAACTTAATTTTGCCATCAGCCATCAGCCCATTTGTTGACTCCAAATCTTAACTTTTTTTTTTGTCTTTTGAGACACGGTGTCCTGGCTCTGCCTCCCCAAATGCTGGAGCTAAAGGCGTGTGCCACCACGCCCAGCCTTAACTGAAAATTTTTTTAAGAGGCAAAAACACCTCAATTTTCTTTAAAGGTTTTGCGGCAAGAGGGAGTCAGACCAGGAAGCAAACTTGATACACCTATTGAGCAACTTACAAACATGGTCTTCCCAAAGTGTTCTTGAAGAGCTAGTTCCAGGCCATGTTAGGAGTAAAATCTTTTTGTTTTATTACTTGGAGCTACACAGGGCTGCACAAGAGGCAAAAGCCCAGAGTCAGACCCAGACCTCTTCAGAGCTCACACACTTCCACTGTGCCAGTCTCGATGTTCCCTCACTCTAACTCTTCATCTGAGTTTAAAAACAGAGTTTTGCTACACAGCCCAGGCTGTCCTCAAGCTCAAGGCAGTCCTCCTGACCTCGCCTCCCAAGTGGTGGATTTATAGGTTCCGCTCTCATTTAAGTTAAAAGCCAATGTATTTGTCAAGGAATCAAAGTCAAGGGACCTTTAAATCTTTTTTGTTTTGTTTCTTGAAACGAGGTTTTCCTATGTAGCTCTGGCTACCCTGGAAATCAGAAAGATCATACCTGCTTCTGTCTTCCACGTGCTGGGATTAAAGGTGTGCATCACCATACCTGGCTCTTGCATCTTTTTAATTTTGTTATCACTACAGTTCAAATTTTGTGTCATGACCTCCATTTTACGGACATACTGCTCATTGCAAGTATTTTCAAAACTCTGTATAACTACTAGGTAGCATTTAAAAATATATAGTAAATATAATTATATATACATATATAAAACACAACTTGGAATCATTTCTGTATTTGATTCTGCACAGTTTCAGGGTTAGGGAAGAGTGGTATAAATTACCTCACAGAAACCCACAAGTAACATTATCTGCCAAGGTTAAAACTGTAACTACCTTCCTGGGGTATGCTGCTGGGGTCTCATTACGGCTGGTAATCTTACATTCCGCCATGCACAACACTCTAAGTACCAGCTTCTCCCAATTACACTGCCACGTAAATCTCAAAGGACATCTGAAAAGTCTACACAGCTCCTGCACCCACTGCCGAAACACAACCACCTCTTAATGGAACGTGGCAGTTTTCTAAACTAAATATTCACGCACGGACAGGACTGCTAAGCTCCAGCCCTAGCACACAGTGAAGAGCACATGCTAATTAAAAGGCCATACAGACTGTGAAAATGACCACTCCGACAGCTTTAGATACTGTCTCGAGTTCTATTTTGCTATTAGCTGCCCAAACTTCCAGGATTACAAGTGGCAGGGCAGGATCCACACCAGATGCATTTGTGCAGAATCTCCTCTTTGACCCCACCCTTCCATGAACACCAAGACAAACAACTTTAGTGTGAAGCTACAAGCTTTTGGGGGCTGTCTGAATGTCTCTCAGGGTTTCCCATGCCTTACCTCTAATACCCATCCCCTTGTATGTCAATTTCTCATGCTTTTCATGACATACTTTCAATAGTTTTGTGTGACCCTGTCCACACCACTAGGATAACTGTCACAGAGAGAGGTGGCACAGAGCTTGATGATCCACCTCTGGTGAGCGCACGCCCACTCCCCACATTTCTGAAGGACAACTGCCTGTCAACAGCTTACACAGAGGGACATAAAAGGGATTCCTAAGGCCCCCCAGCTGCTCTTCTGGAGCTGTGGATACCAACAAACATCTGCCTTCGGGCCATGCCTTTGCTGAGGGACACACACTCTGCTGTGCCTTGAGATTTCCAAAAGACTTTTATAAAACATCTTCACAGAAGCACTCTTGCCACAATCATCTGGCCACTTTGGAAACTATTTTTACTTCAGCTACCAAAACTAGCACTTTATAAGCAATCATTAAAAAAGAAAAAAAAACTATCACAAGAGTAGTGATGGCTCTGAAATATCGCATCCAAGCCAGCTGTAGTTGCACCCTCTCTTCTTAAGAATTGCCAATTCCTTCAAGTATTGGCAGCTGTTTATTCGGGTCTTTAGATTGATAAAATTTGCTGACCCCCCCCCCCGAATTAATACAGATACATGAAAATTGTGAAGCTTTTCTTCTTCCTTTGGCTAGAGATGAGACTTTTCTGTGTAAAATACAGAGAGCATTTTGTTTTTACCGTATGTTTTAGATCAGAAGGTAAAGACAACACAGCAACATTTTTAAGTCTCCAGGCCAGCAAAGCCAACCAGTGATGCAGTACAGTTCAGATCAGGCCCTCTAGGCCCTTCTCTCTTGCAGACTACTGGTAGTGGTCCCCCTCTGAATGCTTAAATGCCTGTGTCCCCATGTTTCTTTTCTTTTTTTTTTTTTAAGTTAACCTGTATGTATAATGTAAACCTATATAAGGACTACATTTAAATATTTAGTCCCAATGGGTTTTTTTTTTGGTGTGTGTGTGTTTTTGACACAGGATCTCCTTGTAGCCCCAGCTGGCCTGGGACTCTCTACGTAGACCAGGCTGGTCTTGAACTCACAGATATCTGCCTGGCTCTGGGATTAAAGGCGTGCACTACCATGGCCAGCTCCAAATGTTGTTGTTGTTGTTTTTAATCTTTTCCAGACAGGGTCTCCCTGTAGCCCCAGCTGTCCTGGAACTCACTCTGTACACCAGGCTGGCCTTGAACTCACAAAGATCCACCTGCCTCTGCCTCTTGAGTGCTGGGATTAAAGGCGTGCGCCACCACGCCCGGCTGTCCAAATGTTATTGCTTTTTTTTTTGGCGTGTCATCCTTGTGCAGGGGCCATACTAATCTTCTCTCTGCATCGTTCCAATTTTAGTATATGTGCTGCCGAAGCTAGCACCCAAATGTTATTTTAAGCTTAACTTTTCCACAGAACCAGTTCATTTTTTAAAAAAGAAAAAACAAAACTTTCCTATAATTCCTAATCACACTTCAGTGTGTATTAGATACGTAATGTTGGTGGCTTTGCACAGCCACACGCCCACCACCTCCCCCTTTCCAGTATCATACACCACACAAGTATAATAAAGCATGTTAATATTTCATACCACTGTGAAATATGCTGGAGTATCAATTCAGCATCTGCTGTCTTTAGGGCCCGGGAGTCCCGCAGAGACACTTTCAATTTGTAATTGAGTTCTATGCTGAATTAATCAGCAGTTTATCTTTTTCACTAAAATAACGTCTTCACCAGTAACCCAGATTTACATTAACAATTTATGGCAAATTACCTGCCAAGGAAAAACTTATAAGATTCTAAGCCACCATCCAGTAACGCTCAGTCCTATATTTCATTTCTTGTATTTCTTTAACCTATATGCAAGAATAGTAAGGATCCATTGTTCAAGAAGTTACAAGCCTCTGACCACCAACAGCACCTTGGATTTCTAGCTAAAGCCTTATCTTTACACTGAAATTCATGGGATCCTTCCCAAAGTCACTTGTAAGTAGTGATGATTCACATATTTAAAACAGATTTCTGGGGGCTGGAGAGATGGCCTAGCGATTAAGAGCGCCAACTGCTCTTGCAGAGGACCCGGGTTCAATCCCCAGCACACACATGGCGGCTGAGAACCGTCTTTAACTCCAGCTTCAGGGGAATCCGACGCCCTCTTCTGACCTCTGCGGCATTGCATGACACAGTGCACTGACCTACATGCAGACGGTACATTCATACACATAATAAAATAAAATAAATAAAATTTAAAAAAAATATAAAAAAAATAATAAAACAGATTTCTAACATGGAATGTAACTAGAGTTTCTTTTGTTCTTCTCCCAAGGAACTCTGATACTCTGAATCCTGGCTTGGCTTAAGAACCAAAAAGCTAATGGAGCATTTTCAGGGCCTTAAATTCTGTCAGAGAATTCAAGTCAACAAAGGCAACTTTATTAGGAAGAGAAGTGAAGATACCACTTTTCCTCTGATGTCACCAGGCCCAACATTTCTTCAGCAGTGTTCTCTTTTTTTTTGGTCTTTTCGAGACAGGGTCTCCCTGTAGCCCCAGCTGTCCTGGAACTCACATTGTAGACCAGGCTGGCCTTGAACTCACAAAGATCCGCCTGCCTCTGCCTCCCAAGTGCTAGGATTAAAGGCGTGCGCCACCACGCCCGGCAGCAGTGTCCTCTTTTTGATTCTACCTATCCATGCGTGTCATCAGACACTTTCTCCACTCAGCACTATCCCTGGATCTAGTTCGTGTCTCTCTTCTCCATAGTCTCAAAGAAGTCACATTTTGCCTGCTGAATTTTTGCAACAGGTGCAGAAAGCAACTACTTGGTGAAATATTTCTCTTATATGGAATATTTCTCCCAACATTTCATGGTTATAGGAAATATGTAAAGCAAAAGTACTTCAAATGGAACACCTGCTCCAAAGAAATGTATCATAAATAATTACCTATCTACTACAGAGGAAAACAATCCCTTCTTTTCGATCTGTTTTGTTAATAGCTGTGCAGGAAGTCTCCGCCTCCATTTCAGTGTGGCCTCTTCCAAACCAGTTGTAGCAGGTTACATCCAGCTGGCCCCCAGTAAGAATCTGCTGACTGATTATATACTGACTCTTTAAGAATATGAAAGTTGGCACAGAACCATTTTTAGCAGAAAAATGCTTTGAAAGAATCAACATTAACAAACTTCCTAGTATACTATTTGTAAATATCTTTTTTATTTTTCCTCAAAGACTTGGGGATAGATGCACTCGGGGTTTACAGAGAGTTACTTTCCTACAGTTTACTGAATCTTGAATTCTAGAGATCTGGCAAAGAAGAATGCATTCCCACCTCCTAGAGAGTCTGCTAAATTACATCTGTCCTCTTGGCTGCCTCCTTTTTACTTTCCAAGACTGAACAGAAAGAATCGGACACACATCTTAGCTTTTTCCTTCATGACACCCTCGAAATATCCTACTTTCAACTTTTATCAAAAGCAGAATGTAATAGCAAGATAGAAATGAAAACCAGCCACCACCATTAAACTGGAGATCTGGAGACAGAAAGCCAAGAACAGACTTGGTCAAAGGAATGAATATCTCAGTAACTACTTCTAAGTCAAGACTAACAAATTCCAGAAAACCAAAGGGGGAGAAGTGATCACTTCTCAAATCCAAATGCTGTATGGTAAAAAGCAAAATCTTACTCCTCAATCACCAGACAAAAGACCAAAGAAAACTTTGCCATCTAATATCTGCCTCTCCAAGGTACATTACTTGGTGAGTTCCAATTCAAGAGGCCATTTTTTCCTTACACCATGAGTTGAGGATGGAACTCAGGCCAGGCCAGCAGACTCTCATGGTAGCACCTTATCTTATGACCCATTTTGCCAGCCCACTTGTTTGTTTAAGGTTTAATTATTCTCCCCACCCCAAGTGCTGAGGACCTAACCCAGAGCCTTATACCAAACTTTTTTTTGTCTTTTTGAGACAGGGTTTCGCTGTAGCCCCTTTGACCTGGAACTTACTATGTAGACCAGGCTGGCCTTGAACTCACAGGGATCCATCCATCTGCTTCTGCCTCCTTCCTGAGTGCTGGGATTAAAAGAATGTGCCATCACACCCGGCACCAAACTCGCTTTTAAGAAGAGAAACAACTTGACAAGTCTCTCACTGTAGAGTCTTCCCAGGCTAGACTATAAACTGTGATCTCTCCTCTGACCTGTTTCCTTCCCCCTAGCTTAATGCCTGTACTTAAATCTTTATTAAAACCTTTTCTTGGGCTAGAGAGATAACTCAGGGATTAAGAGCACTGGCTGCTCTTACAGAGGACCTGGAATAGGTTCCAAACACCCACATGCTCTCTAGTAACCAATCCTACCTCCAGTTCCAGGACCAGTAGACACCATACTCTATTCTGACCTCCACAGGCACTACAGGCATGGATGTACTTACATGCAGGCAAAGCACTCCTACACATTAAAAAAAAAAAAAAGTTGGGGCTGGAGAGATGGCCTAGCGGTTAAGAGTGCTGACCGCTCTTACAGAGGACCCGGGTTCGTTCCCCAGCACCCACATGGCGGCCGAGAGCCGTCTGAAACTCCAATTTCAGGAGAACTCCAGTTCCAGGGGAATCCGACGCCCTCTTCTGACCTCCGCAGCATTGCACGACATGGATGCACAAACTTGCATGAAGACAGTACATTCATACACATACAGAAATAAATAAAAAAAAAATTAAAAACAAATTTTTTTTTTTTTTTTTATTTGTGTGTGTATATATTTTTAAAAAGACAACTGTGCTAGTGGGGGGCTTCCCCTTAACAGTGTTTCTCAATTTTCAGCTATTCAAAAAGAGTGAGTCTGGAATCCTTCCAAATCACCACTAACCCACAAATGCCAAATTTTGTATTTGTTCACTGTTAAGTGCCACTAATCAATGCCAATGGAAATCTTTACTACAAACGATTCTATGCAGAGTTCCTGCGATTGTATTACAGGATTCTAATACCTCCAACGTCCAAAGTTTTAAGTTAAATAAAACCATGGTAACTCTGTGCTGAACTTTTCATGGTCCTGCCAGACCTTTTCCACAGTATCTGCTAGTAGCAGTGTAGGGAGGTAGGTTTGAATGGCTTCTCACAGTGGTTTTGATGAATTTTTTTTTTTTTTTAATTTTTCTTTTGGTCTTTTCAGACAGGGTCTCCCTGTAGCCCCAGCGTTCCTGGAACTCATCTCTGTAGACACAGGCTGGACTTGAACCACACCCAAGATCTGCCCTGCCTGCCTCCTGGTGCTAGGAAAGAAGTGCACCACCTGCCCAGCTTGATGACTGTCTTATAGAATTAGGATTATGAGATAGACCCATGAACATTGGACATGCTTCTAGGAACTGGATTAGGCAGTACAGTGTTGACTTATTGTTTTTAAGTATGAAAAATCTTAAAAAAAAAAAAAAAAAAAAAAAGAAGCCGCATGGTGGCGCACGCCTTTAATAGCACTTGGGAGGCAGGGGCAGGCGGATCTTTGTGAGTTCAAAGCCAGCCTGGTCCACAGAGTGAGTTCCAGGACAGCTGGGGCTACAGGGAGGGACCCTGTCTTGAAAAAGACCCAAAAAAAAAAAAAAAAAAAAAAAAAAAAAAAAAAAAAGGAAAGATCCCTTTTGGGGCTGTTTCTGTCATTTGTTTTTAAAAAGTCATAAAAATTTTCCACAGACCAAGCATTCGGTGCAATAAAAGTGTCTTTTTTATTGTTAGAACAAAAAGATGTATTAATTTTACTTAATAATTTTAGCTGGGCATAGTGGCACATGCTTTTTTAACCCTAGCACTCAGGAGGCAGAGGCAGGTGGATCTCTGTGAGTTCAAGGCCAGCCTGGTCTACAGAGCAAGCTCCAGGCCAGCTGGGACTAAAGGGAGACCCTGTTCAAAAAAGAAAAAGAAAAAAAAAAAAAAGAATGGGCTGGGAGATGGCCTAGCGGTTAAGAGCACCGACCGCTCTTACCGAGGACCGGGTTCGATCCCCAGCACCCACCTGGCGGCTGAGAGCCGTCTGAAACTCCAATTCCAGGAGAACCAGTTCCAGGGGAATCCGAGACCCTCTCTGACTCGCGGCATTGCACGGACAGGTGCACAAACGCATGCAACAGTACCTTGATACACATACCGAAATAAATAAAATAAAATAAAAAATTAAAAAAAAAAAAAGAATGAGGTTCTGATATCTGCTACAACATGAATAGACATTATAAAAATATCAGTCTGTCATAAAAATTATAGGTGATAACATTCATTAAAAACATCCAGAATAGGTGGCTTGTAGGAAACAAGCATGTTGTGGTGTTTTTTTTTTTGTTTTTTTTTGGTGGGGGGGTGGGGAGGAGTGTTCTAATATTGACTGTGGAGATAGCCGTATAATTCAGAATATTACCAACTAGGTGAACTGTATGGATGTGAATTATGTATCAGTGAAGTTGTTACCAGATAACAAGGCATCCAACATGTCTAGACTAGAGAATCTAAAAAAGTCAAAGCATTTAGTGACAGTTCACAGCTAATCAATAAATTCACATTCTAATATATTTTGGTTGTGATCCTGAATCTTAAACAGCTAAGCCTGCCCATCTAATATTTTTTTAAAAGCAAAAGATCACAATAAACAAAAGGGTTAGCACTGAAAGGATTTGGTTTGAACTGTACGTTTTTCCTTAGACATACAAAAGAATGATATAAATGCCTCAAAATACAACCTTAAAAATCTAAAATCTGAAGTCAAGCTCAGCTCATTAAGCTGACACCATTTCTACTATTTATCTAAGGTCGGATTTTTTTAATTTTTGCATTTACTTAAAACTGTCTTTGATGCCAATGGGGTTCAAGCCACACAGGAAGGTGCTCTGGCTGAACACTGACAGTCCTCCTTGATCCCATCGTCTGCTGTGTGGGTTCTGCCAGCAAACCTCCCAGTGAGTGGTCACCTTCGTATGGAGTCATTAAACCTCTCAATGTCAGCTGGTGGGAGGAGCCAGCAGCTTCCACACCTGAGCCCCCATGGCAGGGACAGAGGCATTTGGATCAAGATCACTAATGAATACAGAATTCATATGCTGCTTGTCAGGCTCCTGAGCTCGGAGTCCACAGATGCAACCTAAATAAGACGGAGGACAGAACAATTGTTGACAAAGATTAAAAAGTTTTGGCAGTTGGGGAAAAAAAAGAGTACCTCATTATTCAAATATGATAGTCTTGCACCCCCACCCTTTGGTTCAAGTTATTCATGACTTGCCTCAAATGGACAAATGCCATTCACCAGCATTTAAAGGCTTCTTGGTGTCATTACTAAATCTGAGGAAGGTCATGCCATCTGTACCGTAGCCATCTAGAGAAAAACAACTCTCCTGTAAATATTACTACAAAACTTGCCAGGTCAGAATAACCACAGGATGCTTGGGATGGAAGACACTTAAAGGTGAAAACAAGAGAAGCCTAGAATTCAAAGAGAAGAAAAGAGGGTCTGCCATGGCCAAATGTATGTCTCTGTCTCTCTTTTTCTTGGACTCTTCTGTTCCTGGGCTTAGCAAGCTCATACACCTCCTCTGAAATATGTGTGGCTTTCTGCTGTCTTCATAAGCCCTCATCAGAGGAAAGGCAACATTCCAGCTGCCCACAGAAGAAGGTAGCTTACCTACTCTTGTTGTCAAAGAATTCTAGGCCCAGCAAAGAGGCAGAATGGCACAATGGATGATTTTTTTAAATTTATTATTTTTTTATGTGTATGGATGTACTGTCCACATGTAGATTTGTGCACCCGTGTTGTGCAATGCCGCAGAGGTCAGAAAGGGTGTCGGATTCCCCTGGAACTGGATTAAAGACAGTTCTTAGCCATCATGTGGGTGCTGGGAATCAAACCCAGGTCCTCTGCAGGAGCAGTCAGTGGTGCTCTTAACCTCTGAGCCATCTCCCTAGCCCCCACAATGAATGAATGATTGCAAGTCAGACATTTTATCCAAAGTCAGAGACTGATATGAGTTCGAATTCCAACTCCACTGCTGACTAGCTGTGTAATGTCAGCCAGGATACTGGACCTCCCCATGTGCCAATTTTCTTTCCTTCAAAATGTGGGTAACAAAGTAGCGGGCCTCACAAGATTGTTGAAAAGTAAATGAGAAAATGCTAGAGAAGCTGCTAGGACAGTGTGCACACTAAGCATTTGACAAGGTTACTGGATTCACTAGCTCTCCCCAAACTGAAAAAGCCAACACATCTTTGTAGTCTATGCTATGTTACATACACAGAGACTTCTGCTGTCATCATATCTACTCTATGGTCTGTCTTCAATATTAAGCTATCAGATGAGAAAGGATCTCACCACTCTATGCTATAAATCAGCAAGCCCAATGCCAATGATCATGTCAGTCACTGTCATGTGACATTGAATCTCACTAACTAGAAAAAGTTGGCCACCATATTTTAGAGTCGATCTTGTGTGCACTGCCATAGGAGGTGTTTTACTGCACACATCTAATCCTCACAGCAACCTGCAGGGAGGTCTCTGAAACTTGGCCCACAGACAAGGAACCCCACTGCCCAGAAGCACACTGTAAGCCCAGTGAAAACAAACCCTGAGCCCAACCCTCCAACACCTAAGCCTGGCCCCTTTCTAGCTGACCATCTTGAATTCACACTGTTTCCCTCTGGGACTATCCTAGGTGCCAAACCAAACAAAAAAACTTTTAAAACCTAAATAATTCAGATTTCTTGCCAGTACTGTCCCTCTGCAGAGCACAGAAGCCTGCAGCTTCAGTTCTATTACTGGACTTAAAGCAACACACAGTCACTTCTAAGATTTACTGTCAAGCAGCATATTGCTATCACATCTTTCATTATTTAAAGCAGATCTATAGCTGCCTGCAATGACAGATTAATTCTGTTTTCTCGGTAGCTAGGTGTCTGGCATCACGTTTGTGAGGTAACCATAAGCCTTTAGGGCGAAAGCTGCTCGCATCTTTAGCAATCTGCAAGGGTTTCTCCAGAGGCCAACACTGGCTGAGTGATGAAATACGACTCCATAAATCAGATGGCTGAAGTGGCACTTGTATACGTCACCATCTATCTTCGTACGTTCTCTAAAGTATACAGGGTAAGAGCTCATCCCTTGGTACTGCAACCACAGAAAGGGCCATCACAGTCAGTTGGCACTGACTAAGCATGTGCTACTTAAAACTGAAGCCACACTAAGACTGGGGGAAAGATCCTGCTGGTGTTAGCATGCCTCAGGCAGTGGTAGAAGCTTTAGCAAGTCATCTTCAAAAGGCAGAGAGCCAGAGCTCTAGAAACCTGCAAAAATTGGCTAAGACTGCAGTCTTCATTGCTTTAAGTTGAGCATCTTCAAAGTCTAGAATTCTAACTGCAGGGCACAGCAGCTGCCACTGCAGATCTGATCCTCTCAGCTTTTGGCAGCTCTCAACTTGAGATTCTAGCAAAAGAATTTTTCAAGTTGCTATTATTGCCTGTCATGGATTTATAAATATTGTGCACTATCTGCTGTGGCATGGCTCTCATGGGACGCCAGAGCATGCCAAATGCATAACAGAATGAAAAACAGTTTCTATTCTTCAAATAAATGCTAATTTTTTAACTGTGCTCACGAAATGTGTTTGGTGACCAACTTCAATAATACAGAATGCGTATCAGAGTGGGGGAGAAAAGCTGATTGTCTTTTCCAGCAGCATTCAGCTGCTACTTTCATTAAGCTTGTTTAATTAGATTCCAGATGCTAATTTGCAAGTCGATACCAGAGGGTGCAGGACAGTTTGCCTTTGAATCATCTCCCTGTGATGTGAGGGTCCTGCCGCACTCACTGGCCTTCAGCGGCCCTCCCACGGTATTCTGACAATTAGTGCAAAGAGGGGACAGTATTGATCTTGACAGACTAAATATTAATCTTCTACCCATTTTAATGAATTGTAATCTTTAAGAGTTTAAATTTTTCACTGGGCCAAATGAAAACCTTCCTTCTTACAAAGAAAGGGACCAGATGACCAACCAACCCAAGTTATCTATCCAATTCATTAACTCTTTCTTCACCCCAAGACGAACATCTGTACTTTGAGTTAGCAATGTCACAATTTTTAAGAAACATACTGTAGTTCCACACACTATGTAACATTCCTTACATTAGCTGGAAACTGATCTGAAAAGCCACAGCAATGGTGAGCGTTAATCCTCATCTGTCAGGGGCTTCATTTACACAAGTGGTAGGGGCAGAGCAAAGAATTCTCGCCATCACTAAAAACGTCTCTCAAAAACTGACACACACACACACACACACACACACACACACACACCCTCATCAGATCACCTCACACATTTCAAACCCTCTATTTGAATACAATGCCTGGACAGTCACCTTTGTTGACTAAATAAATAAAGCAGGGTACTTACCACAGTAAGAAATACATTTTGGGTCTGGAGGGATGGCCTAGCGGTTGAGAGCGCCGACCTCTCTTGCAGAGGACCCGGGTTCGATCCCCAGCACCCACACGGCGGCCAAGAACCGTCTGAAACTCCAATTCCAGGAGAACTCCAGTTCCAGGGGAATCCGACACCCTCTTCTGACCTCCACGGCATTGCTCGACACGGGTGCACAGACTTGCATGCAGACAGAACATTCATACACATACAGAAATAAATAAAATTAAAAAAAAAAAAAAAGAAATACATTTTGGTAAATTTTTCATTCCTAACACGGTAGAGTATTATGAACAGTAAAGGTGAAGTTATCGAGCTGCTTTAAAAGAGGATGAAGCTCTGCCCAACTCAGTAAAGTTGCTACAGGCCCCTTTTTAATCAACGAATGCTGCTCTCTGGCTACATGGCACATACCTGACTCCCAACATTGAGGAGACCAAGACAGAAGGCTCTAACAATCAAGAATTCAGAGCTAGCCTGGACTACGCAGCAAGGCCCAGTCTCAAAAAGCAAACAAACAAACAACAAAAAGTAGCTACATTTCTAGTAGGTACCAATTACCACATGATGTATAAGAAAACCGAAGTCCCATGGGCTGGAGAGATGGCCTAGCAGTTAAGAGCACCGACTGCTCTGGTAGAGGACCTGGGTTCGATCCCCAGCACCCACATGGCGGCCGAGAACTGTCTGAAACTCCAATTCCAGGAGAACTCCAGTTCCAGGGGAATCCGACACCCTCTTCTGACCTCCACGGCATTGCAAGACACGGGTGCACAAACTTGCATGCAGACAGTACATTCATACACATACGGAAATAAATAAAATAAAAAAAAATTTAAAAAAAGAAAAAAGAAAACAGAAGTCCCTACCGTCAATTGTCCAGGCTAATAGGAAAGGAAAAACACCCAAGAAAATTAAAATTATGAGACCACTCTGAGTGATACTCAGGCCACAGCTAGCCGAGAATCTTTAATGAGCCCTAAACCACTGCTCAACTAGCAGTTTCTCTGAAACTCTGAACCAAGAGCTTTCACTGGAGGCAAGTCATTGGCTCTAGGTGACTTTCTCAGACTCTTAAAAGAGTCCCAGTTGGACTGTTCTTTCCCAAAGAGGATTTGCCCCTTCTTCCTCCACTGAGTACTTAATGGGAAGTCTAGGGCACTGTTGAGAAGTACCCAGTTATCTCCTGTTGCCTCAGAAACATTCTCAGCATTTTCCAGACAGAGGAGGCAAAGTCCCCTCCTTCTCAGGTAGTTTGTGATGAGTCAGAATTTGCTTTAGCTCAGGGTGATCCTATCTCAACAAGCAAGTACCAAGAGTTAGGAATTGAAGAACACAAGTCTCAAGGCCCCTTCCCCTCCTTGACAAGTGAGGAATATGCCCCTAAAAGCAGCCAGCAAAATACGTATTGCAATACAGAATGAGGACACAAATTTGGAATCCACTGCAGGCTGCGGGCAGACACTAGCAGTGAAGAGTAAGTGAGAATACAAGCAGATGTTCACCCGCCCAGCTTACAGGAGGGTGGAACATTCTTAAAAGTGCCACACACCCATTTTCCAGCATAGTGGAGAACACTAGAACAAGCACATAATACCCAGGACTTCATAGGCATTAACTACATTGGTGGCTGTAGGAAAGAAGGGGGCACTTGGAGGCAAACAAAGCCTACACCTTGATTTAAATGGCAGCTACCTGTGATCACAATGCCAGGACCCATCAACTGTGACTCCAAACCATTGAATTTCAATGTATGTAAATATCAATTTCTCAAAATAAATTAATAGCATAGGTGGCACCTAGATATGGCAGAAAAACAATGCAATGTGAAAATCACAAATTCAAGACATGCTGATAGATCACATATTCCCCAATAAAGTTTTTAGTTGCCACGTTTTACGTGGGAACAAGTGGAATTAGCTTTACTAATCTTTTTATTTAATAAATACACTTAATATCATATGTGTCTCTGTGTGGTACTGAGGATCCAATCCAGGGCTTCCTACATGCTAGGCAAGTGCTCTACCACTAACTCCCAACTCAAGTTCTTTTAACTCAAAGTTGTTTTTTTTTTTAAGTATCTATTAACATGAATCTAAGCTTTTAATCTAAAAAAATTTTTGTCCTTTTGATACAAGGTCTTTCTATAGCCCCAACTGGCATGGAACTTGTTAGACCAGGCTGGCCTTGAACTCACAGAGATCTGCCTCCTTCTGTCTCCCAAGTGCTAGGATTATAGGTGTGTGTCACCATGCCCTGCTTAATCTCATTTCTTGCAGTATCATCTACTGGCAGTTGTTAGACTATTATATGGACTTTATGGTGATTTTTCAGTAAGTTCAATTAAGAGACCCAAAACCTAAAATTTATATAATGGATCTGAAATGGGACTTGATTCACCTACTTCAGGGTCTCACAGATAATGTACAACATTAAAGGTTCCAAGTACAGATTCAACAAAGCTAAGAAACATAATTCAGACTGATAAAAATCACTGAACGGATGCTGACATTTCCCTTTTCTCCCCAAATCACATCTGTATGAAACTTGTGGTCTTTGAAGCACTGAAAGCTCAGATACCAAGCACCAAGTCACTTTTAATGTACCTCATGCATTCAACTCCTTCAATTCTCATTTTTCTTTAACATATGGAAATACCCAATCAATTGGAAATTGATCCAGACAAATTTTTCAGGGAAATTTGAAAAGATTAATGTAGTTTAAAGAAGAGCTTGACATAAAAACTTGTCTTCTGAGAAAAACTGGATAACTTGGTTTTCTTTTAAGTGACCTAGTATATATTATTTTTTTCTCTATGTATTTAAGAACAGCAAACGGAAAATAATGCTGATATAGGAATAAATTTTCACACTGAGAAATGAGAACAGAATCCTAATTTCATTTACAGTTTTAGACTTGGCCTGTTTACTCTTCTTAATTGGAGTAAGACACTATCAGTTTTAACAGAAAATACTTAGTTTCTATACATTTTAAATCCTACAGCTGTCTAAGGAAGAAATGGAGCTACTGATCATGTCACTAATTTGCTCTATCCTCGTATATCAAATGCACAGTAGTTTCAGGCAGAAACCTGTTCTGGATGACCACAGCCTTGTATTCTTTGGCTTACATAGCATTTAGCCCAAATCTAAAGGGCAGAGAGAATTTTAGAATGACAATGACAATGAGAGGATGGAAGAACAAAATATTCCCCAAAGATGATCAGCATAAACACTGTCAGAAAGTAAGTCCCACCACATCCTTTGGTACCTAAACAAAATACATGCAAAGTCAGAAAGGGCAAAAATCTTATTAAGAGACTGAGCAGGGGCTGGAGAGATGGCTCAGAGGTTAAGAGCACTGACTGCTCTTGCAGAAGACCCAGGTCCGAGTCCCAGCAACCATAAGGCAGCTAACAACCATCTATAACTCCAGTTCTAGGGAAATGTGATGCCCTCTTCAGACTTCCATGGGTATTGCATGATATGGGTACACTTACATACATGTAGGCAATACACTAATACACATAAAATAAAATAATAAAAATAATTAAGATATTTAAATGAGAGATAGGGCAAATCATTCCTAAATTGCCTATGAATTTTTGGAAAAGTTGACACCCTCTATCAAGAAATTAACCATCAAAGGACTCACAGGTGCTGTTTAGTGGTACAGATGAAGTGCAATGGAGCAGTTCATGGAGCACCATGAGCACTCCAGAACATGGGATGCACCTTTGGGAGCAACACAAAACAGCACATTTGCTATTGAAGGAATTGGAGGGGAACAAGCAGAACGTCTTTCACAAGATACCACCTCTTCTGCCAAAGAAAATACAGTACATCAATCTCTTACAGATATATTTGAGCCATCAGATCCATTCCACTCTGAGACGATGCACACACATGAACTTGTCCCTCCCTTCCTCTGCCAGAGGCTGAAAACTCTACATAGATTTTTAAAGCTGACCCTATTTTCAGGTCAAGTCTGTGTCACATGACTTATAGTTACTCTGTATTCTTTATGAGAAAAACAGAGGAAATGGTAGTTCTGAGACAGAGAAGCCTTAGAACACAAGAAAACACCCCCACACTGCAACAGAGTTTACAGGCAAGAAGAGACTGCACAAGCCCAGAGCCAGAGAGAAAACCTCCACAGCACTGGTCCCTCAAGCCCAAGGGGAGGCACAACAGGGCCACCACAGGACACTTTCTAGAGTAGTGGGAGAATTCAGCAAACTACCTGTGCCAAAGAACATTCCAAGTAAGGATGATACTATACAAGCTCTGGAGGAGGAATCAATTTGTAAATGTTTGACATACAACTGGAAAATATCTGAAAGAAGAAATCTGCAGGGACTCACATACCTCCATATCTGGCCTAAACTTATCTTCAAACACAGCCATTGCTGCCAAGGAGCCAGAACCTGTAAGAAAAAGATCACTTTTTAGCATATTTTACCAACTCTCAACTTCTCCCTCTCAGGTTTACCTCAGGGCAGAAAAACTAGCAAAACATGCCAGAGCCACATTCAAGTACAGTCTAAGTATCAATCCTTGAGGCCACATCTGAAGAAAACAGTGCTCTTCCAAAGCCTAGACTCGCTTACTACCAGTTCAGGTAAAGCTGCAACTGGCCCTACTTCTATTACTAGCAGGTTTAATAGTGCATCAGTCACAATGAAATGCTGAAGCTTGAAAATGAGGTTTTCGAGAATTTGTGTTTCTTTCAAGGGGTGAGTGCCACGTAATGTCATCTATCCTACAAGGTGAGGCTTGTGCTCCACACTGTGCCTTGGAGGGCTGCTGGGCACAGTTCTAAATACCAAGTCCGTTAAGAAGAATACATTGTTTTAATGAGCTGGCCCTGGTAGAGTCACCTTGACACACAGAGAGGAAACTACTGCACCAGCAATGGTAATAGGCTGCGAGCTGCAGCCACCAGGTTATTCCAGTACAACTGTAAAACACTTTATTATGTGGCATTTATTTGGAGCTATTATTTTTAGTTTGTACTTTGAAGAGTAACAGCTGAGTAGACAAAATGACAAAGACACAAAAATTTATTATCACAATAGCAAATGGCTGAAAGGTTATGCTACACAGATATTAACAGAGCAAATTTACCCTACCAAAGTAGGATGTAAAGGCATTACAAATAAGCCTGGGCTCCCTCTGAATGGATGCAAAAGGCAGCTCAGCACTATTTGAAAATTTAAACTTGCTTTGTTCAGAAACCAGAGAATCTTTAGAAAATCGTCATCTTGTCTATACCAGGTTCTGGCAATATTTCAGGATACTCTACTTTTGGAGAGAGAATACAGTTCCCCACAATTTTTTATTCCAATTAGAAGATTTTTTTGGCATTTATTACTTTTTAACTTGTTTTGCATAACACTATCTATTTAGCTGGGTCACAGGAAAAACCATATTTTCTATTTAAAATGATTTGTGTACATCGCTTGACCACCTCAATGGTTTAGCAAAGGAAAAAGGCAGCGATTAAACAGTTTCAAATGAGGTGTCCTGCTGATTTTATCAAGTCTGCTGAATGTATAATGAAAAAGGAGAAGCTGACAGCAACACTGCATTGAGGAAATACAGACTACCTTATCTGAACCATTTAAGGAGGTCCAATTATAGATCAAATTTAAAGGGTAGAAACAGCAGATTTACAGACACAAATCAATGAACATGGCAATCCCGATGAATATGACAGATACTCCTGTTACGGAATATTGCTGTGGTTGAGGATCATTACCTTCACAGCATCGGATACATCACATCTAAAGCAGTAGGAAGCGTCAAGTGTAGACCAGCATTACAAGCAATGACTATTCATTTAGGCTCTGGGAGCAAAAGGCAACCCCATTTCCCCCACCCCTTTCATTTTTCTTCTCCTTTGGGGAAAAATGAGAAGGAAGGGGGAGGGGAGAGAGAGAGAGAGAGAGAGAGAGAGAGAGAGAGAGAGAGAGAGAGAGAGAGAGAGAGATCCCTAAAATGATCTAAAGGGACCTTAAAAAAAAAAAAAACCTTTGGGGGGGGGAACCAAAATGAAACTTTTTTTTTAATGTAGTGCACTCCAAAAAAACACACAAAAAAACCAGTATAGATGCAGGGGCAAGGGCACCACATCAAGCCTCTGATTTGAAAATAAACATGTCTTTGAAATATGTGGAAATAGGGTCATATTCCACCAATGTTTCTTTTGAGACCTCACTCTCAGGAGTCAAGGGGAAAAAGTAACCCTAAGTTTCTGTTTCAAGGTATAGGTGAAAATCTAAGTTCTCCTGGTCCCACTGGTTAAGAAAAAAGAAAAAGGAAAAAAAAAAGCTGTCAGGAGGAAACAAAATTGCAAATGAGGAAATCTCAGAAAAAGTTCTAGATACAGAACACTCTTTCAGAGTGTGGCCAAAGGCAGGCTTGCCTTTTTCAATGTGTCCAAGATTATCTATCTTGGGGAAGAGCCTAAGGGTAAATGGACTAACAGGCTGGAAATACACATTTTAAAAGGACACAAGAAGTCAGGGTATTCACCCAAGAGCTGACAACTTTGTAGAGAAAGGGGAAACAAAGCAGAACACCAAGCTTTCCTTCAAGGCGATTTTTTCTAGAAAACAAAAAAGCCCTGACCAGTTTTTCTGCTGGACGTCCTCTCTTTGACCAGTTTTTCTGCTGGACATCCTCTCTTCGACACTTTCACTGTAAGCGCTTTTATGCTATTCTTTTCCTAGGCATGTATTTATTCTGTTCAGCTTCATTCATTTTAGGAAATGAAACAGTAGTTACCAACTGAGTAAGTCTTCCTTGATCAGAAACTTCTTTTCCTGCTTGGCAACATTCCAGACATAATCTCTCTAAGTAGAGAAGACATCTAGAATTCCCCCACTCTTGACACAGAATGGGGGGCTCCCTCTACAACAGAGGTAGTTTTCAAGAGTTCCAGGTAAACACAGGAAAGACACAGGCAAGGTATTTCCGCTTTCCTTGCTCAAACCTGGATCTCCAACACATGCAGCACTGAAAACTATTCTAGAAAGAGCCTCGTAAATTGCTTGATTCTGCTCCCCCTGAAATCAAAGTGAGTCCCAAAAATAAACCCGAGAAGAAAGGAAATTCAACAGTCAAAAGAGAATTTCTAAATCATTTGCAAATTAGTACCTGCTCCCAACTTTTCAGGAAAGGAGGACTCTGGTGCCCCCTTTTTAGAAGTGCACAGAAGTCTAGGGGAGAGCACAGGATGTGTCAACAGGTTCACAACTGCGTTAATATGCTGTGTCAAGTTGGGGTGAGAATTCACACAGGACTGCAACTGCCCAAAGCCACGAGAGGACAGAAAGTCCTCATGGAACTTCAAAGCAATGCAATGGGGACACAAAGAAAAAGGAGCTGGCCACTGAAAAAAGAACAGCAAGCTCAAGAACAGTATTGTCTAGTATTTGTTCGAGTTTCCTAGACCTGGTCCAGAACCCCAAAACCAGTTACAAAAATTTATCAGACAGGTACAGCAGCCACATGACCTACAGAATATCCAGGTACTACACTGTAATTTCCCCATACATCATTAATAATGCCCTGAGCATCTAGCTACCTAACCAGGCATTATCCTTCACAAACCAGGGCAAACTTTTTTGATAGATCATTTACTCTTTCTATTCTAACAATAAGGACACCTTAGAGCTCAAAACTATTTGGTTTTGGGGCTGGAGAGATGGCCTAGCAGTTAAGAGCACCGACGGCTCTTACAGAGGACCCGGGTTCGATCCCCAGCACCCACATGGTAGCCCAGAACCGTCTAAAACGCCAATTCCAGGAGAACTTCAGTTCCAGGGGAATCCGATGCCCTCTTCTGACCTCCGCGGCATTGCACGACACGGGTGCACAAACTTGCATGCAGACAGTACATTCATACACATAAATAAATTTTAAAAATTAATAAAAAAAAAACACTATTTGGTTTCCCCTTTAGGAACAAATGTATAGGAGAGCCAGAGGACAGTGTCCAGTTAAGGAGCAGGAAGCTAATGTCAACTGTTTTCCACACATGCAGGCTGAGCTCTGTGAACATGGGACATGCAGCCTGGTCGACAAACTCCCACCCCAGGAGGAAGGAGAGAACACCCAGGGGAAGTGCCAGGGCACTATGCTGAACACCAATATGCCCCACATTGCTGTTCCATGTCACGTAGTCTTCACAACAAGCTACTGCAGTGAAAGCCACCTCACGTAGGAAGACTATAAGCCCAGAGCAGAATTCCCTTTTAGCTGTCACTGGATATGGATGTCTCACATGGAAAGGTCTATGTGCCATCAGGCAGTTCAGAAAGGATACCCAAGACTCCCCAGGATCAAGTCTTCCTTCCTCAGCCTCCACTCCTTCCCAGCACACATACACTTCCTATTCCACTAGCACTTCCCAAACGTCCATGCTATTTTGAGCCTTCTCACCTTGGCACATGGCAATCCCTAGCCCCCTTGACATGACATGCCTGGTCGCTTTCTTGATCAACCCCCCACCCCAATGAGAGCTTACCACTCTCATCCCTGCAACCAGTCCACCCTTCCACAGCTGTAGCTCCGTACCTGCCTGAGGCTGGCACAACAAGAACCAAGTAGGTCCATGCTACACTGTGCTGAACACTGAACACAGCTGGCCAACTGGAGGAGACAGGGAAACTGAGCTGGTTCTAAGGAGTGATGATAGCAACCTGCTAGCAACCTGCGCCTCAGAAAGTATAAAAGAGCATTTATTACCTAATGACTAATTTACCACACTGAGCTAAGTAAGAGGCAAACAAATGTAAACCAAGCTCAATTTACAAAAAAGATGCGGCAAAGCAACAAAACCACAACCTATTTATTATTCGCTGTCCTAGTGTGTCGACCTCACCACCAACCTCACCACCTCAGGAGTGGGCTGCCCTTCTCAGGTTTCTGCATTCTACTGGCGGAGCTCTCCAGCTCATCAGGAGTTTCCGTGTAGCTGCTCCTTAGCAACCTCCACAGTCTGCCTTTCTCAGCCCACCCACAGTTACTGAGTAGCCACTGCTGCTTCCAGAACAAAGCTCTTTAAAAACAGAAAAACAGGGTACGATTCAGTGACTGGCATTTTGAGAGATGGCTACGTGCAAGCCCCTGGGAGGGGCACCTAGTCATTGTCTGCCTTACCTTGGGGCCCACTGTCCTGCCCTAAGTCCACCCAGCACCCATTCAGCTTCTCTGACTCCGGGAAGCCATGCTGTGGAAAGACCAGGAGCTGCCCTCTACCTGTTCTTAATCCATGGCAGCCACTCAGGTGGGCACCACCCTGCCTCAGCTGCCCTAGCAAGGTGCTCATTAAGACTGTCTACGCATATGTTGAAGCAATACAAGTTGGAGGGAACAACAACAAAAGAACCAGGACAAAAAAATAAAAAATAAAAATAAATAAAAATAAACCAAACATGACTGAAACAGTGAAGTTCTCCCCAAAACAATAATCCCCTGCTTTAGAAAACTCTGGAAAGACTCAGGAAAAGATGCAGAATGCATGAACTTGGGTGGGTTGGGGACGTGGAAAGGGAAATGAGTCTAAATTGGACTCATAAATGATGTATTAAAAAAAGACTCCGTCTACAACGGAATCCCTGCAATTCCCCACACAGTTCTGGGAAGGGGGCACTGCCAATTCCATCAGTGCCAGCCTGACTCACCCACAGACCTTTCAGATGACACTGGGGGGTAACCCACATCTGCTGACCTCAGGAGAGGCCCATGCACCCATGCCCAAAGGGCACATCTCAAGCTTCTAAATGAAGTGTGTGTTCTCAGGGGTCATTGTGGTGGCGCAAGCCTTTAATCCTAGCACTTGGGAGGCAGAGGCAGGCGGATCTTTCTGAGTTCAAGGCCAACCTGGTCTACACAGTGAGTTCCAGGACAGCTAGGGCTACAGGGAGACCCTGTCTCGAAAAGACCAATAATTAATTAATTAATTAATTGATTAAAAAAAGAAACTTCTGTAATGTAAAATATAAGCCCTGAAACAGACAAATGTGCAAAATGCAGAATATTAGTAACTGAAAAGCTCATTCATAAACAATATCAATTTCCAACAAAGACAGCAATTTATAAAAACTGAGGAAAGACAGAGACCTCCTACACGTTTACAAATGCAATTTCATTAGTCAAAGAAACACAAATTAAAATAAAGCAACCACCCCTTTGCCTTTTAAATCAACAGAGATTAAAAATAACAACCTGTGCTAACAAGGATGTGATGAAATAGGAACTCTTATACCCTGGAAGAGGGAAAAGGTGACAGAATTTTTCTAAAGGGGATTTAGAAACATCAACTGGAAATCAGAAGCTCCGCCCACACAAAGGCCCTCTATAGCTAGGGAGTTAGTCTAAAGAACAGAGTCAGTAGGCATACAGAAAGATCACTGTTTGCATTAGCAAACAAGAGTTTTCTGGAGATAAATTTAAAGATCTAATAATCAAGAGATGACAAAAATAAATAAAATACTATCTGCTCCAACAATTAAACATGACAAAGCTGGAGAGATGACTCGGCAATTAAAGAGTAATGCTTCTCCAGGACCAGAGTTTGATTCCCAGTGCCCATGTTAGGTGGCTTACAACCTCTTGTAACCCCAGCTCTGTGGGGACCTGACACCTCTAGCCTCTGTAAGCTCCTGTACTCACACTCACATACACATATATATATATATACATACATACATACATACATACACACACACACACACACACACACACGTTTAAAAATAAAACCTTTTTTATAAAAAAAAAAGGTATTAATTCTTACTGGCAAGTGCATCTACCCTGTGGCTGCCACTGCTTTTGCCATCCTTCAAAGACATGAGACACAGCTTTTTAACCCTCCAATATGGACTGAAGACTCATGTCTCTCCAAGAATCCTCCAAACCTTTAATGCTAGATGGGGACTGCTGAGACATCCAGCTTGTGCACTGAGCAGCTACTGGGGTTTCAGCCTCTTCAGAACATAGACTGCTATTGATGGTCTACCCAGGCTATATCATGGAGGCCGGTACAGAAGATCAAGACAGGATGCAGTGCTTACTGGACCTCATTTGGGTGATCATGGGAAGACCCCAGTGTGGAGCACAAGGGAAGGATTGACAGTTGTTTGGGCTTGCCAATGAGGAGTCTTCAAACACTTCCTTAAGAAAAACATGACCTTTAGCCGGGCGTGGTGGCGCACGCCTTTAATCCTAGCACTTGGGAGGCAGAGGCAGGCAGATCTTTGTGAGTTCAAGGCCAGCCTGGTCTACAGAGTGAATTCCAGGACAGCTGGGGCTACAGGGAGACCCTGTCTGGAAAAGACAAAAAAA